>CANNZV010000939.1:0-197673 GCA_947561585.1 Caprella mutica | reverse complement strand
GTACCTACATAAATACGTTATTTGAGAAACAATATAAATTTAAATTAAAGAAATATATGCATATCTATACAAAATAATAAATTAATGCAATTACCCACATATTAAATATTGTATAGTAATTTACTAATTGTATGATATACATGTGAAAATTATATGACATTCTATTACTAAAATCCAATCATTTAAAATAAACTAACATCACAGATTCGTACAAACAAGTTACCCTAATCCAGTGAAAAATAAAGTAAGGTCGGCGCAATTATTTGCTAAGAGTTTATTTAAGTTAATCAATTTAATTTTATAATGTACCATGCGGTGAATTTACCATGCTATGAATTTACCATGTGATGAATTTACCACGCGATGAAATTACTGCGATGAATTTACCATGCGATGAATTTACCGGCGATGGATATACTGCGATGAATTCACCGGTTACACTATAAGTTCCTGGTAAAGACTTCCGTGACATGAATTTTGAAATTTCATGCCCGGAACGATGTGATGTCAATTGGATCTTGGTTATGGATTGAACTGAGATGGGTGCTCCTAGAATAGCGATGTTACAGTAGTGGCCAAAATATAAGGGTAGGCAAAAACAAGTTATCTTAATCTTTAATTTCATAAATAGTACAAAACACACATTATTGAAATTTTGCCCGTATTTTCATATAGAGCATTTGGACAAATATTCTAGGAATAGTTCCATATTTTACTTCAAACACTAAATTTTGCTCTGGTCAAAAGTTAAGGGTAGCCATCATAAACTTTGAAATATTCGCAGATATTGGCAATTAACTTAATAATTTATGAATAATTCTTTACTATATCACTTCAATACATCTTCTACCACAAAATTCTACAAATTTGGCACATTATGAAGGAGTTATCCATCTTCTATTCATCCTCGAGAAATGTCCACAATTGTTCCACATGTCTTGTGTGTCTTCTCTGAATACAGTCTCCAATTATTATCCAAACAATCTCAATTCGATTGAGCTCAGGACTCTGTGAAAGCCAGCTCATTAGAGCAATTTCTTCATCTTCTAATAGAGTCGTAACATTTTTTATCTGAGTAGTAGGGTACGTTGTCTTGCTTGGAACTCTGTGGTTGAGGGTCAACTGCTTGTTGATAGGGTAGAGTATGATGACGAAAGAGCTGTTTTATATTTCTGCAATAACTCCTCCTCGTAGACGAACAATGGGACCAGGTCCAGCAGAAAAAATGACCACCAAGACCATCATAATACCTCCTCCAAAATTAACCGTTTTCTTGACGCAGTTCAGAGTTAACATTTCCCCTACTTTACGTTTAATATGTACTTTCCTATAAGAACCAAAGACTTCTATTTTTCTTTAATGATCACTAGAATGTTTGGTCGATTGACCACTGATCAATCGACCAAACGACATACTAATGACAAAACACAAGTATCACTTTCCGTTTCTTTTTTGAGATTGAAAGCTTCGATGCAGGGACAAATTATTGCAAACCAACTTGTTGAAGTCGAAGCGAAAAAGTAGACTGGGAAACTGTACCACCAGACATGACATCTATCTCACGAAAAATTTGACCAGAAGTGTTGATACTACCTTTCAAGCTACTATGAAGACCTTTCTGATCTTCTCTCAGCAATGCTTTGGGAAGTCTACCCTTCTTCAGTTTGGAATCAACAACTCCATACTGCTTATGTTGAGCCACAATATGTTTCACAATCGTTTTGGACCTTCATGTGGCAATAGAAATCTCTCGCAACGGCAATTGGAGTCTTTATCAGAGGGGAAACTTGTGGACATTTATTGAGGATGAATAACTCCTTCATATTGTGCAAAATTATTAGAATTTCGTGGTAGAAGATATATTAGAGTGATATAGCAAAGAATTATTCACAAATTATTAAGTAAATTGCCGATATCCGCGAATATTTCAAAGTTTATGATGGCTACCCTTAACTTTTGACCAGAGCAAAATTTAGTGTTTGAAGTAAAATATGGAACTATTCCTAGAATTTTGTCCAAATACTTTGAAATTTCATACGAATAAATATGAGTTCTATATGAATATACGTGCAAAATTTCAATAATGTGTGTTTTGTACTTTTTATGAAATTAAAGATTTAGATAACTTGTTTTTGCCTACCCTTATATTTTGTCCGCTACTGTATGTTCAAGGCTCTACTTACTTTTGTTGGGGTGGTCATATCGATGAAGCCTTGCGTATGTATACAGACATGCAGTTTTGGGCCAGTTGGGCCTCTAACTTTTGTCGGTACTGCTCTAGTTGGGTGGCCATAGTACTGACTATAGGACTTAACAGTGACTTCATAGTTATGATATCACTGTTTAAGTAGTTATATATATGCAAGAAAATTAGAAATACACAAGTGTTATACTTTAGCGTAATATTTACGATATATAATGATATTTCATCAGAAGCTTAATAGTTTTAATTAACTTTAATTTATGTGTAAAGTTTATATTAATAAGATATAATTTAATTGGCACTGTCTTTGATTATTCAACAAAATTCACTAATTGATATCTTTAGTTAGTTACATTTACCTAATTGACATCTTTTTCTTTTACTACGTATAGGAGGAGCTTAACTTCACCTATGTTATCAAATCTATAAATATTAACTGAAAACTCCACGGGTTTTTTCCCTATGATTTCAATTGTATTCACAATTTTTGTCCGTGCTATTACATTCGAATACCTTTGAATATGACTAACATGTGTCAGTTATTGCATAAGACTAGCTTACCTGAAGCAACCACCCTACGTCAGGTTTGGGGTATCCATCGGGAGGTGAACAGGTGAGACCTGCTGGGTCCCCTTCAGTCACTTCAATTACCCGAGGGTCACTTTGACTGAAAGAGCCTAGCACACTCTTCCTTACAAACACTGAGTTAGAACTGGCAGTGCCTAACTCGTTGGTAGCAAAGCACTGGTACTGACCTGAGCACCAAAGAACGATAATTGGTGAATTCACAGAAAGTTATTGACAATATACTTTACGAACATCCGGTATCTAAAATTGAACAATTATATATAGTTACTGCTTTTGAAATCGAAAAAAATCAAATACCTATTTTTTTTAATAATAAGTTTAAATATTCTTTAATAAAATCACAAAATACATTGGATTACTATCACATATTTTCGGACAGAGTAAACATGAATTATTGTGGAACTACTGGTGATAATATATATATATTAGATTCACGCATATAAGCGTCATATCTTCATCTTTAAACGAGTCTTTTTTTATTGGGTTTATTATTTAAATATTTTTGAAGTTAGCAATATATTAATAAAAAGGAGTAATCACAGCATTTTATTTGGGGACATCAAGAATTCTTCTTTGAGAATCTGGTCCATTTGAATACCTTTGAATACCACTGAACATCCTGGAGGATGGATAGCCTATTTGAACACACTCGACGAGGCACAAGGCTTGTTTTGGTTTACTTGGGAAGGAAATACTATTCGGAATAGCCTGTGTTCTCTGATTTATTATTTACATTATATATTTACTTTAACTGAAATAGTCAAAACATTCCATTTCTATATTCCTCTCCTGACGCAAGCTGCAAATTTCCTGAATAATAAATCACAAATGAATGTCATACGATTAATAACTGTGGTTGATTGAAGTAATCATGCATGATCACGGTTCAAAGACCAACTTGAAATTCTCTCTTTCAGAACAGGTTCGATGTAAAAATTGTGTTCTGGCCATAAAATTTACCGAACCCCACTTTTAAGTGAAGTGACAGAGTTCAACTATAGCTTATCATGGACTTGGATGATATTTCTTTCTTCTGAAACCCTACTAAACACCTTATAACATGCCCTCTATTTAGAACATTAACTGTAATAGAAAGCCAATTTTGGAGACTCCTACAAATTGACTTATGCTGGTTGAACAAAGATCGGTGGAACGAACGACTGGGATGAGCCGCTGTTGTCCTGTCATACCTTGGATCCAAATGTACTTTAGTAACTGAAAGCGGCTTATCTCCAATATTTTTTTTTATCTCTGGGCATCTGGCTCCTGAAATTTGCTGGGAAGTGCTTCTGATCAGGCAGATGTGCTTCACTGACCAGGACAAATAAACGGGAACAATGGGGCTGTTGTTCGGAGGATGTGACAATCACTCTTTTCCTCGATAATCTATCAGTCAAGTAATAAGCTTAGAGATGAAGTTGACTTGAGGACAAACATAGATTTGATGGAATTGATTCCGGTCGTGTGATAATGAGTCTGTCCCTAGGGCCAACGAGTATTCGAATGGGACAAAAAATTGGTAGTTTTTAGTTCAGAGGTCTATGAAAAGTTTCCCGTGCCATCCTTGTATTTTGTTGAGGGTTAATGCGGATAGTTCCCATTCTGTTAAGTGAATCATGGATCTGCACGAATGATCCACTACTATATTGAGTTTCGATCAATTCATTATTCGAGTGATGATCTAATATATCTGAGGATTACGATATCTCAATTTGTTATTGCAAGCTTTGCAATTTCGTTGTTCGTTATCACTAGTAAATATTCTTAGACATGCTCTAATTGTTCTATCGATAGCAAGGTAGCTAAAAGTTACAGACGGTTTATGCTTTAGCTCACTATAATCCTTCATCTCACTATATTCCTTCATCTCACTATAATCCTTCATCTCACTATATTCCTTCATCTCACTATATTCCTTCAGCTCACTATATTCCTTCATCTCACTATATTCCTTCATCTCACTATATTCCTTCATCTCACTATATTCCTTCATCTCACTATATTCCTTCATCTCACTATATTCCTTCGTCTCACTATATTCCTTCATCTCACTATATTCCTTCATCTCACTATATTCCTTCATCTCACTATATTCCTTCGTCTCACTATATTCCTTCATCTCACAAGTTCGATTGGTTGATGTCAGACAACTCAGTCGCTTTAGGAATGCCGTTTAGGACACATTTTTTGCGTCGTAATTCAGGTATTATTCTCCACCATTAGTCCTGCAATTTCTTCTTAAGAATATTAGCATTTATTTATATCATTATAAATTCTGACATATTAATTCTTTATTTTTAAAGGCCCCCTGCCAGAAGAAGCAGACCTTCTTTAAATAAAGCATACTTCCAATCCAAAATCATAATTTCATCGTTCTCCTAATTTGTTACTTGTTGTCAATTATTTATTTTATATTTTTATAATTAAATCATTATCTTTTCATTTACTTTTAACCAATAGCATCAGCTATATTTCGTAACAAATATGTAGTTGCTAGAGTTCTTAACTTTTGTTCAACAATGTGTATTTACTTATCTGTTCTCAACCGGTCTTTTTTATATTTTTTATATTCTTATTTCCTAGTTATCGACTTATGAAAATAGCTACATAGATTAACTTATAGGTTTTGGTAGTGAAGTTTATGCTCCATTGTTTGTGAAAAACTTTGTAAATTGTGTACTGACTAAACACAAAAAAAATATAAATTTTGGTTTGGTGAGAAATACTTATCTCAAAGTATTTAAGTATTTTACTTTATTTTAAGATTGGTTTCAAAGAGAAGCGGTTGTGTTTTATTCCGACAAGAATGAATAATTTATAAATAAAATAACTTTTCCCATTCAAAGTATCTATCTTTTATGAGCTCACCAATGTCTTCATCCCTCGGTCTGATGATCACCAGAGTGCCTCTGCCAGGCTGTTTTGAAATACGATTATCGTATACCTGCCAGTCGAACTCTTTGCCGTTCTTGAACCATCGGTACCTGCGATACAAAGGGTGATTTAGAGTACGTTCAGAAGAGGAGATACGTTACGAACAAAGTAAGGCATGTATCCGTTCCTAAATTTTAACAACATTGTAGTTAATTAAATAACTGAAAATTAGTTCAGTAGATTTGTAAGTCAATGGGGATCGTTTTGTGAAGTTTTGTTGGTTTTGAATTCGTTCAAATTAAAGCAATAGAGTTATTGAAGACAAGGTATAAAAACTCTTTTCGAATGAAGAGTTATATGGTGCATTTTGACCTCAATGGCATGGAAGATATTTCTATAATGTATATTTTGTTCACATAAATAGTGATTATGTATTTTTAATTAGAGTAACCGTCATCTAATGACGAGTTGTTTAGGATTTTTATGCGAATTTTTATCGACGGTTGCTATTCCCTTAAATGTTGGGCAAAAAAGTACATGAAACCAGTAAGTAATCTATACTATAATAAGAGCTGCGTCCGTCCGTCCGTCCGTCCGTGTGTCACAAAATGGGTTAAACAGTCATTCTCTCAACATTGCCTCATAAAATTGATGGAAATGGAGAAAAATCAAGGAAACAATAATTGAAAAGAAGAACTAGTAGTTATAATTACTGTGACTAGTAGTTGTTTATTAGTTTGATGGGTATGTGTTTTAATTTCAATTAACTATTGTTTGTTTTTTTATGATCAGCTTATGCATTGATAGCGTCATCTAGCATAGAAAGAGCATATACTATAGATTACATTTTCTTTCACAAAACACTAGTGATTATTCTTTAGAAATAAAGTGATTTGAGCTGAAATTATTCACAGCATTTTTCAATCAATTTGATCAATCAAACTATCAAATTAGTCCCAATGTGAACTATCCAAAAACAGTCTGAAATTTATGAAAGGGAGTTGGGGCAACTAACTAATGTAATTTGATTTTTTTCTACTTCTACCATGTTTACTATTATTTTTTTACGCAACTTGCAGTTTCAGAGGATAATGCTGCAGTTATCGTCTTCAACTACGAAGTCTTAGGACTTTAGTTAGGTTGGCTCGTACGCTTGATTTACCACTATCGCCTTTTAGTTTTCCTCTTCCATCCATGACTGCGATCACTGGTGCTTCGATATCCCTTCTACTTATTATTCTTTTGACGTCAGTAATTTAATGCAGAGTAGATAGAACAGACGTTAAACCTCCGATAATAATAAATATCTATCTTATATCCTTAAGTTCCCCTACACTCTCCACTTTATTTTTTATTTCTCAATTCATTTAAACTAAAGTAACTGATTATAAATCTTCAACCATTTCAAATTTGTTTCTATATTCTTATTATAATGTAATTTTAGAATTCTTGTGATTTTTCATCTACCATCTGAATTTCAAGCGAAGAAAAAGATCAAATACCTCTGAATAATTCAAAAGCATAATAAAGCTTTTAGACATATCATAAATGGCTACTTGTACCGTTAACAAATGCCATTTACCTAAAAAAGTACGTACATATATACTTAAAAGTGAACCGATATACCTAATTACCGTAAAATTTACGATAACACGTGATGAAGCTCGTATTTTGTTCCTGTTTTTCTATTTAATCTATTCAATCAAATTGAATTCGGACAGTGAAGGTTGAGTGGGAATATTTTCCTAAATAATAAATTACGAAGTGAATACTTGATCAATTACTTTTCTGATAATTGTGATATTTTATATAACTTTAGCTTTTAGCTTTACAAATTTTAAGTATTCGGAGGAAACTTTTAAAATAGTATAAGGAGGAAACCTGTAAAATAGTATTTCATGAAAATAAGAACGCTCCCCCGCCCTCCTTGAAGATATTTTAAATTGAGTGACTCACGTGGGGGCGGGTTCTCCTTCTGCCTCGCATTCAATGATGAAAGGTAGGTCTATGTCGTTCTGACGAGAAGCAACCTGAATCAACAACTCCTCTGAACTAGGTGGTTGCTTCACCATCTGAGGAGGGTGCTTGATCACCCCCTCCACCAAGGAGGCAGCGAGGAGGAGCAGTGCTGGCAGACATGAAGAGGGCAATCGGTTGCCTCCCATCCTGGAAGTGGAGTCGAGTAGCGGTGAAGATTGTCAATGAGGGCAAGACGTTCTAGAAAATAACGATAAGAAATTATTAACAAAATAAAGGAAGGCCAGACACAGAGACAGACAGGAAATATAATTAATATAATGAGAGACATCGAAAAGGCAGGTAAACAGGGATGGATTCATTGGTTAAAAAGGCAATATCTTTCTTTAGAAACAAGGGGGAAAATAGAGTGGCGAGTTGAGTTCCCTAATGAGTTGGACATGTCCCTCCAAAAACTCTCCTTGTTGCTGAGAGGATGCTGAAAACATCTTTCTCTGGGTCGAAAGATCCATTCGCAGTTGGAGCCACGTAAACTCACTTGGTTGCTTCGTGGTATTAACAAGGCGCTTAACAAAGACTTCATGATTTAGGAGGATGTGCTGCCGTGCGCTCATGTGGTCTCTATAGTAAATAACTGAAAAATGTAAGTATCACCAAGGGCGGAATATTTCTGATAGAATCATTGATAGAACACTGACAGAACACTGATGTGTGTGAACTATCCGTATATACTATATACGGCTTGTTCGCACAATTCAGTGTCTGTGAGAAGTATATCGTCACTTTATATTCAACGGACACGTACGCACAGTACCATATTTTCTCAGTGCTAAAAAAACACTGAGAGGATGCGTAACGGATTGAAAAGTGATGGGCGTGAAAAAAACCTCAATCTCAGTTTATTAGAAGACAGTAACGAATATATAACAAAATTTGTACTATTCATATATGGTGATCATGAATACATGTATCATGAATACATTCAGCACTCAGTATTCATACTCTCAGTTTTATAGTGTAATTTCTTTATATTTGTATAATTTCATTAATAATAATGAGTATCTCACACAACTCCCATTTCAGCTTTTTTTTCTTCTTTCCAATGTGTAGTGGTTGTAATGATTTGCTATGTTGATCGTATCGCTTTTATTTCTGAGTTGTTTGATGGCCAGTACATTGTCTGCCTTGCTCATCTTTTAGTTTTTCTATGCCTTGATGGGACGAATGAATTAGCTTTAACATAAGCTGTCTGCATGATTTAGGAAAGATGAGACGTGTGCCACAGAAACGAGTCCATCATCATGACTGAGATAGTCTCTGATTCTCCAATAAAGATTTAATATAGAATTGGAAAGATGGAAAAAAAATCCATTTTATAGGTTTTGTGATATTTACAAGTACTTACGTTCCTAACAGAACAGTTGCTTATTAGTTCAAATTTAATTAATAAATAATAACATTATAATAGGTACTAAGGTCTGTTATGTTCAATTTATAATTCACCATTTGATAAAAAAAGTAAGTATTTGTGTATGTCAAGGTAGGAGTCCTGTTAAAACTTTAGAAAGTCAGTATCTTGAAAATTCAGTACTTTTTATAATTTTGGTTTTCGAGAAAAACAATGTTTGTTTTAATTGAAATTCCAATGTATGTCAAAAATTACCCTAGAATCAATATATCGATGACGAAGCATTTATAGAAATTTTCTTATTCCAGAATAAGTTTTTTTTTTTTTTTTTGTTTTTTTTTTTGGGGGGGGGGGGTTATGGAAGATGTCAAATTTTTCTGGATCTGAACTGAAAGACTTTGTATAAATACAAGCAGATTATTAACAGAAATGAAGCTGCCGTACCTCCAAAATACTGAGCACTCTACCTGTTTCATATTTATATACACTATATTTATTTATATTATTTTTATTCATTTAAAAATATTATTTTTTATTATTTTAACTTATTTCCATTTTTGTTCCATTATTTTATATGATAATATGATAAAAAAAATAGTATAACAATTTCAACATAGATGATTTCCTTTATGTTTTTTTTTTTACAAATAATTTTTTTTTTACAAAATAACCATAGTGTGCGGATAACTGCCATAGCGGACAATTGCCATACGAACAACTGCCATGCGGACAACAGCCATACGAACAACTGCCATGCGGACAACAGCCATGCGGACAACTGCCATGCGGACAACTGCCATGCAACAAACTGCCATGCGGACAACTGCCATGCAACAAACTGCCATGCGGACAACTGCCATGCGACAAACTGCCATGCGGACAACTGCCATGCGGACAACTGCCATGCAACAAACTGCCATGCGGACAACTGCCATGCAACAAACTGCCATGCGGACAACTGCCATGCGACAAACTGCCATGCGGACAACTGCCATGCGACAAACTGCCATGCGGACCACTTCCATAGCGGATAACTGTCATAGTGAATAACTGCCATAGCGAATAACTGCCATAACGAATAACTGCCATAGTGAATAACTGCCATAGCGGATAACTGCCATAGCGAATAACTGCCATAGTGAATAACTGCCATAGTGAATAACTGCCATAGCGAATAACTGCCATAGCGGATAACTGCCATGCAAACTGCCATGCGGACAACTGCCATGTGGACAACTGCCATGCAAACAACTGCCATGCGAACAACTGCCATGCGAACAACTGCCATAGCGGACAACTGTCATAGCGGATAACTGCCATAGCGGACAACTGTTATGATCACTTTTTGGGTTTGAGAATTGACACTAGACTTCAAATCCCAAGCAACCACAGGTAATGGGGCCAATGTGGGCACTAGGTACCATTCAAGCCCGTAATCTGATGACAAATCATATTGGTACTGTGTGGTTATTTGCAAAATGGGCCAACGTGGTGACAGCATGGGCTACTAATGTTGAAACCATCTTAGCCCAAGATGTTGTCGCGGTTGATGGGGCCAAGGTCGTAAAAGAACTGGCGAGCTGTATTGAGATCAACTTGGTACTAGGTGGTTTCCATGTGACATATGACACTACCACATAGGTACTGTGTGGTCATTTACAGACTGGGCCCACATGGTGACAGCATGGGCTACTATTGTTGAAACCATCTTGGTATAAGATGATGCCGAGGATGATGGGGCCAGGGTCGAAAAAGCACTGGCAACCAATATTGATATTACTTTGGTACTAGGTGGTTTCCATGTGCTAAATATGGCACTACCATATTGGACCCATCTGGTCACAATAAATAAATCATAAGGTTTAATAAATTACTTTTGAAGCCATGAATAGATTAATAATAGAGCATTGTTATTAATAAAATGAATATCATAATGAGTAAGACAAATAAAAATCATCTTCTAGATTTTCATTTATTTATTCGTAGATCGTTACAACAGAAGAGTAGAACGAACTTAAAAAACCTATCCATTAAAAGGTGATTCAACAGTAACATTAAACAATACATCTAGCTTTGTATCATAAGTATAAAGAGTTATTATAATATAGTATAGAATAGTTATATATGATATTACAACTAACATGACTATAATAAAAAGCTGACTACCTATAACTCTGAGATTAAAACAAAACTTATTATATTATCTATGGAAATCGACTCAATCGAATTACATAGCTAAGAAAAACAAGCATACAATAATTCAGTGAGAGGTCTAATAATTTACATCCTTGGCTATGGGTTGGTCCACTTTCTGTTGCGCCTATCTCTCCTTCTGTTATTGCAGTAACTGCCTTGTCTATACCTCTCAAAATTTGAAGCTTTTCTTATGGCGATGGCTCTACCCTGAAAAAGAAAATATTAATTACTTAATCAATTCTCAATATCACTTGCAACCTATATTTAAATATTTACTATACTTGCAAGCAAATTTTGTAATTATCAGAAATGAACAAAAGTACGTGTATCGAAATTTGTTGTAACTAACAGGTTATCTCTGTAACTATTTTTAAATTAAATAATAGGTGCCCACATACCTAGATAGTGGAATTATATACTTTCAGAAATCGAATCGCATTTCAAATTTAAATTATTATATTTAAAGAGAAATTTAAATTAATATTTCATGGTAAGTTCCGAGTTATCGGACGTTTTCACGTTTTCGATCAAGTTTGAAAAATTATTATCATTTAATCTTCAAGCTGCTGTAGTACTTTATTTCTATAAAGATCGAGAAAAAGGGACACCGTAAGATAAATTATTAATAACTCGAAAATTACCCTAGGTACATATATTTAGCCATAGGCTGAAGAAAATATTATTCAGCTCGGTACCTAATTAGGTACTGCACCTATAGAAGCAGGCAATAACTAAATCGAATACACTATATAAAATAACTTTAAAATATCTATAAGTATATTTTAAAAACTTCAACTCACCATTTTATAACTTTAAATAGGCCGCAGAGTGCAGTTTTGAAGAATTTTCTTAATTAATTAAGGGAATTAAAAAACTAATACCTCCTCCAACGAAAAGCACTGACAAACTACCTGAATTTTAAAATTTCACTATGTATGTATAACCGAAAATACAAAGCAGGCTCATACCGGAAAAAAATATGTTCACTTGTTCACTTTAGGATTGCATATTATCCTCTATTCGTAATTTATTATATAAATATTTTGAAAATGTATTAAGATGGTCACAATAATGCTAACAGTAGCTAATTAAAAAAATAGACAAGCTTCATAGAAACTAGCATCTGGCAACCACGCTATAAAATCACTCAGTGCCACTCACCCTTAGTCACCATTTTACACATTCATATAGTTTATTTACCTATATTTTATATTAAAATTGTGTTAATTAAAAACTATAAATTTTAAACCTTGAAACTAAAACTTTAACTCTTTATCGTTCCTGTGATCATCTTCATCTAGTCACTAAAACTTAGTATTAAAAAAATATTTTTGCTGAAAGATTAATAATTTAATATTAATTTGAAGACATTTTATAAATTGCGATTGATTGAATCCTTCCTATTCCAGGAAATGGTCTTTCCAATATGTTAATAAAGCTTCCACCATATAATGTTGATAGGCTATATAGTAATCATGTTGGGCCAATATGACAATTCAATGGGATGGATTTGCAACATTGAACCAACCCTCTCACAAGGTAACATTCCATGAGAATGGAAAACCACATTATCCCCATGTAATTTCTAGGCTACTTTTCAGTCTGCCATCTCTTGCCCATCTAACCATCTAGTGCCCATGTTGGCACAATGTGTCATGGTTGCTTGGGATTTTAATGGGAATATATGTGAATTTATCCCTTCAGAACTAATTGTTTATTCTTTATTTCCATAATTAAGTAACTGATCTAATTAATGTCTATCAATCACACAGGAAATGAAAGCGGGTAATGACCGGTTCAATTTTATTATAGGCACAAATATAAAATTACACAGTTTGGCAAATATGGTTATGAGAATGATCGGAATAGAGGGTAGAACAGTATATGATTATGTCCTACCCCAGCTAGTGTCGTGCCAATTCTGCCTTAATCAAGTGTTTAGGCAGGAGAGACTAAAACTTAGGCCTATGAGGGTACAATCAGAAAATCAAACAAATAGGCCTACTTTGGATACAAATACATAGGGATATAGAAACATACAATTTGGTTAGATGGTATAAACGGTTTTCTGAGGGTTGGTTACCGACGGGAAGTAAGCAATTATAGAAATTCAAATGTTATTTTAGAGCTTTGTGTAGAAATAAATACGTAGTTATATACATATTTGAATTAAAGTTCATAACATAACTGTCATAGCGAATAACTGTCATGTGACAAACTGTCATGTGACAAACTGTCATGTGACAAACTGCCATGCGGACAACCGCCATGCGGACAACTGCCGTAGCGGATAACTGCTATGCAACAAACTGCCATGCGGACAACTGCCATGCGAACAACTGCCATAGCGGATAACTGCCATAGTCGATAACTGTCATAGCGAATAACTGCCATGCGGACAACTACCATAGTGAATAACTGCCATGCGGACAACTGCCATAGCGGACAACTGCCATGCAATATATTATAATTTTGTATTGGGTGAATTGTAATGTGCTTGTAAACCTAACCTTTCTTGGAATTAATTTGTTGTGAATTATACTATTATTTTAACCGAAAAATTCAAAATAAAAATGTTAATTGTATAATCCGATATTGTGAACGAAGAAGCATAGAAATTAATATTAAAGGTATTCTAAATTTTTTTATTTGTTACAACCATTTTCTTTCACATTTAACCCCTTAAATAATCAAATAGATGACAGAAAGGTTAAAATCCATAGATGCAAAAAAAATTTGAACATTTCAGAATATAAAGAATAGTTCACACATAAGTTTTACAGGTTAAAATTTCCAGTGAGTGTGATTTTGCATCTTATTATTTAAAAGTTGGTTCACGCAACACTGGGCATATATGATCAGATTAATTAAAAAAATTTGTAACAGATTTAATAAAACATATTTCAGTAATAATTATTCAGATATTTTGACACTTTTCAAATATTCATACGACATGTAATACGTGGATTTTTGATCAATGGGAGCTGGAAACAAAGAAACGATAGAAAAAAATTCTAATTCAATAATGAGTAGAGTATTCTATGTAAGAAATTTTTAACATAGAAATAAGATAATTACAATTTCTGTTTTTAATATCCTGAATCTAGCAGAAAACTGCCACATTAAGATGCAAAATCAAACTCACTGAAAATTTTAAACCCGTAAAGCTTCTGTTTGTACTACTCTTTGTGTATTTTTAAATGATGTTTGAAAAGAAAGTTTCGCATCTATTGATTTTAACCTTTTTGTCAACCATTTGAATATTTAAGGATCTTAATGGGAAATGTGAAATAAAATGATTTAACAAAGAAATAAATTTACTATTCTTTTAATTTTGAGTCTACCGTCGATATTGATTTTTATACTTTTTCATGCACAATTTCGGACTATACGATTAACATTATTATACTAAAATTCTAGGTTAAAATATGATATACTTCACTTCCAATTAATTCCATTGAAGGTTTAAGTTTACAAGTTCACACAAAGTAAAATTATAATATATTGCATGGCACTTGTCCGCTATGGCAAAAGTCTCTATGGCAGTTGTCCGCATGGCAGTTTGTCGCATGGCAGTTGTCCGCTATGGCAGTTGTCCGCATGGCAGTTGTCCGCATGACTGTTTTTCACATAGCAGTTGCCCTATAGCCTTTAAACTGATAGTATAGACTGCAGAAGCCACACCTCTAATCAAATCACCTGAAGAATATGCACCTTTTCCTATCAATTATTCGTGTGTGGATATTCTCAACTTACCACAAAAAAGTGTACCCAATTTTAAATTCGTAATTTTCAACACCAATGAAGGTACAGTTTTCTTTCAAGTAACATTTTGTTTTTTGAGCCCTTCTGCGTCCATAGTTAAATTTTCGTAAATTTTCATAAATTTTTGTGAATCAAATTAACACTTAATTGGTGGGTGGTGCAAATGGTCAGAAAACGGACAGTGAAGTAAGCTCATACATTAAAAATATCTTTATTAGACAAAATAACCATTAATTAAACAGATTTATTTATAGGTTTTCGATATATTTAATCTCGAAAATTGAAGATTTTGAGATATTTAATCCATATATTCTAACAAAAACTTTTCTATTTTTTAAAAGAAGTTGCTGAACAAAGTTAATTTTGTCTTCAGATCGCACTGTCTTCATAAGACCTGAACGACCCTTGTTAAAATTTAAACTTGTGCCTTCATTTTTGTACTTAAACAATTTTCTGAAGATTGTCAATATTTTATAAAAGGAATAGTTATGTGTATATTCTTAAAACCTATAAATAAATCAGTTTTATAAATGGTAATTTTGTCTAATAAAGATATTTTAATGTTTGAACTTACTTCATGGACCGTTTTCTGGCCTTTTGCACCACCCATCAATTAAGTGTTTATTATATTTACAAAAATTTATAAAAATATTACTGTGGATAGAGAAGAGTTCAGCAAACAAAATGATACCTGAAAGAAAAGAGTATACCTTCAATGGTGTTGAAAAATACGAATTCAAATTTGGGTACACTTTTTTGTTGGTCACCCTTTATAGATATATTTATAGATATATTTTTAATTTATTCCCTTTACTTATTTTAAGATAGATATTGATATGTTTCATTTTTCGCAGAGTTTACTCTTTCACTTCTTCCTTCATATATAACTCAAATGGATCGAATTTCAAGAGAACGACCGAATTGAACTATTGCAAGAATGGTGCTAGGTAATTTTATCCCCGGTAATTTGCCCCCCGGGTAACTTGATCCCTGGTAATTTGACCCCCGGGTAATTTGATCCCCGGTAATTTGATCCCCAGTAATTTGACCTCCGGTAATATGATCCCTGGTAATTTGACTCCCGGTAAATTGGCCTCCGATAATTCGATCCCCGGGTAATTTGATCCCCAGTAATTTGATCCCCAGTAATTTGATCCCCGGTAATTTGACCCCCGGTAATTTGATCCCTGGTAATTTGACCCCAGTAAATTGGCCCCCGGTAATTTGACCCACGGTAAACTGGCCCCCGGTAATTCGATCCCCGGGTAACTTGATCCTTGGTAATTTGACCCCCGGTAATTTGATCCCTGGTGATTAGACCCCCGGTAATTTGATCCCCGGTAAATTGGCCCCGGGTAATTTGATCCCTGGTAATTTAACCCGCTAATTTGATCTCTGGTAATAAGACCCCCAGTAATTTGATCCCCGGATACAGATATCATATTAAAATAAAATAGTATAAAATAAAATAGATGCTATGCTCCATCGAAGATTAAAAATTGTCAATAATAATGACATATTATGCTCTATGAGTCTATATAATAAATTTCTATGAGTCTATATAATAAATTACTTGTTTTGTTGATACCAAGATTTGATATAATTTTATTAATCCATTGGGTTTCTTTATTTCAAATGTTAAATTATTTATTTGAAAGATATGGAAAATAGGGCCAAGTAACTTACAAAATCAAATAGGAAATTAATTAATAATATGAAATAGTGTGAAATATAAAATACGGCGACGAATTAAACATAATATAAGTCAATGAATTAAATAACGGGGATTAAATTACCGGGGGGTCAATTTACCGAGGATCAAATTAGCAGGGATAAAATTACCCGGGGAATAAATTGCTAGGGATCATATTACCGGAGATCAACGTGCAAGAATATCCTATCCTTAGAATCAAGAATATCTGTGAAGATATTCTAGATCTACAGAGTATCTTTTGCTATATTTGTAAGTAGTTTAGATCTTCTTTTGCTATATTTTTAAGTAATTTAGATCTTCTATTTGTTATCCTGTCTCCAAGATAGCTTCGACACAATTTTTCCTAAGAACTGCCAAAGGATATCCTGACTTTCAAAAGGACGGGACTTTTGTACGAAGATTAATTTATAGGTAGACAATGAACTATAGTAAAAACAGTAATTAAATTGAAATATTTAGCTCGAATCAAATCAAAGATGTTAATATAATAAAGAACTAGGAAATTATTACAAAGTTATACAAACCAAGAATAACTTCAATTGACACTGATTACTAACACATGAGATGTTTACACTGCAACAGATTGCAAAAGATTGCCTCTGAGAGGGTGTGCAAACAGTATCCTCATTGTTCTACCGACAGGCAGGTATCTGCAGGGGGCACAAGGGCATAAAAACAAGGAAAAATCAATACAATAATGCCATATTGCCTGGCGGTGATGACATCATTCCCTGAAATTCGTACTAAGACAATGCAAGCCAGTTTGAAGCGTTCAAATGGCGAATAGTGTGATCGCTGATGAATTTCATTTATAAAATTTTCAAATATTAGAATTCTGTATCAATTATCATTAAAATATATGATACAAATATTGTAATTGAATTATCACAAATCTGTACGAGAAATATTACTCGTGTTGGTTGGATAGGCAATTGTTATGTGCTAAGCATCTCTCTCAGTGATCTAATTAATGATTAGTAAAAATAGAAAGGACCATGGCTAACTTAATATATTAAGTAAATTATGAAAGGACTCAGTGTTACGAAGCTACAGCTAAGAATTGATGTTAAGTATTTAGTGTAGTGGACTCTATTAGTTTACTGTAGAGCAACTACAGAGCTGGCTGTTATTGCTGCTTTACCGTGATTTGGTAATTGCGAGTAAGTAACCAGTAATTAAATTCACCTGTATGGCAGAATATCCATTGACCTTGTGTTCTGTGTTGCATGAATCCGCGTGGTATGTTGCAATATAAACTTATGTGCCGGGTAGTAAGTAGAAATCTTTTTCATAATGAAGGAATTTTCTTTATATTTTCAGTTAATTCACCCGCAAGGCGAGACTCAGGTGTTTACGTAAAAGATGCGACAGGTGTGATCAGACAACTGAAGAAGATCCATTCGGATGTTAATGTATCAGGTCTGTGGAATTTCAAAAGTTAATGGTCCACTCACACACAGAGAAAGGATTAGTTGAATCAAATCATATTTGATTTGTTTTGACTAAATTTTATGGTTTATCTGTGCGCCTACCTACGTGGTGAGTTGCAGGTACTATTTAATATGAGTTAAATTGACGTTGGTTAAAACAACACATATGTGAGTTGATTATTTTTAATTCCCGATGGTCACAACAACTACCTGAGATAGTCAAAACTGCTCGTGATGGTTGAACCAATTATATGTAATGGTTAAAACACCTACAGAACAAGGTTACATCAACTACTTGTGTATGTTTCTCCAATAACTCCTATGTGTTATACCAACTACTCGTGTAGGTTATTCCAACTACTCGTGTAGGTTATACCAACTGCTTGTGTAGGTTATACCAACTACTCGTGTAGGTTATACCAACTACTCGTGTAGGTTATACCAACTACTCGTGTAGGTTATACCAACTACTCGTGTAGGTTATACCAACTACTCGTGTAGGTTACATTAACTAAAAGTATAGGTGATATCATCTACTCATGTAGGTTATATCAACTACTCGGTTAGGTTATATCAACTACTCGTGTTGCTTATATCAACTACTCGTGTAGGTTATACCAACTGCTTGTGTAGGTTAACCAACTACTCGTGTAGGTTATACTAACTACTCGTGTAGGTTATACCAACTACTCGTGTAGGTTATACCAACTACTCGTGTAGGTTACATTAACTACTCGTATAGGTGATATCAACTACTCGTGTAGGTTATATCAACTACTCGGTTAGGTTATATCAACTACTCGGTTAGGTTATATCAACTACTCGTGTTGGTTATATCAACTACTCGTGTTGGTTATATCAACTACTTGTAAACTAAGTAAATGTATATCAACTATTATAGTGTAGGTTGAAATATCGGACTAGTTAGCAGTAGCCAGACTTTTTACAAGACTTTTTCAGTCACTATATTTACTCTATTAAATTATAATCTCGAGTTAGGTCCCGGTATCAATTAGATTAGACTTTTTATTTTCTAGGACCAAATCTAACATGTTCACATCTATTTCCTACTTTTGCTTTTGTGATATGCATACTATTTTAATTTTAAAAAATAATTGATCACCTAGACCTATCCTTGCTTTTTGAAATGTTTTCGATCCTATGAATTGATATATGGTTATCAGTTGTAAATTAATAGATAATATTAAATAAGTAATCTCATTAGGTCAGTTTATAAATAAGTAGTTAGATGACATAAATAACTTTACGTAGTGATAAATAGGTAGGCTAGATGAATTAATTAACCAGGCTAGATTAAAAAATTTGATAAATCTTTGATATGCTGCAATTGTACTATAACTTAATGAATAATAAATTAATGATAAAGCCTTTATCTTCTAAACCATATTTTAGTGCAATTCATCTTACTCATAGGCACTGATATTGAAATATGCTAATAGAATTACCAAGGTCAAATTGAAAACGAAATGTAAACATTTAAGTTTTAGATTTATTATTTAGAAGAACAATTTGAATTCTCGTCACTTTCTTTCACGACTGTAGGTTGCCAATTCCTGAAATAAGAGATTCGTATATTAATATATATTGAATAGAAATTCACAGTTTCGTTCATATACATTATCAATAACATCACCAACTCTTTTTCCTTTTGTGATGAGATAGCGACAGCTTCGATATTCCTTTCATGTCTGGAATCCCTAAAAGCATATGAAAAAGTAAGAGCTAATCATATTGCAAATACATATTTAAAAATCATCTAATATTTTCAAATACTTACTTTGACCTAGCATAATTGTTCCTGAACCATTCAAAGGAATTGAAGAGGACTCCGATAGTTGATGACGTTGATCTACTTCATCAATTCTTCATCAAGATCTGAAAGTAGATTCAGAAAATATAGAAAACCATATATTAATAAAGAAATGAAAAGAATTATTAACTGATAATTCTTTCATATAGGTAAATTATTTATATAAAATGTTAAACTAATTATAAATCTTCAGATGCAGTATAAATTTAGCTCTAATAAATGCAATGGATTTTTCTAGCTAATCCTCATAATTTTGTTCATTATACACTCATAATGTAGACATTAATTAAATACCAAGAAAGTATAATATATCAAAAGGCTCACCTCTGGTTGGAGTACTCCCTGCTAAATTCCTGGACGGTGTTCTCCTCCGACTACCTCCCTGGATGGAGTTCTCCCAGTCATAGAAAACTAGGGTCAAGTAGGTAAATTGCGGCACTTTAACTAACTGCGGTCTCTTATCTTAGAAACATTAATAACCATCATGACTTCAAGGCACTCGTGAAATGAATAGAACCTATCATAAATTGAGCTTAAATTATGATGTTCAACAATTTAGTATATAGCTAAACTAATTTCAGAATGATTTTGAGACTCTCTTAATAGGGTCACAATTAGAAATTAAAGAACCGAATTTGGCTGTGTAACCCTACCTATAGGTACACCAACTAGTTTTAAAATATATAGATTATCAGACCACTTTACTTGAGATACTAGGATAAATTCCGAAATATCGGACGGCTCCACATTTTCGGTCGCGTAAGAAAAACTATATTAAATTAACCTTTATTTTAATTAGCTATTAGGTAGCTATATACTACATTTCATACGTGACCGAAAATTTGAAATCGCCTGATAATTTGGAACTTACCCTATTCTGAGGACAGCGCAGTAACTGCCTAGCCTATGTAGAAGGGGTGTAGGTCATAGCCCCCCCGGTCATGAGCCCCCCCCCCGGTCAAGAGCCCCCCTAGGTCATAAGCCCCCCCGGTCAAGAGCCCCCCCGGTCATGAGCCCCCCCGGTCACGAGCCCCCCTGTTTTTTAATCCTTATTTACCCATACTATTTAATCCTTATTGACACTTTTGTAGTTCATTACTGAATAGACATAAAATATATGTATAACCCCCCTGCCAGGTAATTAAACAATCATGAAGTGTGCAGTACAACAAACTAGCGGATACAACAAACTACATTAGTAACTCTCAGTTACCTATTTCTATCTAAGTAATTCTTCATTTGCTTATAACTAGGTAAATAAGGATTAAAAAAACAGGGAGGGGGGGCTCGTGACCGGGAGGGCTCATGACCTAGGGGGGTTCATGATCGGGGGGGCTCGTGACCGGGGGGGCTCTTGACCGTATCCCATGTAGAAGGTATTGACACTGAAAAAAAAAACTAGGTAGGTATGATGCTTAAGTTAACATATAATAATCTAGGAAAATTAGTTTGGATATCAGTTTACAAACTGGAAGGCAGTAATCAAAATTTATTATTATAAAAGTTATATACTGATAATCAGCTCTTCAAATAACTACCTATATAAAGCCACCAAACTATCAATCACCAATATTTTAGAAAATATTTAGGCAGACATTGATCAATTTATTAATGGAATTAATTAATAATCGATCGGCACCGATAATACTATTTAACGCATACAACGCTATTGTTTGCACTTGAACTAAAATGGTATTGAGGAGCGTTCACATTCAACACGTAACACACTTGAAACAAGATTTGAACTGAAAAGTGTTATGCGAATAAATTAGCTTTGAGGAAAGCATAAGTTGCCACTTACTCATTTGATTGAACTCACATCTAAACTTTGAAAAAAAGTAGCACTAACTCTCATAGTAAGTTAATTCATACACTGCAGAATACACTGGATTAACAGTCTTTGTGGGTTACTATAACACACTATGTCATAGATGATTTAACTCGCACCTAAACTTACAAAAATGTAGCGCCAACTCTCATAGTAAGTTAATTCATACACTGCAGAATACACTGGATTAACAGTCTTTGTGGGTTACTATAACACACTATGTCATAGTTGATTTAACTCGCACCTAAAATTAAAAAAGTAGCGTCAACTCTCATAGTAAGTTAATTCATACACCAGATACATTGAAATGACAATCTTTGTGAGTTACTTCAACACACTATGTCCTAGTTGTCTTAACATATGTCTAAACTCCCAAAATGTAACTCCAACTCTCATAGTAAGTTGATTCAATCTATAAAATGATTTGAATTAACTATGTTTGGTGACACACACGTCATAGTTGTTTTGACACACATGAAAACATGATTATAGTCAAACCAACTCACGTAATAAATTGATTCAAAGCATAAATTGTTGACCCAGTAAATATGAGTAAACTTTTTTCTCTGTGCAAGTACATATTTTATTCTTATTATTTAAATCAATATGGCTTATTTCCCTCAAACATTTTGCAGTAAACCCCGTGATTTTTTATTACGTATACCATAGATACATATGCTTATTTTTTAGTTATCTATGCTTCTATATATTTTTCTATATGATTTGGTTTCTATATATTCTTAATGATTTTTAGAATCCATACACTGCAATATGCGTTTATTTCTGAGTTACTAATTTTAAGTCCAAAGAGATTCTTTTGAAGGTTTATATTAGAGAAAACTTATACATACTTTTATTTACATCAAATAATCATTAACAGCTGGAATCAAGACCGAATATGCATTGTTTATTCATAAAGTTCTTATGTAAAATCAAAACAAAACCTCTCCTATCTATTTCTATTAGTGTTTCGTACTATTGTTGAACACAGAGTTGCGAATTTCACCGGAAAAAAAATCGCCGCAGGAAAGTCCGACACATGAAAATGGCCGAACTAAATTTTCGCCGCAAGAAATTTGTTTTAACTCTCTGTTTAAGTAATAACTGTTATGCTCCTATTGCAGCCCCTGGTACCAAAGATTCTTGACAATACAGGTAAAGCTCTTACAGCGGACGATCTTTGAACGGACACAAAAGACAAATATTGTCCGCTCTAACAACGAACTCTTTAAATTATATGGTTTAACAATTTTTTTTTGTCTCATTATTATCAGAGGTTTTACAATTTACAATCAACACTTGATACATGCAGACCCCGCTTTAAGTCAAAAATCATACCTCACATTAACTTAGAAATTTTTCTTAAAGCGGGGGAGAACCCGCTTTAAGTTTAAGCATTGTTACTCCAATCTTTTCGTTTTCTAGCTAACTAACAAAAATCAAAGAACGTTTGCATGGTACACTAATACTATGTACCATATTTTGTATGGTTCCTTAAATGTAAATATAATTGTTTTAAAATAATTTTCCGGTACAACTGATGTAAATAATCTCGGGGTCACCTCCGATTTAAGTCGTCCTGTTATAAAAGCGGGGTCTGCTTAAAGCGGGGTCTGCTTGTATATTGTTTTTAAGATTTTCAGTATTTTGATTTTGTTACCCTTTTATGCCACATTTTCTTTGATTAGAAAATTTCAAAAGAAATTTGAAAAAGGTGTGACTATTCTATATTCTATTTCAATATATACATTATTTATTCATACCAAACAAAAAATAAGAATCAGGAAATGAAATTATTTATTTTTATATTGTGTTCAGTTTAACAAACAGTTATTAATTGTGCTATGTATTTTAGTTGCATGTAGGTATAATACATAGATATCTATGTATGTGAAGTTTTTATCATATTCTATAGTACTTTAAGCGACAGTTATCTCTACCTTATTATTTGGTACATTTATATAAGTAAGTTATATAAATATTATAAGATTTTAATTGCAATTTTCCTTTAATAATAATCTGAGGTTCTTTACCTACAGTAAGTTTTCTTTGAAATGCTATTAAAGAAAATCTAAAAAAGTAATCCCAACTATCGTTACCACGAAAGGTGATTGTTACAACGAACGCTTTTCCGGTACATGTACTTTAATTTCTGCAAAAGGCTTAGTCATTGAGACGGAGTTTGGAATCCATTTTAGCTATTTTCCTCGTCAAATACCAGGATATTTGAAATAATATTGTATACGTTAATAACGTATACAATATCCATAACGGTCTAATATTTAATTACAAATAGAATACTTGCCAATTTTAGAGATTTTATGGAAAGATTTTAGTGTAAGTATTTATAAATAAATATATTTAAATAAGAGTGTATGTTATTTGGTTCCAAATTATTAATTTTCATGCAAATCGATTCTTATGCAATTTAACACTCATTCAAATTTCTCTTCTGAAAATTGGTTCCATTTTTTTCTTACAAGGAATGTTGCAAAATACACGACTAACAGGAAGGGTGGATAAATCAAGATGGTGCAGACTAACCGAGGCAAACAAAACTATAAAAACAGAGAAAATGACTAATCGAGATGTGAATAATCGAGAGTTACATGTATACCAGGGTGGAATTCACCGGGTGTAATATACAGGGGTGAAATATAACTGTCACCCTTTATATCAATCTATTAGAAAAGTGATGGTCGGAATATAGCGTCTTTTCCACTAAATGATACCTTTGTCTATGTCTATTATTGTGTCTATGCAGATACCGAAAGACTACGCAAAATCCGCAATGCCAATTAAAACGCCTCCCTCAACGTACCTACCATCAAATTAAGTCGCTTTAACTTATACTAACTATGAACACAGGTTGGATGAATGATAAATGGTACACTAAAATGCACATTAAAAATGTCGGACAGACATTTCGTCCACGGACAACTCGTCCACGAAATGCTTTATTTCGAATTATATTTATAATGGGTATATATTTTTTATTATACATTATTTGTAAATATTCTGCAATATAAAAGTAGAAAACACCCTCTGTTGATGGTTATTTGAAATTTCATTTATTTGCCTTAATTCTAATCGCAATCTTCCTCTACTACTTGCGGGCAACAATAAAATTATAAAATTTGATACTTTTGTACAATAATATACAGGTAGGCCCCTCTTTTAAAATTATACCCCGACTTATAAAATCTGTAATAATTGCGAGACATGTCTCGAAGTTATTACAGTACATAAACATAGAAAACGGAGACATTTTCGTAATGTGTATTTCACAGTAACTACAATAATCATCAATAGCATTATTCAGATTAGGTTATTAGAATATAGAAGCAATATTGGTTTAAAAATTAATATTTTCTAACATAATTTTTGGTCCGTGGACGAAATGTCCTAGACCCAGAAAATATATAATGAAGCAACAACGTATCGAAAAATGAACGGTGGCTGTAAATAGTGAACATATGGCGTGGATTCCCGCCATAAGTGATCCATAACTCGACATGTTCTAGAATCTAGAATAATCGTATTTTATTATACTTTTCAGAGAAAAAGGTTGATCTATCCCTTTTTAATCCTATTTTGAAAGTTGTTATTGTCAGTTCCATATTTTTCATATTATTTCATTGTCAATTCCATTTTATTCACTATATTTGTTTATTTGTAATTTTTAAAATGTAGATCAAATTTTCAAACGAAGATATTTTTCTGAATAAGCTTATATGTATAACTAATTAAAACTGTGAATGTTCAGATAAATCAGGAAAAAAATTATAACTTATTAATGTTTCATATTTATAAACCTCCGATGGTGATTCACATTGCCGCGGTGGAGTGATTTGCACAATCCTATGATGCAATTGAAGTATTTTTCTCGCGCACCCCTTGCTGTTCTCATGCACCCCCTGACCATTGTATTGCATTGAAATAGATTGAAAAGCTACAATTAGAATATATTTGGCTACTATAATTTGAGAATTAAATATGCAAATTGAAAAAGAAAGGGAAATGATTGTTTCATTTCATAATGTAAAATTATTTATTTAGGTGAGGAAAATTAAAATCCATTAGAAATTGAGGAAAACCAAATAATTTTTGATGATAATGCAGTATAATGCATTGTAGTTATATAAATATTTAGAAAATGAACAGTTGTAAACTAATAAAATAAAACTAATCAATTACGGAGTAGCGACACTTACATATCATCCCGGCATAGAAAGGAAAATTCGATATAGAAAGGTACAGTTTTTGTTTACACTTTATTTATACAATAGAAACACCATTTTTCTTTCTATTCAGTATTAGAATATAAAGAAATATACTTCATGTATATTCTGCATGATATAAATAGCAAGAACAGAACTTATAAACAACAGCCATCTCATGCACCCCCTATAAACAATCCATGCCCCAAAGGGGTGTCGTGCACCCCCGTTTAAGAACCACTGCAATAGGCTATATGA
This sequence comes from Caprella mutica, assembly GCA_947561585.1. Classification (NCBI taxonomy): domain Eukaryota; kingdom Metazoa; phylum Arthropoda; class Malacostraca; order Amphipoda; family Caprellidae; genus Caprella; species Caprella mutica. Next base: position 171,381 of record CANNZV010000939.1, on the reverse strand, counting down.
AATGAGATGCTATCATGCTTCTGAAGTATTCAGACAAAGAATCGTTGGGTAACTGATTGAAGGGATTGCAACAAAATCGGAATCCTTGAAATTGGCAAACTAGTCGGATAAGCTTACTTGGTTTCTGACAAAATCGCCGGGAATAGAGGAAAGAAGATTGAAGAACCTGAGCAATCACCCACTGCTGAAAATGAAGGGATCTCCTGCTTTTAGAAACGTACAACACAAATATCCCTGTTTCGTATCGGCACTTCGCCACCGAGATGCCACTACCTGGCTAGGGCCATATGCGGGGTCGTGCCTGCGTCATTGTTGTTGGAAAAGGCTAATGGCTTTAGTAGATGGCATGAGCAGATTAGAGTTCAGGCATAAAGCAGACGAAAATTCACCACAAAAATTAGAGAGTGGTGTTGATTCTTGTGACCGTTCCCGCGAGTGTTGGGGAACCTATTGCTTTTGGGGATGTAGTGATGCAGACACATTACTTGTGTCCGCATAACTGCTTGGATTCTAGAAGCAGGATGAGCTCGCTCTCGATGTCACCATGAATGGTATTATTGATGGATAGCAACTGCACATGCATCGTTGGTACGATGCCTCTGTTTAATTGAACGGAAGTGCTGATTGGGCATAATATGAATTAATCAGGAAAAATAGTATGATCGAGTGTGTGTCAGGTGACCTCAACGCCGCTTCAATGGTATGTTCCGCACTTTCTTTCACTCTGGATGAGATATGTCCTATAAGACTTCAATTACTCTGTAAGAAATCCTACTTTAGCCGGACCAGGAATCTGTCGGCCAGTAGTAGACGAATCAAATCAGCTAATAGAACATCCAATACAAATAGTCAAATACCTAGAATGCCTGAAAGAATTATCGTGCACTTAAAGGTCCCCTCCAAGAAATTTTTTTAATTGATGAATCAACGAGGCTAATGTTTCTTATCATTTTACTGCAAACCCCATAAAGTTGATAGCATCTTTTTAATTATATATGATAAGAAGATGAAGAATGTACACCGTTTGTTTTGATTGTCAACTAGGTATTAGGTTTGATAAATTTATTTAACATTCATGTAAAGGTATAAAATCGGATAAACTTATTATAGAAATGTTTATATACTTTGGGAAACAATTAATATCTTAAACGAAGGACAAAAACTCATTGTTTGTTTAAAAATCTAAATTTACAATAAACTCATATATTTCCTGGAGCCTGGAGAGGACCTTTAAGCTTGAATTGAAAAACGTGATGCGTAGAGCTAGAAGATATTCATTGGGTAATTTCCGTTGTAAATTTAACGACACACATGAATTTAACACAATTGGTATGTTACTTAAGTAGGTTAAGATGGTACAACTGGATATTTCACTAAAAACAGAAGGTACGTAACACTTCCGACTCAAGTAAAACCTTGATGTATTTTGGCCCTCAGCCAGGAATGGTGATGTGCCATACTCTTCAAAAAACAAAACCTCACATGTCATGATTTCAAATTACTACCCCGGTAACGTATGGACGGAAAGTGCAATTTATTATATAATGCTCTACAATTGAGCTGGTGTGGACGGCACTTGATACCCAGCTAAAATTCGAAAACTTTTACAAAGAATATCGGATTCATTCCAACTTGAATTAGGGCCTACATTGATAATGTCATTGCCAAATTATCGAGACTGATGGTACGCTGTAGTTTTAGGGCGTCTGCAATAAGAGCAAGGTCAGACGAACAGTTTTTGCCCACTGGCGGTCAGGCTACATTTACCTTGTCACAAGGGCGGCTACCGCTTCAGTTCAAGACTTGCAGTTGCAGCCACGTCTTCCGTCTACTGTGGTTCAGCCAGCACTAGCAACCGCTGCGGATAAACCTCTAGTCTGACATAGTCAGGCGGGCTGGCCGCGGCGGTTTCAAGTGGAGATATTCGTCTCACCTGCCGAAGTCAGGCGGGTAGACAACCTGTGTGTCATCAGCGAGCGTTCTACATAGGTCTTATGTCTCTCCCGCCGCGGAGGCTGACAGGGTCTTAAATGTACTACGTACGCTCTGTGTTACGATGTAAATCTATGTGACCGGTATATTCCACCCCATTTTGGTCAGTTATAAATATATTTATACATATTAATCATCTATTAATATTTTATATAATACTAGGTAAACTGCATTTTCATTGTGAGCGAAATATACCTTTTGTTGGTCAATCACAAGATATTTTTTTTACTACACATGTGATAGAACATCAGAAGGAAAGATTGTGTGAACGCTCTTTATCAGTTGAGGTATTACGATTTTCAATCACAACTTGCTTTTCTTCACTATCGGCCAACACACCATCGATATTATCTGTAAGGTGATGTCATATAGTAATACTTGTTATTTTATTCCATTTTGAATTTGGTAATTTGACTTTGAGTAAAATGGGTTTTCACCGAAGGCTTTTTTTAACACCGAGGGTATTTTGAATGATCTTTTTATTTTGACCAGTAGGTTTTTGATAGGGAGGTGGTGACTTTTGCACAGGGTTTTGACCACGGTAGCTTTTGTCCTAAAATCCAAAACAGCAACGTATAAGCAAAAAGCGAAAACATTCAATGAGATTTCTCTGCCAGCCTCCACACCTCTTATGAACATTGTTGCAAGAGCATATACTGCTTTTTCATGTTAAGAAGGAATTAATAATAACTTGCTCAACATTTAAACTTTTAAATAAACTGCCATACTATGAATTTTTTTTATTTTTGTCTATTAGGATAAAATTTCAATTAACTTGAGCTACCTCTAAATATTGTCCAAATGTCTCATGATATCGTCTGAGTTATTTCTTCATTGCTACGAAGTATTTAACAAATGGCCATCTAAAAATAAAATCTTAAGACTTTTTATTTTCACCCTAAAGAGCATTGTCACAGGGGTGGAATATGCTAGAACCACAAGTCTATTAATTAAAAGTACGTAAATAATTTTACCAGTTTTCCATCGTCGAAGAAAATTATTCCAAAAATCACAACGATTTCTGACCACCAAAATCATAACGTTCTGATCATCCAAAAAAAGTTAACTTGAAATAAATAGCCAATGTACATAATTTAGTCTATTGTTAGCTGGCAACAAAATTCAATTTTGTTGATTACGATTTAAGAACACAGTCAACCTATGAACCTCTTACTTTAATTCGAGCAATGCCTAGTTTGGTCAAAGGATGAAATAAAAAAATACACTTCTGTACCCTTTATTCAACTACAATTTGTTAATAAAATATTAAGCAGTTCACTCACCAACCTCAAATGGCGGCAGATAACTTCAATATTTACATCAATATAATTAATATAAGTTGTACATTGAATGCTACAAGTACTTATTATCGATAGTACACAGACCTCGGAGCGAGTTTGCAGTCACTAATTCAAAAAATAGAGAAAGATGAAACTTATGAAGAACATTGTAAAGAGTATAAAAATATTAAGTTAGAGAACTAAAAAAGAATATGGCAGACGTATAGTCCAGTAATGAGTATTAAGTACATCGTTTATCATTGGTATAATTTGTTGGTATTAAGAGTAAGGTAACTAATGATTAGCCTCTATTTTATACATTAATTTTCTCTAGATTAGTAAGGGAAGATATATTATGAGAATTATAAAATTCATGGAAAATAATTCATCACAAAATAGAATAAACAATAAGAGATCCACAGCGACACCCAAATTCTAAAATGTTTTTTGCATTAAAATTGAGCGAATTGAAAAAGACTCTGCTTTAAAACACACGTCAAAAAGATCAATGGTTTTCCTTTTGAGATCAAAATGCTTACATTAATACTGAAGAAAGTTTCAACATTTGGGCCTAGTAGTAAGGTATGCAAGTAAAAAGTGAACTAGCTAGGTAGCTATGACCAGAATTAAAGAATATCACAAACATAATTAACTTCTTTGAGAGTCTGTAATATTATAAATACACTATTATGTACAATATTGCCCTAACTAACAACGCTAGTCTACTATCCTAAACATAACCTAAGCAGCTCTCCAAATGGATTCACTGACGTCATCGTAGCTCAGCAAACCGTACAAGAAGAACCCACACGTGGATATTTAATCGTCAGAATCGAAATCCACATCCAACATCCACATCTTACCTCAATGGGCAAACAAAAATTGCGATGTTCGCAAGCAGGAAAGGATTTCAACATCATGACCGTCAAATCTACCGTATGTTGTTGTACTCTAAACACTCTCCTATTTCATTAGTTATGAACAAATTACTAAAATTTAGTGCTTAATTTTCTATAGAATTAGAAGGAATGATTATACCAAAGATGCTATCTTTTGGGAATGTGAAGACTATGAACCCAAAGTACAGATTCACAAGTGATTTCAATTTTGATATCTGAAATATTTCTTTTCTTGCAGTAGTCGTGCAATTTATGCTGTCTTTAGGAAATTACTCTGACTTCTTTAGTGTAAAAGTGTGAATTTATTGAATTGTGAGCTAGAAAGCAGGATTAGTGATACACTATAAAACTTATGAGGTAGAAATAGCGAATCGCGGTTAATTTTTTAACAGGAACATATACAACTGAAGGAGAGTCGAATGTTGCAGTGAAGCTAACTTGTATTCAGGAGGTAGATATTACGAGTGTATTCACTCCTTAGGAACTGTCACAAACACTACCAACACTGAGGCATGGTACCAATGCTCATCAGACTGAACTAAAGTGAATTCTTCAGCTTTAAAACTAATGCCAATGACTTCCCTTACTTTGCTCCCAAAATTCTACCATAACCACAAAAGCTGAGTGTTCCAATGAGTCAATGGAGCCTCATTGGAAGAGTCATTTGGCAAAGTAGTAACTAATCACGCTTATAATCATCATATACAACCACCTTCATCAGAATAATCACATTTATTATTTTGTCAAGAAAATAAAATTTATTATTATTTTAGAAATTAATCTTTAAAATATTTGAGAAAAGAGGAGGTACTTATTCTCAACTTTAAAATAATATCATGTGAGCATTTTTACATTTAACTACATTATATTTGGTGAAAGGCCAATTATTATTAGGATAAAATTAGATACTTTATGATAGGAATAATAGAGTCTTACTCATTGTTAATTGACAAAGTTTTGGCGCTGATGACGCGCAGATAGCCTTAGCTTCCTACCGCCAGTACTACATTAACTGACCTGCTACCAAAGGTATTGGCTACTGAGCAAATAGAGACCCTGGGCAGTAGCTGGTTACCTTATCATCACCCGGGAAAAGAGATTGATTCTCCAGTCAATAGAAATAACTTGGTAGTTGTACGTTCATTTCATATATAATTCTAAATGTTGCGCACAAAAGCAGACTAGTCACGTCACGCAATATCTAAGGGATAGTATTTATTATTTAGCAGTTCTAGGGTGGGCCGAATGTCAGAGAGCCGTCTCCATGGACTCGTCTGGGGGACTGGCTCCCTCACTCTTTGACACTCCCCCCACCTCAATGGAGGAAATGTCACCCATCTGAGGAGGGCCTCCAGCCTTTGTTGTCTGCGGGGTGGAGTGCATCACAGCACTGATTGTCGGGTCTCTGTTGGGAGAAGATATCAAGTTATCATCTGATGTGTTCCCTCCATTGCTCTGTACATCATCATCATCTGACTCCTCCTCTTCACTCTCTTCCTCCATGCTAAGCTCCTCTGAAACTTCTCCTCCGTGATCCTCTAAAATGGTAGTACTGATAATTTCCGTTTTAGAAGCTCGGAATCTTCTGCCGCTTCCAAAGCGACTCTGGAAGAGAAGAGCTCTAGCAGTATTCCGTGAAGAAGGGGGCATTATCACCCCTTCTATGGTTGGCGGCTTGCCGTCGGACCGCTCAGGAGCTTGTGACTGTTGTTGTTGTGGTTTGATGATGGGAGCAGGAGGAGGGGCGTAGCCATAGATGCTAGGACGAGAAGCCCGCAGCATCTCCACGGCAGACACTCTGTCCTTATTGCCGGCAGTGCTCATACTCTGCTGCAGTATCATCTTCTTAAAGTCAAAGCGAGAGGTTTGCTTGGCAAATGGTTTCACTTTGGAGGAGGAATTGTTAGAACCCGATCCTCCGATGTTGTTAGTCTTCTCATCATCATCTTCATCAGAAGTCTCCCCCTCACCATATCCCGCTGGAGGATCAACTTTACCAAAGTTGAGATCATCAAATCCGTTCTCCTTGAATATGAAGGGTATGGGTGTGTCCTGACTGTCTCTACTTACATAGTCCTCAGCAGAGTTGCACCTCACTGTGGGTCTCACGGTGTTAGAAGGCAAGGGATTGATGCCAAACACGGCAGGTGACTGACTTCGTCCAACACCCGAGGGAGTGCCTGATGCATTGTTGTTATTAGCCTCATCAGAGGCCTGAGTGGCAGTGCCGGCATACGAGTGTCTGTTTTGGTTATAGTACTGAGGGTGACGCATGGCTGAGTACATCTCCTCTCTGCTCATGTAACGTCTGCTGCCTGTCAGGTCAGTGACGTCAGAAGAACTCATCCCCATGGATGGGGATGAACTCACAAACGAACCTCCTTGCTGGGGTTGTGTGTCTGGGGGAGAAGATATAGTAGGAGTAGTGGGAAGACTCCTTAGACTACCCCCAACCTGTTGCTGCAAGTGTTGATGATGCAGCATAGTTTGCTGCTGAAGCAGTTGCTGCTGTTGTTGCTGCTGCAATTGAAGTAGTTGCTGTTGGTGCGCTTGTTGTTGTTGTTGCAAGTACTGTGCTCTCTGATTGTAATAGTTAACTTCGGAAGAAGGGCTGCTCCTATAGCTACTGTAATCCATAGACATTTCACTCGAGTGAGAGGAATTCATATCAGAAGATGTACTCTCAGGGTAGCGCCCTGTATTGGTATCCTGCACAGGAACAGCAGCTTTTCTAGTACCTTTCAAAGTAGCATCCTTAAAGCCACCATCGTCGTCCTCATTCTCATCTTTATTTTTCTTCTTCCGTCTCAGAGGTAGAGTCCAAAACCATTTCTTTTTGGGACTCTTCTCAGATTTGGCATCTTTATTCTCTTTATCTTTATCTTTCTCCTTCTCTTTCTCCTTAGCCTCTTTCTTTTTCTTGTCTTTCTCCTTCTTTGAAGCTTTCTTTTCCTTCTCCAATAATTTTTCAGGAGTTGATGGATTAGAAGCTGCACTTCTGCTTCTCTGAGAGTCTCCGGCTACGCTTGCACGTCGAGACACGGCCTTAGAGTCTCTGCCTAAGGTACCTCCCGATCCTGCGTATTGGGCAGTGGGGGCTTGTTGACCTCTTCTGCCCGGAGGAAGTGACGTGTAGCCTCGGTGATGTCGTCCAAAGCCTGGAGGAATACCTTCACCGACGTGTACTTGGCGAGTCATTCCTATCCTGCCGTAGATGTCACTATCAGAGATGGTCATCTGAGTCTGGTAGGTGGCGACTTGTTGCTGCTGTAGCTCTCCACCCACACCGTAGTTCTGGAGACTGCGCTGCGATCCGTACATCATGCCTGAAAGAGAAAAGTGAAGGTACAAATATACTCGCTAAAGTTTCATTAAGAAAAAAATAAGAAATTTCCTAGCAATGTTTGCATTAATGTTGTAGTACATAGTAATCATGAATCTCTCTGAACGGGATTCAAAGCAAATTATTATTTGAACAGTGACAACAGATAAGATTATTCGAACCAGAGTATCTTAAATTTGACTATTATTCTATCAGAAGGAAATGACAGGACTGATGCAATCTCTCAGGATCATAAGTACAAGGGACTATGAAGATGCAATCACGAGGAGAGTGACTCCCTAACACCAGTGACAACACTCATGAAAAAATAAAAACTACTACGTGAATACACGGCCATTTAGCAAGAAATGTTAATAAATGGGACACTAGCACTGGTGACTAATAAAAGAGAAAATGAAGAGGTGATAGTAAATGAAGACTACGAGTGACAAGTCTACCTAACATAAAAATCTAAGACCTCGTAGTTTAAGAGCATAACCCTAGCGTTATCCTTTAAACTGCAAGTATCGTTTTCACCATGGTAGGAATAAAAGACAATAATTCAGGATGCTAAATTTAAAAGTTCAGGGAAGACAACCTTTTCTTTCCTCTACTTCAAAGAGCTATGGTCAAAATACACTGAAAAATTGAACCCAATTTATCAATTCATTCATTACTAGTGATTTTTATGCGTCAACTAACTCTAGTTACATTCTAGCAACAGAAATAGACTTATTTTATGTTATCTTTGGTTATCTAATATTTAATTTTAGTAGGGGTTTAACGTCTGCTTCGGAACCTAATGTCATATCACTGAAGTTAAAAGGAAACTAAATACAAAGGATTGGAAGAAGAAGTCAGAAACGAAAGTGGGTCCAAAAGCCAAGTCACCTACCACCGTTTTGCATCCACCGCTTGTGGATGCAAAAAAATTATTCCGTGAATGCAGTCACTTACCAAGGAATGTGACGAAAAGGGAAACAAGCACCGGTGACTGCACTCACGGATGGAAGAGGAAAATGAAGAGGTGATAGTAAATGAAGTCTACCTAACACAAAAATCTAAGACCTCGTACTTGAAGAGCATAACCCTAGCGCTATCCTCTAAAACTGTAAGTAGCGTTAAAAAATTATAAACATGGTAAAAATGAAATAATACTTAATCCAAATTACAACAATTCGGGGCCCAAGGGACGCCACCCCCCTTCTCTTCCATTCACCACAGACATCTTCAGGATAGAGCCCCTGGGGGATCTAACTGTATATCATTTAAACAATTAGGTAATTGGCGTACTAAATATATTTATAACGAATGTGTTTCCTCTCCAATTGCCTGAAGTTACAAATAGTCTGCGATATGTTAGTGCAAAATGTGTGACGAAGTGGAGCCATCAAGCAATAGACTACGTCAAAATACTTCAAAAGTTAGAGAGAAACCACTACACTACATCAGATGTGTTAGTTCTTTATTTAGTTATTTACTAAGACTTTTAAATGTCACAGCACCGAAGATATAACAGAGAGAGACGAAGCAGTTAGTTGTATATTAGTATAAAGAGTATCTCACCTTAGATAGTCTCCAATGTTGAGAAATGACTATTCCCTTTACCATTTCCTTTACTGAGTGCAGAAATGAAGTGTGAAGAGCATTGCAACAAACACTGCAACGCTATTTAGCATTGCAACAAACGCTGCAACGCTATTTAGCATTGCAACAAACGCTGCAAAGCTATTTAGCATTGCAACGAACACTTCAACGCTATTTAGCATTGCAACAAACGCTGCAACGTTATTTTTTAACTCAAAAAATAAAGCTCACGAGTAAATTTTTGCAGAATTTAACATAAAATATCAAAAGAATTAAAAATGATTTGAAAAGGAGGAAAATAAATTTAAAGAATGCATGAAATATATATTAGAAAATAAAAGAAAATCTTTGTACAAGTGATTTGAAGCGAAAAAAAAAGAAAAATATTTGGAATGTAGCCGAAATGAAAGGTTATAACACTATTCTTACACTTGGTGTATTGTTAGTTTTCCAAGTATTTTCCAGGGTAAAATTAATGGTAAGGGGCCGTACACTCGCAAGGTTTTTTACGTCTTTCCACCAGACTTTTTCTAAGCTCCTACTTATTCCATCAGACTTTTGAATCAAAAAACGATATAATAATTATAACTGTCAACATACAGGTATCATGGATACGAATTTTAAAAAAAGTATTAGGAGCATAGAAAAGTCTGGTGTAAAGACGTAAAAAAAAATTGCGTGTGTACGGCCCTTCAAGGGGCATGCTTTGAAAATAGAGATGCGGAGAGTGCTCGTGTACATTTACATTCAATCAGAGAGAAGAAACGCCACCTTAGATTTACTTCAAATTCACTAGCCCTCCACATGTCACATTTTCGAAGCGATGAAAAAATGATTGACAAATAAATAGGAAAATCCATAAATGAAACATGAAATCTACTGATTATAAAAGTTAAAACCGTAACTTAACAAACAGAAAATATGGAATTATCCAGATAAAAATGGTTTAAAATATACACTAAAAACACAGATAATTGAATCAAATGATAAAATATACAAATGATATGGAATGAAATCTAAAAATAGGGGGACAGTGAATTTGAAAAATCTATGATAACATAGTTTATGAAATTAAAAATTAATAGAGAAATAAAAAGACAATTTCATTCTTACTAGCAGCAAATAAAGAGAAATAAACACATGCTTTACTAATTAAAGCTAATAATGCCTCATGAGAATATACACATTTGTACAACACATAAATTGGCTTCAACCAGAGCTATGTACCGACTAACTCGCATAACTAACGTACCTTCCATATCCACTGCACTACACTTACTAAAATATTACAAGTATTAAGCAAAAGGCCACCTTAGCACCACAGCTTTTTAGATTATAAAGGAAAGAGGATCTTCATTGACTAGGGTTTTGAAGGGACCAATAACTACTCCATCACCAAATGTGAAGAGGTACTGTCCATTGCTAATGTCAAGGACTGGCAGTGATAGTTGTAACTCAGCATGTTCAGGTCATTTCTTGACCTGAACATTACCAAATCTCAGTGGCATGGTCTTCGTTTCTACTAGAGCTAGAACTGCTAGAGCTGATGCTATTGGAAGAGCTAGTGGAGAGACTCTGCTTGGGAATACTAGCCACCACCCTTGGCTTGGCAGTCGCATTGAGTAACTGCATGGCACTCAGGCCGCCATCTTTAACTGACAACCCCATCCTCTTCTGCAGTCCTATCAGCCTGTTACTGGCCTGAGCCCGAGTCAAGGAACTCTCTGGAGCACCATTAGCCAAATTATTGTTCAATCTACCTAGATTAACGGTTGCAGTGCCATTTCCTAACCTCCCACCTAGTTTCTTTTTGTTTCTAGGCATGCTGTTGTACATGCCGTCATTTCTACTGAAGGAACTAGTGTTCTCCTTCTGCACGATAATCCTAGGACCGTGCAGAGGTATGTCATTGAGCATAGGGGGGTTGTGGACTATGTTCTTGTTGGTGCTCTGGGAAATGGCTAAGGGGGTTACAAGGCTACTTGCACTAGATCTCTTAGAACTTTTCGGCTCACTCAGTGGCAGAGTGGCCAGTCTGTAACTGTTATTTCTTTGGAAGGAACTGTTCGAAAAGTCTATCACACTATTGCTATTTTGGAAGTTAGCCATTGGATTGTTAGAGGAACTGGGTGCTGTACTGGTGGAAAGAAGAGTTACTTGTGAATTGGCTACAGAGTTACTCGTAACATTTGAAGAAGAATTATTTCTTAGATTTGACGCAGAATTATTTCTTAGATTTGACGCAGAATTATTTCTTAGATTTGACGCAGAATTATTTCTTAGATTTGACGCAGAATTATTTCTTAGATTTGACGCAGAATTATTTCTTAGATTTGACGCAGAATTATTTCTTAGATTTGACGCAGAATTATTTCTTAGATTTGAAGTAGAACTATTTCTTAGATTTGTAGCTAGAATGTTCCTATTACTATATTTCAAACTACTGGAAGAAGAATTAACTTTTGAAGAATGGCTAAGATATTTAGATTCAGGATTAGAATGTTTGTTTTTGGTAGAATGGTTAAGATGGCGATTATTACTATGATGGTTAGGGAGCGACAACTGCTTCTTGTGTTTGCTCTGACTACAGTTAGATGGTAGCGCTTTGCTCTGCTCAGTAATAGCATTAGGTTTGTCCTGAATGCTTTTAGTAGCAGCAGAGGTGTGGCTAGAGCTGCCAATACTCTTATAGTGATTGGCGTTACCAAGCTGAGCATGAGCTAGAGCTGCAAACACCCTGTCTGTGGTTAGGGGGAGGGGGGAAGGTGTGGGAGGAATGTCATCAACACAGGTGCCTGCGGTGTACGATTCTGAGCCAAGTGAAAGAGTCAAAGAGTCGTCAGAGTCTTTGCTTTGGTTAAGCTTACTCTTACTATTCTTTTTATTGACCAAAGGACTTTTGGCAGTTTTGATGATGGTAGCAAGAAAAGAAGTATCGCCATTAGATTCTTTGCTTTGAGTTGCAGTCTTACTCTCGCCAGGCTTTGACTGAGCAACTTTGGCACTCAGGACACTGGACTTACCTTTACTGGTGGACTCTCTCTTGAGACTAGACTGACTATTAGTTATCTTAGCGGATGAATTAGTTTTTACAGCGGATGCATCTGTACCTGCATTGGCTCTCAACTGACTGTGGTGCATTGCAATCTGCTGAGGAGTGGCCCCCACTGGAGGGGGAGGAATGGCAGGGGAGTGTCTTGGTGAAGAGGACACAATGGCCCCCTGTACGGGGGTGCTGGACCTGGCGGTTTGACTTTTTTCACTGGTGGGACCATAGAGACCCTGAGAGCTGTGAGGTCTAGAAGGGTACTGCTGCTGTTGTTGTTGTTGCTGCTGCTGCATTCTTGCCTGTTGCTGCTGTTGCATCTGCAACTGTTGTTGCTGTTGTATTTGCGTGAATCCCTGCACTGACATGTTGTTGGTGGGAATGACCCCCTGAGTTTGATCTGCCATGTGTACATAGGCACCAGCCGCGGCCCTCTGACTCCGAGGAGACATTGGGTTGCCAGATGCTGCCATAATCACTCCAGATGACTCTGATAGCTGTCTCGAGTCGGCAGGGGGAGGTGGGGGGACAATTGGGGGAATTTGAGATAGGGGTGCTCCACCAGAGTTAGTCTGGGGCACAGTTGGGAAAAGGTATGGGTCCTGCCTTTGCCCATAAATGGCTTGCTGCTGTTGCTGGTACTGCTGTTGCAAATATTGCTGCTGTTGTTGCAATAACTGTTGTTGCTGCTGTTTTTGTATTTGCACTTGTTTTTGCTGCTCAGCAATCTGAATTTGTTTCTGCTGCTCTATCAGTTGTTGTCTCTGAAGTTCTTGAGTCTTTAACGCCTGCTGCTGCTTAGCCACGTCCTTATTAGACTCTTTGAGACTCTGCTTCTGCCCCTTGTTTCTCTCGAGAGTAGACTGCTTAGCTGCAGGTGTCTTAGACTGCAGGTAGGCTTGCCTCTCTCGCAGAGCTTGCAGCTTCTGCTGCTGCTCTTGCTGCTGTCTCTGCAGCTCTATTCTCGTCTCAGCAAGTTGCTGCTGCAACTCCTGGTGCTGTTGCTTCAGACTGTTTTGCTGGTGGATCATCTCTTGCTTACTCTGCACTATCTGCTCCTGCACAGCTCGTGAAATCATCATCTCCTCCTGACGCTGCTTCAGAAGCTTCTCTTCCTGTTCTTGCTGTAACAGGTATGCCTGCTGCTGTTGAATCTGCTGCTGCTGGAGTAACTGTTGTTGAAGCTGCTGCTGTTGGAGAGCTGTCACTTCTGCAGTATTGTCAGGTGGAGGGGCAGGCAAAGGCATCTGTTGAATGTTACTCAGACTTGAGGCAACATTCTGCTGCTGCTGCTTATACGCTTCTTGTTGCTGCAGTTTTTTCCTGCGCTGCAAACTGTCTGAAGAATAGACTACTTTTCCTTCAGAGTCTAGGGTCACGTGAGCCCCAGAGCTTTTCAATTTCTTCCTCTCGAGAGAATTAGTAGGTGTAATGACTAGATTTTGCTTAACAGTAGGGGGCACAGCACTTATCGGCTGCTCCGTGCCGTCTATCCTCCTGGAGGAGCTATCTATGGAATCTTCTCTGGGCGGAGGAGGGGGAGGTACTTTTAGGATCTTGGCTTGAGGAGAAGGAGCTACAGGAGGAGCATGAGTGATGTCACCGGATAGTCTCCGAGTAAGGTCAGACTGCTTTAAAGCTGAGGGTCTCACGTTAACAGAATAGTCCACAGATGTGGAGTGGAAGAGAGTCTTCGGCTGAGTTTTGGCATCCTGTTTTGAAACAGGAGTGCTGCCGCCACTGGAGTTGTTAGAGTCACAGCGTGGAGAGGTTTTACCTGTTTCTATCCTAGGGACTTGTCGTACAGTGTTGGCAGCAGAAGAATTGTTGGTTCCCTGGAAGAGAAGAGCCTTGGCTGCCACAGAGCCAAGGGAAGGGTCTTCATTACGAGCAGAGGTGATAATTTGAGCAGAGCGAACACTTTCATCGTCACTTAGTGGCGGAGTAATGACGCACATTGATGGTATTCCACTTGCGTTAATAGCGGTCTTTGAGCGAAAACTATCTTTCCTCTCAGAACTATCACAGTCTGAACTAGCGTCTACTTCTGGAGAAGTAACACTTAGGGTACGGGGACTATTGGGGTCATTGGCACTACTGGAAGTCTCTCTGCCACTATCCACTGCTTCTGAAGCACTCTTAGTTACATCCTCTCTGGAAGATCCAGCAGAACCATTCACATGAATGACAGTGATGATACTCTCCCTGTTGCTACCACTGTTCTTCCTGTCCAGGGAGCTCACCCGTTGGGGCGGCTTTGGGGGAGTTTTCTTCTCCGGGTTCCTCATGACCACGGTGCCAAGGCTGGCGACTGAGCTGTTACTGGTGATGGTGCCAACACTACCCGAACTCATCAATCTGTCCTCACTAACAGACTTGATTCCACTATCTAGATGGAAGGAAGTGTAATATCCCTCAGTGTCACAGGAGTAGGCAGAGCTCGTGTCGTCATCAAATGAGAGAATTTCCTGGATGTCCTGAGTGGGAGTTAGAGTGCCATCACTCGTGTAAGAGGGAAGACCGTCAGTGGTGCGTGAGTGACTGGGACAGACTGGGGACCTGAAGGAGGAAAAACAGTTAGATGATAGTTAGTGAGGACAAGATGGTAGTTAGTGAGGACAAGATGGTAGTTAGTGAGGACAAGATGGTAGTCAGTGAGGACAAGATGGTAGTCAGTGAGGACAAGATGGTAGTCAGTGAGGACAAGATGGTAGTCAGTGAGGACAAGATGGTAGTTAGTGAGGACAAGATGGTAGTTAGTGAGGACAAGATGGTAGTCAGTGAGGACAAGATGGTAGTTAGTGAGGACAAGATGGTAGTTAGTGAGGACAAGAAAAGCATAACATTAGCGTCATTTTCCAAAATGGATGAACATTGTAGAAGTGCCAAAAGACAATATATAGCTAATCTAAATTACAATATATTGGAAATCATGAAGGTGTTGTAGATGTGTTTGTGCAGTGGGTGTTGGCTAGTAAGTGTCGCATGGTGTTCTTCACTCACTTTAACATGTAGTGTCTGGGGTGTGACAGACTTAGCGAGGATGTATAGAAGTAGCTTTGTAACAAGGGGAAAGACCAATTCAGTCTGCCATAACTTGTTGTGTACTGTATAGTCTCAATGACTTAAAATTAGTTTCATTTTGAAACTCTTTAGTGCGACTCAGATGGTAGGTACCTACTGCCCTTTTAATGAATCCAGAGGACACAAGCAAAGTAGTAGCTTTTGGTTCCTTTAGAAGTTTACATCGTAATTGATAGCTAGATATTATTCAGTGGCAATGGGTTCAGATGAACTAACTGTTTGAGTAGTGATAACAACAATAGTGTCAGAGAATGAGGTCACTCACCCTGAATGGGTAGAGTCAGGGTCCAGAGAGGGTGATCGTCTCTGAGCAGAGGGTGACTGATTCAGAGGAGTATGAGCTGAGCATTCCTCACAAAAATCATCACAATGTTGACAGGAAGTTGGCGTAAGAGTCCTGTCACTTTGCTGACAAGATGAGTCCTCTCTGTCAGAGGGCTGAGCGGTGGTGGAGAAGTTTCTGTCAGACAGTTGAGGGGTGCTAGTGTTACTGTCAGGCAAGTTATTGTTCTGTCTGGATAGTAGAGTAGAGTGCAAAGTATCTAGAGAGAGTCTGTCTAGCACTTCAACCAGTGTGTCCTTATCGTTCAGATTGTCAGTGGTTCTCTTGGTTACTTTATTGCCACTCAATTGACTACTCTCTAATTCAACAGAATTCCTCACACTGCTGGATGCTGACCAATTACCAGACGAAGAGCCAGTGCAGTCCTCTCTGTCAACAAACGCATCAGTCAGGTTTAACCTCGTTAATAAATGTTCAATATTTTATGTAGCTATTTAGGTCTGAAATCACCAGACACTTTTATATAGGCTATACAAACTAGTAAAGAGAGAAAATTACTACTCTTAGCTAGCTATATCAATTTCAGATTATTGGTTTGTTCAGCCCAGTAAAATAAAGCGTTATATATTTTCTATACATGTATAACAGTGAGACAAAGTACATAATATAGAAATTAAACTATTTGAAAGGCATTATTTATGAGACTGTTGAACATGTTAGAATATGTGATGCGTACCTTAGTCTGCCTGTGGCGTGAACTAACGCTGTGGTGATAACACTGCCACAACACTCGGGAGAAGATGTCTCTGCAATAGACTCTATGCAGTCATCTCTGAAAGGAAATAAAGTTACATTACCACATGTTTAGCATGTTATCACATCTTTTGCATGTTACCACATCTTTTGCATGTTACCACATCTTTAGCATGTTATCACATCTTTTGCATGTTACCACATCTTCAGCATGTTACCACATCTTTAGCATGTTACCACATCTTTTGCATGTTATCACATCTTTTGCATGTTACCACATCTTTTGCATGTTACCACATCTTTTGCATGTTACCACATCTTCAGCATGTTACCACATCTTTAGCATGTTACCACATCTTTTGCATGTTATCACATCTTTTGCATGTTATCACATCTTTTGCATGTTACCACATCTTTTGCATGTTACCACATCTTTTGCATGTTACCACATCTTTAGCAAGCTATCACATCTTTAGCAAGTTATCACATCTTTAGCATGTTACCACATCTTTAGCATGTTATCACATCTTTAGCATGTTATCACATCTTTAGCATGTTATCACATCTTTAGCATGTTACCACAACGGTGAGAGAAATTATTAGCGAAATGGACACTCACCTGAATGTATTGGTACGTTTGGAGAGATCGCGACTGATGAGAGCTGATGTACTTTGGCAGTCGAACTTAACCCCAGTAGATCTTAACTGTGATAGAAAATATTGGTGAGGAGCTATTCAGAGTGAAGCAGGAATCAACAGTACGTCTGTCGACACTTCGTCGAGACATTTCATAGTCAAGAGGATATTAACATACTTAACCTAAATGGCCGTTATGTAGCTTGCTGTATCCGCTAGTTTCTTGTAATGCATACTTCATGATTATTTAATGACCTGGCATGGGGATTCTGGGAGCGGCACTCCCCCTTATAGATACACATAAATTAAAGTGAGTTAATATCCCCTTCACGAAATTACGTCGACGTAACGACCTGTCGACGAAATGTCTTTTGACGAAACTTCTTGCAAGAGAGATCAACAAATGCCAAAACACTTACCTCCTTGTGGTCCAAAGGTTTGGAGCTAACAGACGAATCACACGGTTCACTAGTGTCAAAGGAAGGGTCAAAAGAAGGTCCATCAGTGAAGTAGTAGCCTTCTGAAGGTGAAGAGGAAAGTCCTCTGCCACTAGAAGTGGAAGGCTGGTCTAATGTTTGGTTCAGACGTCTCTTAGCAGCTGACTGATTGAGAGCAGCTTTTCTAGCGTCTCTGGAGTCTGCGATAGTGTTGCGTCTCTTCACTCTCTTGCGTCTCCTCTTTGTCTTCACATACTCGTAGTGAATGAGCGACTGGCGCACTGTTTCCATACGCCTGAAACCCCCTCCTGAAACATCGATGCTCACCACTTCAGGAGGGTATTTAGCTGATAGGAGTTTGAAGAGCTGCTCGGGGCGGGGCAGTTTGTGGGTGAGGGTGGGGGAGTCCTGGTCAGACCCAGCTGAGGGAAAAGGACTCACTGCACAGACAGAAGAAAAAACAAATACAATTCAATGAAGTTCATGAAAAGAGCGAGATAACTAAACTAGGGTACCTAGTGTTTTCACTAGTTATGAAGGCTAAATCATACCACTGTCTCATATGAGTATCTGTATGGTCCATACCTGGTTGTCTGGTCCTGGCTATGACTGGTGAGACAGGGTCCAGCAGGGGATGGTAAGGAGCCTCATCGTCAGAGCACCAATCTCTCAGAGCATCGAAACTAGCGGGCTGAAATAAAAGAGAAACTAGTCAATACTTAGCACCAGGGGATATTATAAAAAAAAAACATACTAGGGTTAAGATTTTAGGTAAATTCCACTGAAAAATACTATATTTCATTAACAGATGTATAACATTAAATAAAACTGATTTTAAAAGATGTGTTCTAGGTGGTAACAGGGCAACTGCCGCAGTAGAACATTTTATTGAAAAAATAGTTCAGAAATTATAGATTACAAGTATCAATCATGGTGATAACATACATTGCATTTATTATACACAACTTAGGACTTGAGGGTATATATATTTTCACTATCGAACCTAACCGAGGTAAATCATTTAAGATTTATTTCATTTTAATTCGTAGCAATGATACCAGTGAATATCATGGATATTAATTTCTTTTACTTAAATGATCGAGAAAATGTAACAGTTGGATATCTCAGAACTGCCCCTAGTGTTTATCAAGATAGTGTGTTGGCAGATAACATGAGGTCACTAGGGTGACTGTTCTCACGCAGCAAGTAATAACTAAGAACATCGCTACATAGAATATACAGAGATCTAATAACTACAGAATAGTCCTTCAATTACGCCAATAGAAAGCAATATTAGAGTCTCATTTAAGTGAGCCAAACACAAATGTGTGAATATGATAAGAAAAATAAATACTGGAATAGGGAGAATAATAAAAAGTCGAGACTGGATGAGTAAATTTAACTTTACACTGCAAAGAGAGAGAGAGAAAATATGCCTCTAGCACACCTCTAATGTAGGCCTGGTCACAGTGTAGGCCTAGTCACAGTGTAGGCCTAGTCACAGTGTAGGCCTAGTCACAGTGTAGGCCTAGTCACAGTGTAGGCCTAGTCACAGTGTAGGCCTAGTCACAGTGTAGGCCTAGTCACAGTGTAGGCCTAGTCACAGTGTAGGCCTAGTCACAGTGTAGGCCTAGTCACAGTGTAGGCCTAGTCACAGTGTAGGCCTAGTCACAGTGTAGGCCTAGTCACAGTGTAGGCCTAGTCACAGTGTAGGCCTAGTCACAGTGTAGGCCTAGTCACAGTGTAGGCCTAGTCACAGTGTAGGCCTAGTCACAGTGTAGGCCTAGTCACAGTGTAGGCCTAGTCACAGTGTAGGCCTAGTCACAGTGTAGGCCTAGTCACAGTGTAGGCCTAGTCACAGTGTAGGCCTAGTCACAGTGTAGGCCTAGTCACAGTGTAGGCCTAGTCACAGTGTAGGCCTAGTCACAGTGTAGGCCTAGTCACAGTGTAGGTCTAGTCACAGTGTAGGTCTAGTCACAGTGTAGGCCTAGTCACAGTGTAGGCCTAGTCACAGTGTAGGCCTAGTCACAGTGTAGGCCTAGTCACAGTGTAGGCCTAGTCACAGTGTAGGCCTAGTCACAGTGTAGGCCTAGTCACAGTGTAGGCCTAGTCACAGTGTAGGCCTAGTCACAGTGTAGGCCTAGTCACAGTGTAGGCCTAGTCACAGTGTAGGCCTAGTCACAGTGTAGGCCTAGTCACAGTGTAGGCCTAGTCACAGAGTAGGCCTAGTCACAGTGTAGGCCTAGTCACAGTGTAGGCCTAGTCACAGTGTAGGCATATCTGCTACCTAATGCAATTCAAATGCACCACAGGTAAGTGCATGGTAATAATGATATCCAGTGGCAATGGAAGAGTTCTCCACCACTACCTACAGTAACAAATAGAGGTGATATATAGAAGGTCACATGCACAGGTGATATTCAAACAGTCATATAGCACCAAGAACAGTGAGATAATAATTAATTAGTCACAGGTGATTTATTAAGAACCCTGTGATTGTTCCCACACTTTCATTGATTAGTTGTCTGGTACGTGAATGGTATTCCGTGAGTAGAGTCCTATTATATTACACACGATATTGGTGAGACCTTTGCGAACCACACTAGCTATATTAATTAATGTGTAACTTAATAAAAGGAGACTAGTTATATTATTTAATGTGCAGCTTAATAAAAGGCAGATTATTCGTAATAAAAAAAATTCAAGAGCACTGAGATAACGGCAACATTACAAGAAAATAACAAAATATAAAACTTGGCTACAAATTAAATTAAATAGGGAATGAAAGTTATACTTTGATATAAGTTATAAGTAAAACGTATAGGTTCAATGTATAGGTAAAATTTAATTATACAGGCTACTGTATAGTGTACAGGCTACTGTATAGTGTACAGGCTACTGTATAGTGTACAGGCTACTGTATAGTGTACAGGCTACTGTATAGTGTACAGGCTACTGTATAGTGTACAGGCTACTGTATAGTGTACAGGCTACTGTATAGTGTACAGGCTACTGTATAGTGTACAGGCTACTGTATAGTGTACAGGCTACTGTATAGTGTACAGGTTACTGTATAGTGTACAGGCTACTGTATAGTGTACAGGCTACTGTATAGTGTACAGGCTACTGTATAGTGTACAGGCTACTGTATAGTGTACAGGCTACTGTATAGTGTACAGGCTACTGTATAGTGTAGCTACAGGCTACTGTATAGTGTAGCTACAGGCTACTGTATAGTGTAGCTACAGGCTACTGTATAGTGTAGCTACAGGCTACTGTATAGTGTAGCTACAGGCTACTGTATAGTGTAGCTACAGGCTACTGTATAGTGTAGCTACAGGCTACTGTATAGTGTAGCTACAGGCTACTGTATAGTGTAGCTACAGGCTACTGTATAGTGTAGCTACAGGCTACTGTATAGTGTAGCTACAGGCTACTGTATAGTGTAGCTACAGGCTACTGTATAGTGTAGCTACAGGCTACTGTATAGTGTAGCTACAGGCTACTGTATAGTGTAGCTACAGGCTACTGTATAGTGTAGCTACAGGCTACTGTATAGTGTAGCTACAGGCTACTGTATAGTGTAGCTACAGGCTACTGTATAGTGTAGCTACAGGCTACTGTATAGTGTAGCTACAGGCTACTGTATAGTGTAGCTACAGGCTACTGTATAGTGTAGCTACAGGCTACTGTATAGTGTACAGGCTACTGTATAGTGTAGCTACAGGCTACTGTATAGTGTAGCTACAGGCTACTGTATAGTGTAGCTACAGGCTACTGTATAGTGTACAGGCTACTGTATAGTGTAGCTACAGGCTACTGTATAGTGTAGCTACAGGTTACTGTATAGTGTAGCTACAGGCTACTGTATAGTGTAGCTACAGGCTACTGTATAGTGTAGCTACAGGCTACTGTATAGTGTAGCTACAGGCTACTGTATAGTGTAGCTACAGGCTACTGTATAGTGTAGCTACAGGTTACTGTATAGTGTAGCTACAGGTTACTGTATAGTGTAGCTACAGGCTACTGTATAGTGTAGCTACAGGCTACTGTATAGTGTAGCTACAGGCTACTGTATAGTGTAGCTACAGGCTACTGTATAGTGTAGCTACAGGCTACTGTATAGTGTAGCTACAGGTTACTGTATAGTGTAGCTACAGGCTACTGTATAGTGTAGCTACAGGTTACTGTATAGTGTAGCTACAGGCTACTGTATAGTGTAGCTACAGGCTACTGTATAGTGTAGCTACAGGCTACTGTATAGTGTAGCTACAGGCTACTGTATAGTGTAGCTACAGGTTACTGTATAGTGTAGCTACAGGTTACTGTATAGTGTAGCTACAGGCTACTGTATAGTGTAGCTACAGGCTACTGTATAGTGTAGCTACAGGTTACTGTATAGTGTAGCTACAGGCTACTGTATAGTGTAGCTACAGGCTACTGTATAGTGTACAGGCTACTGTATAGTGTAGCTACAGGCTACTGTATAGTGTAGCTACAGGCTACTGTATAGTGTAGCTACAGGTTACTGTATAGTGTAGCTACAGGCTACTGTATAGTGTAGCTACAGGCTACTGTATAGTGTAGCTACAGGCTACTGTATAGTGTAGCTACAGGCTACTGTATAGTGTAGCTACAGGCTACTGTATAGTGTAGCTACAGGCTACTGTATAGTGTAGCTACAGGCTACTGTATAGTGTAGCTACAGGCTACTGTATAGTGTAGCTACAGGCTACTGTATAGTGTAGCTACAGGTTACTGTATAGTGTAGCTACAGGCTACTGTATAGTGTAGCTACAGGCTACTGTATAGTGTAGCTACAGGCTACTGTATAGTGTAGCTACAGGCTACTGTATAGTGTAGCTACAGGCTACTGTATAGTGTAGCTACAGGCTACTGTATAGTGTAGCTACAGGCTACTGTATAGTGTACAGGCTACTGTATAGTGTAGCTACAGGCTACTGTATAGTGTACAGGCTACTGTATAGTGTACAGGCTACTGTATAGTGTAGCTACAGGTTACTGTATAGTGTAGCTACAGGCTACTGTATAGTGTAGCTGCAGGTTACTGTATAGTGTAGCTACAGGCTACTGTATAGTGTAGCTACAGGCTACTGTATAGTGTAGCTACAGGCTACTGTATAGTGTAGCTACAGGCTACTGTATAGTGTACAGGCTACTGTATAGTGTAGCTACAGGCTACTGTATAGTGTAGCTACAGGCTACTGTATAGTGTAGCTACAGGCTACTGTATAGTGTAGCTACAGGCTACTGTATAGTGTAGCTACAGGCTACTGTATAGTGTAGCTACAGGCTACTGTATAGTGTAGCTACAGGCTACTGTATAGTGTAGCTACAGGCTACTGTATAGTGTAGCTACAGGCTACTGTATAGTGTACAGGCTACTGTATAGTGTAGCTACAGGCTACTGTATAGTGTACAGGCTACTGTATAGTGTACAGGCTACTGTATAGTGTAGCTACAGGCTACTGTATAGTGTAGCTACAGGCTACTGTATAGTGTACAGGCTACTGTATAGTGTACAGGCTACTGTATAGTGTAGCTACAGGTTACTGTATAGTGTAGCTACAGGTTACTGTATAGTGTAGCTGCAGGTTACTGTATAGTGTAGCTACAGGTTACTGTATAGTGTAGCTACAGGCTACTGTATAGTGTAGCTACAGGCTACTGTATAGTGTAGCTACAGGCTACTGTATAGTGTAGCTACAGGCTACTGTATAGTGTAGCTACAGGCTACTGTATAGTGTAGCTACAGGTTACTGTATAGTGTAGCTACAGGTTACTGTATAGTGTAGCTACAGGCTACTGTATAGTGTAGCTACAGGCTACTGTATAGTGTAGCTACAGGCTACTGTATAGTGTACAGGCTACTGTATAGTGTACAGGCTACTGTATAGTGTAGCTACAGGCTACTGTATAGTGTAGCTACAGGCTACTGTATAGTGTAGCTACAGGCTACTGTATAGTGTAGCTACAGGCTACTGTATAGTGTAGCTACAGGCTACTGTATAGTGTAGCTACAGGCTACTGTATAGTGTAGCTACAGGCTACTGTATAGTGTAGCTACAGGCTACTGTATAGTGTAGCTACAGGCTACTGTATAGTGTAGCTACAGGTTACTGTATAGTGTAGCTACAGGCTACTGTATAGTGTAGCTACAGGCTACTGTATAGTGTACAGGCTACTGTATAGTGTACAGGCTACTGTATAGTGTAGCTACAGGCTACTGTATAGTGTAGCTACAGGCTACTGTATAGTGTAGCTACAGGCTACTGTATAGTGTAGCTACAGGCTACTGTATAGTGTAGCTACAGGCTACTGTATAGTGTAGCTACAGGCTACTGTATAGTGTACAGGCTACTGTATAGTGTACAGGCTACTGTATAGTGTAGCTACAGGTTACTGTATAGTGTACAGGCTACTGTATAGTGTACAGGCTACTGTATAGTGTACAGGCTACTGTATAGTGTACAGGCTACTGTATAGTGTACAGGCTACTGTATAGTGTACAGGCTACTGTATAGTGTACAGGCTACTGTATAGTGTACAGGCTACTGTATAGTGTACAGGCTACTGTATAGTGTACAGGCTACTGTATAGTGTAGCTACAGGCTACTGTATAGTGTAGCTACAGGCTACTGTATAGTGTAGCTACAGGCTACTGTATAGTGTAGCTGCAGGTTACTGTATAGTGTAGCTACAGGCTACTGTATAGTGTAGCTACAGGCTACTGTATAGTGTAGCTACAGGTTACTGTATAGTGTAGCTACAGGCTACTGTATAGTGTACAGGCTACTGTATAGTGTAGCTACAGGCTACTGTATAGTGTACAGGCTACTGTATAGTGTACAGGCTACTGTATAGTGTAGCTACAGGTTACTGTATAGTGTAGCTACAGGTTACTGTATAGTGTACAGGCTACTGTATAGTGTACAGGCTACTGTATAGTGTACAGGCTACTGTATAGTGTACAGGCTACTGTATAGTGTACAGGCTACTGTATAGTGTACAGGCTACTGTATAGTGTACAGGCTACTGTATAGTGTACAGGCTACTGTATAGTGTACAGGCTACTGTATAGTGTACAGGCTACTGTATAGTGTACAGGCTACTGTATAGTGTACAGGCTACTGTATAGTGTACAGGCAGTAACAGGCTACTGTATAGTGTACAGGCTACTGTATAGTGTACAGGCTACTGTATAGTGTACAGGCTACTGTATAGTGTACAGGCTACTGTATAGTGTACAGGCTACTGTATAGTGTACAGGCTACTGTATAGTGTAGCTACAGGTTACTGTATAGTGTACAGGCTACTGTATAGTGTAGCTACAGGTTACTGTATAGTGTACAGGATTATACATATAAGTTACATCAGAAGTTCAAGAGCGTGACAGTTTGTGACTTCAGAAGGATATCACAACTCTCTTCGTGAAGTAGCTAGCTAAGTACTCTCTTCGTGAAGTAGCTAGCTAAGTACTCTCTTCGTGAAGTAGCTAAGTACTTCACCTGTCCTTACAAAGAGTAATGATGCTAATTAGCACAGGTATGACAAGTGATGTCATTAGTCACAATGCCTATAGCTATTATATCACTGCATATGAAAGACACAACAAACGGTGGCTTTTATTTACAAAAATTAATTTGCTTAACAGTTTTCGTTTGCATTAACTTCAAGCTACAGACGATATAAAGAAGAGGCAAGGGGATTAGTTAGAGGAAAGGATAACGTGCAACGTACCCTGCAGAGATTAGCCTCCAGCAGCTAAGGAAAAAACACAAAAGAGAATTAGTAAAGAATTAGTAAAGGAGAATTAGTAAAGGAGAATTAGTAAGGAGAATTAGTAAAGAGGAATTAGTAAAGGGGATTTAGTAAAGGGAAATTAGTAAAGGAGAATTAGTAAGGGAGAATTAGTAAAGGGGAATTAGTAAGGGAAATTAGAAAAGGGGAATTAGTAAAGGAGATACGAACATATCATAGAAGAGAGAAGAGAAGAAAATCTGTAAAAGTACCACCCCTCACTACCTCTCATGTCTCACCGTTACTTATCCGCTGTAGGATAAACTGACGCAATGTAAACAAACAGCTAGCTACTTGTAACGCTAATCCACGGCATGTAACAGTCACTGTCGTCACACACCATACACCTAGTGAGTGTGTAGCGTGACGACACACTAGAGTGACTAAGCATGACAGTGTGTAGTCACTAGATGTAACTAACATTCACTCCAACTATAGTAACAATATTCAATAACAATTATTATAAATATTTTAGGTGTTTAAAGTTTGTCCCTATCCTCTATGAGGTGATCCAAAGAGACAAGAAGAGAAGGACTACTCGTAGAAGAGGGGACAGTGAAAGTACGCTCCATGCACTAGGTAGACTACTCTGCTACCACAGATAACCGTGTCGACTCAGCGCATATATGGCAAGAATAGACACCCATGGATAAGAGACCTACACAGTCAGTCTGCTTACCCATGGATAAGAGACCTACACAGTCAGTCTGCTTACCCATGGATAAGAGACCTACACAGTCAGTCTGCTTACCCATGGATAAGAGACCTACACAGTCAGTCTGCTTACCCATGGATAAGAGACCTACACAGTCAGTCTGCTTACCCATGGATAAGAGACCTACATAGTCAGTCTGCTTACCCATGGATAAGAGACCTACACAGTCAGTCTGCTTACCCATGGATAAGACACCAACACAGTCAGTCTGCTTACCCATGGATAAGACACCAACACAGTCAGTCTGCTTACCTATGGTTATACCAAGGCAGAAGGAAGGCAATGACCAGTGAAATGATTCAAAGAAAAGCTGATAGAAAAAGAATACCAAACTGAACAAAAACAGAATAAATAGGTCATCTAGCAATAAAATTTCATAAAATGTAAATTTCTCAAGACATACTTTCAAAGGGAATTAAGTAAGCAATTAAAAGAAATTAAAAACACTACTTGTATCGAAATCATTACTTATAAGTTATTTCTTTATAGAATTATCTTGCTGACAAACATTGAAGAAAACATTGTCCATACAATTTAATGGAGATATAACGTATTACTCGAAGAAAGTTATAATTGACACTTTATTTTCACAGACAGTCCTAGAGACTTCGCTTCACTCACCGAAGACTGTGAGTGTTAGAGTAACAAGCAGCTCTAGTTATAACTAATTATCTCTTACGACCACACCAGTAATTAAAGACACCATATGCTAATGAACATGCCTCGAGAGAGAGAGATCTCGCACACTTACGAGACAACTCAACAGAGATAGAGATGACATAACTAGGTGCTAGTGCACTAGTCATAACTAGGTGCTAGTGCAATATTCATAACAAGGTGATATCACACTAGTCATAACTAGGTGCTATCACACTAGTCATAACTAGGTGCTAGCACACTAGTTATTACTAGGTGCTATCACACTAGTCATAACTAGGTGCTAGCACACTAGTTATTACTAGGTGCTAGCACACTAGTTATTACTAGGTGCTATCACACTAGTCATAACTAGGTGCTAGCACACTAGTTATAACTAGGTGCTATCACACTAGTCATAACTAGGTGCTATCACACTAGTCATAACTAGGTGCTATCACACTAGTCATAACTAGGTGCTATCACACTAGTTATTACTAGGTGCTAGCACACTAGTCATAACTAGGTGCTATCACACTAGTTATTACTAGGTGCTATCACACTAGTCATAACTAGGTGCTATCACACTAGTCATAACTAGGTGCTAGCACATTAGTCATAACTAGGTCCTATCACACTAGTCATAACTAGGTCCTATCACACTAGTCATAACTAGGTTCAAGCACACTAGTCATAACTAGGTGCTAGCACACTAGTCATAACTAGGTGCAAGCACACTAATCATAACTAGGTGCAAGCACACTAGTCATAACTAGGTGCTAGCACACTAGTCATAACTAGGTGTTATCACTGGATCAAATAATTAGTTCAATATATATTAGCATATATAATTAATAATGCTTTTATTAAAATGAATTATTAATGTAAATGACAATGTGTCCGTCCTACTGCATTAATTACAATGCATTAATTTTAGTCTACACTAGCCACATGAATTAAATAAGAGACTCTCTTTTCCGTTGATTTCTTTATCATTTATAACACTAAGTTATTATGCAAATGAAAAAACACAACTACCTCCTAACTTTATAAGACTCATAATTAGGGTTGTAGCTGAAATTTATACCCCTTGCACATTTCAAAAGTGAAGAGTAGTTGCAAATGTGCATTATAATCGGCACTGTTTATTGCAACTTGGTACAATTCAACCCTACTCAAAAATGAACACTAATAGTTACGATATTTTGAAATGATTAAAGACGATTATTCAAAATATCCATTATTTTTTCTACTGCATTATAACGTTGCAATTATCTTAACCAGCCACTGCACTTTACTATGAAGCAACAGCGTGAAGTGAACACAAATGTGATAGAGACTGTAACCACATCTAACTAACGAGTTGGAACTCAAAGAAATCTCGTGAAAGTAAACCACCACTCCATTGAAGGGAGAGCAGAAACGTCATTGGAAGGGTATTTACTACCCACATATTTGAACCCAAACAACAATGACATTTTATAGTCAATAAATTGCTTTTGAAGAAAAAAAAGTGCCGAAACTTTTGAGGGACAATACCATTAGTTATACAAATAACAAGAGATAAAAATAGATAAATAATTTTAAATCGATCAATTTCGTGGGGATTTAACTTCTGCTTTGGAATCAAAGACCATATCGATGAGAAAAAAAATAAAAAATACAAACGACTTGAAGAAGCAGTCAGAGAAGAAAGTGTCTTCATTAACGAAGTTACTTACTCATGGATGCAGAAAAGCTACTCCGTGAAAGCAGTCAATTACTAGGAATGTGACGAAAAGAGACACAAGCACAGGTGACTGCACTCACGGATGGGAAAGGAAAATGGAGAGGTGACAGTAAATGGAGCCTACGAGCCTACATAACACAAAAATATCGTAGTAGAAGAGCATAACCCTCACGCTATCCTCTGAAACTGCTATTCAATGAGTTACCACAGAGTTACAGACTAAACTGTAGTAGTGTCACAGCAGTACATTGGCACAGTGTCACAGCAGTACATTGGCACAGTGTCACAGCAGTACATTGGCACAGTGTCACAGCAGTACATTGGCACAGTGTCACAGCAGTACATTGGCACAGTGTCACAGCAGTACATTGGCACAGTGTCACAGCAGTACATTGGCACAGTGTCACAGCAGTACATTGGCACAGTGTCACAGCAGTACATTGGCACAGTGTCACAGCAGTACATTGGCACAGTGTCACAGCAGTACATTGGCACAGTGTCACAGCAGTACATTGGCACAGTGTCACAGCAGTACATAGGCACAGTGTCACAGCAGTACATAGGCACAGTGTCACAGCAGTACATTGGCACAGTGTCACAGCAGTACATTGGCACAGTGTCACAGCAGTACATTGGCACAGTGTCACAGCAGTACATTGGCACAGTGTCACAGCAGTACATTGGCACAGTGTCACAGCAGTACATTGGCACAGTGTCACAGCAGTACATTGGCACAGTGTCACAGCAGTACATTGGCACAGTGTCACAGCAGTACATTGGCACAGTGTCACAGCAGTACATTGGCACAGTGTCACAGCAGTACATTGGCACAGTGTCACAGCAGTACATTGGCACAGTGTCACAGCAGTACATTGGCACAGTGTCACAGCAGTACATTGGCACAGTGTCACAGCAGTACATTGGCACAGTGTCACAGCAGTACATTGGCACAGTGTCACAGCAGTACATTGGCACAGTGTCACAGCAGTACATTGGCACAGTGTCACAGCAGTACATTGGCACTGTGTCACAGCAGTATATTGGCACAGTGTCACAGCAGTACATTGGCACAGTGTCACAGCAGTACATTGGCACAGTGTCACAGCAGTACATTGGCACAGTGTCACAGCAGTACATTGGCACAGTGTCACAGCAGTACATTGGCACAGTGTTACAGCAGTACAT
This sequence comes from Caprella mutica, assembly GCA_947561585.1. Classification (NCBI taxonomy): domain Eukaryota; kingdom Metazoa; phylum Arthropoda; class Malacostraca; order Amphipoda; family Caprellidae; genus Caprella; species Caprella mutica. Next base: position 141,976 of record CANNZV010000939.1, on the reverse strand, counting down.
TGGCACAGTGTCACAGCAGTACATTGGCACAGTGTCACAGCAGTACATTGGCACAGTGTCACAGCAGTACATTGGCACAGTGTCACAGCAGTACATTGGTACAGTGTCACAGCAGTACATTGGCACAGTGTCACAGCAGTACATTGGCACAGTGTTACAGCAGTACATTGGCACAGTGTCACAGCAGTACATTGGCACAGTGTCACAGCAGTACATTGGCACAGTGTCACAGCAGTACATTGGCACAGTGTCACAGCAGTACATTGGCACAGTGTCACAGCAGTACATTGGCACAGTGTCACAGCAGTACATTGGCACAGTGTCACAGCAGTACATTGGCACAGTGTCACAGCAGTACATTGGCACAGTGTCACAGCAGTACATTGGCACAGTGTCACAGCAGTACATTGGCACAGTGTCACAGCAGTACATTGGCACAGTGTCACAGCAGTACATTGGCACAGTGTCACAGCAGTACATTGACACAGTGTCACAGCAGTACATTGGCACAGTGTTAGCTGTGTGACAATCATGTCCATTGGTTGATAAGAGATAACACACTGATAGCACAGATAGACACTCAATGTTACGAATAATGTCACCATAGGGGAAATAACCTGAAGATAGCACTAACATGTCACTAAGAACTTCCTTCATTCCATTCATCTCAATGTTCTATTTTCCAAAGACATTAGCTAATACCTTTATTCCAATTTATTAACAGTAACTTCACAACCAATTACAGCAGCAGGAGTGTATTTCAATGACCAAGTCAAATTATCAGAAGAAATTTAAAGTAGCCATTGAAGAAAATGTTATCATCATTTCTATCATAGGAGAAGTTGACCCTAGAAAAGACTAAGGCTGCCATTTCTATTAACTAACTCAGCCATTAGACTATTAGCGTTCCATATTTTAGAGTAGATGGGAGAAAATAAATGTACGGAAATACAAAAATGGATGAGTCGCATTATAGTAGTAGATAAAGGTACTAATTCAGACGTCACACACTCTATTCACGTCACACACTCAATTCACGTCACACACTCTATTCACGTCACACACTCTATTCACGTCACACACTCTATTCACGTCACACACTCTATTCACGTCACACACTCTATTCACGTCAAACACTCTATTCACGTCAAACACTCTATTCACGTCACACACTCTATTCACGTCACACACTCTATTCACGTCACACACTCCACTCACGTCACGTCACACACTCCACTCACGTCACGTCACGTCACACACTCCACTCACGTCACGTCACACACTCCACTCACGTCACGTCACACACTCCACTCACGTCACACACTCCACTCACGTCACACACTCCACTCACGTCACACACTCCACTCACGTCACGTCACACACTCCACTCACGTCACACACTCCACTCACGTCACACACTCCACTCACGTCACACACTCCACTCACGTCACGTCACACACTCCACTCACGTCACACACTCCACTCACGTCACACACTCCACTCACGTCACACACTCCACTCACGTCACACACTCCACTCACGTCACACAGGTAAGGTATAGCTTTTCTCCCCAATTTGTAATTTATGAACACTGAGAAAAATAATAGTACATACCTACCCCTCTTAGATAGCTACCCTCTTAGATAGCTACCCTCCTAGATAGCTACCCTCCTAGATAGCTACCCTCCTAGATAGCTACCCTCCTAGATACCCACCCACCCCTCCTTTATCACGGTACACGGTAGGTAGGGGCAGTGACTACATTGTCTCTACCTACAGTGCACCTGTGCTAATAAACAATACAATCTTTGTATTGAAATGGAAATGAAGTTACTTCCTGCACTAAAACTTTGAAAAAATATTATAGTGACTGACTGTATATCAGACTGTAGGTAGATACAGTGACTGTATATCAGACTGTAGGTAGATACAGTGACTGTATATCAGACTGTAGGTAGATACAGTGACTGTATATCAGACTGTGGGTAGATACAGTGACTGTATATCAGACTGTAGGTAGATACAGTGACTGTATATCAGACTGTAGGTAGATACAGTGACTGTATATCAGACTGTAGGTAGATACAGTGACTGTATATCAGACTGTGGGTAGATACAGTGACTGTATATCAGACTGTAGGTAGATACAGTGACTGTATATCAGACTGTAGGTAGATACAGTGACTGTATATCAGACTGTGGGTAGATACAGTGACTGTATATCAGACTGTAGGTAGATACAGTGACTGTATATCAGACTGTAGGTAGATACAGTGACTGTATATCAGACTGTAGGTAGATACAGTGACTGTATATCAGACTGTGGGTAGATACAGTGACTGTATATCAGACTGTAGGTAGATACAGTGACTGTATATCAGACTGTAGGTAGATACAGTGACTGTATATCAGACTGTAGGTAGATACAGTGACTGTATATCAGACTGTAGGTAGATACAGTGACTGTATATCAGACTGTAGGTAGATACAGTGACTGTATATCAGACTGTAGGTAGATACAGTGACTGTATATCAGACTGTAGGTAGATACAGTGACTGTATATCAGACTGTAGGTAGATACAGTGACTGTATATCAGACTGTAGGTAGATACAGTGACTGTATATCAGACTGTAGGTAGATACAGTGACTGTATATCAGACTGTAGGTAGATACAGTGACTGTATATCAGACTGTAGGTAGATACAGTGACTGTATATCAGACTGTAGGTAGATACAGTGACTTTATATCAGACTGTAGGTAGATACAGTGACTGTATCTCAGACTGTTACAGTGACTGTGTCTCAGACTGTTACAGTGACTGTATCTCAGACTGTTACAGTGACTGTATCTCAGACTGTTACAGTGACTGTATCTCAGACTGTTACAGTGACTGTAGGTAGATACAGTGACTGTATATCAGACTGTAGGTAGATACAGTGACTGTATATCAGACTGTAGGTAGATACAGTGACTGTATATCAGACTGAAGGTAGATACAGTGACTGTATATCAGACTGTAGGTAGATACAGTGACTGTATATCAGACTGTAGGTAGATACAGTGACTGTATATCAGACTGTAGGTAGATACAGTGACTGTATCTCGGACTGTTACAGTGACTGTATCTCAGACTGTTACAGTGACTGTATCTCGGACTGTTACAGTGACTGTATCTCAGACTGTATATGAGACTGTTGCAGTGACTGTATATGAGACTGTTGCAGTGACTGTATCTCAGACTGTTGCAGTGACTGTATCTCAGACTGTTACAGTGACTGTATCTCAGACTGTTACAGTGACTGTATCTCAGACTGTTACAGTGACTGTATCTCAGACTGTTACAGTGACTGTATCTCACACTGTTACAGTGACTGTATCTGAGACTGCTACAGTGACTGTATCTCAGACTGCTACAGTGACTGTATCTCAGACTGTTACAGTGACTGTATCTCAGACTGTTACAGTGACTGTATCTCAGACTGTTACAGTGACCGTATCTCAGACTGTTACAGTGACTGTATCTCAGACTGTTACAGTGACTGTATCTCAGACTGTTACAGTGACTGTATCTCAGACTGTTACAGTGACTGTATCTCTCTCTCCAAATGGACTAACTGTTGCGTATTTCTTCATTACATTTTGTTTCCCCTCAAGCCATTGAACCCTAACTATTGTCTCCCCTCTTAGACTGTAACTAGTAAGGTAACTAGTGAAGTAACTAGCAAGGTAACTAGTGAGGTAACTAGTGAGGTAACTGGCATCGTAAGGTGACTAATATTGTAAAGTAACTAGTATTGTAAAGTCACTAGTATTGTAAAGTCACTAGTATTGTAAAGTATATAACTAGTATTGTAAAATAACTAGTATTGTAAAATAACTAGTATTGTAAAATAACTAGTATTGTAAAATAACTAGTATTGTAAAGTAACTAGTATTGTAAAGTAACTAGTATTGTAAAGTAATTAGTATTGTAAAGTAACTAGTATTGTAAAGTAACTGGAATTGTAAAATAACTAGTAGCTATTGTAAAGTAAATAGAATTGTAAAATAACTAGTATTGTAAAATAACTAGTATTGTAAAATAACTAGTATTGTAAAATAACTAGTATTGTAAAATAACTAGTATTGTAAAATAACTAGTATTGTAAAATAACTAGTATTGTAAAATAACTAGTATTGTAAAATAACTAGTATTGTAAAATAACTAGTATTGTAAAGTAACTATTCTTCTTCCAAAGTAACAAGTTTTCTTTTTCCAAGGTAACTAGTATTCTTCCAAGGTAACTAGTATTCTTCCAAGGTAACTAGTATTCTTCCAAGGTAACTAGTATTCTTCCAAGGTAACTAGTATTCTTCCAAGGTAACTAGTATTCTTCCAAGGTAACTAGTATTCTTCCAAGGTAACTAGTACTCTTCTAAGGTAACTAGTACTCTTCTAAGGTAACTAGTACTCTTCTAAGGTAACTAGTACTATTCTATGGTAACTAGTACCCTTCTATGGTAACTAGTACTCTTCTAAGGTAACTAGTACTCTTCTAAGGTAACTAGTATTCTTCTGCAGTAACTACTATTCTTCTAATGTAACTAGTATTCTTCTAATGTAACTAGTATTCTTCTGCAGTAACTAGTATTCTTCTGCAGTAACTAGTATTCATCTGCAGTAAATACTATTCTTCTAATGTAACTACTATTCTTCTAAGGTAACTACTATTCTTCTGCAGTAACTAGTATTCTTCTGCAGTAAATAGTATTCTTCTGCAGTAAATAGTATTCTTCTGCAGTAACTAGTATTCTTCTGTAGTAACTAGTATTCTTCTGCAGTAACTAGTATTCTTCTGCAGTAACTAGTACTCTTCTGCAGTAACTATTCTACTCATTTCCCCTCACTAATATTATGTTCCCTAGCTATGTCTTCTTGATTTAGTAAGTAAATTTCCCATGACTCTGTTCACATTATCAGCAGGAAAGGGAAAGTGAGGACACTCCTCTGGCTTTCGACAGGAGGATTCGACAGCCGCCATGACGGTGATATCGAAACCAGTGATAGCGGTAAGAGCACTACTGATACCAAAGATAAGGGTGAAGGGGTAAAAGAAGAAGGTGGTTAGAAGACCTTGACTAAGTTTAGGGTAATAAGGACCAAACATACCTATTTAAAAGTAACAACAAGCGGGCTCGTGAAGACGCTCCGGCGATGTACCTACAGCGCCTCTAAGCCAATCGATACGTAAACAATATTTAATATTCAACAGAGATGGTGAAGTCTCTTCTATGGTATCTAGTAAGGTGATATCACTGCAAATAACAGATTGATAACTATCACTATCACGGGAAAACACTGTAGGTGTGTACGGACACACAAACACATCCACACAGAAATCAATGCGCAAGTCTGATGCGGGGAGAAACGCGCACCACGCAGCCTCTCACTCGGACACAAACATCGACACTGACGAACTGAGGAAATACGAGCGAAACGAATGAAAATCGAATAGGAAAATAGGGATTCATAATGATAGGTTGTAGAGTACTTTACATTGAGAGTTTATTCATTAGCATTCTCATGGATAGTAGTGATAGTAGTTAATAGTCTGAGGTGAATTGGCCAATGAGTTAAGGTGAGCCAATCAACCTGAGAAAAGGTGAAGGCATCTCTCGGTATCCAGATGGCAGACTGAGATGTCATTTTGGCGCTAATTTCAACCTGAAAAAGTGTGACCTAAATCGATAGGCAGGAGTAACGATACACTAAAACTTGCCACAAAGTGTACAGGGTGATTTGCCACAAAGTGTACAAGGTGATATTGGCACAAAGTAAATCAGTGTTTCAAAGTCATGAGAGTAAGTTAAATAACTAATAGTCTGCTATGACATCAACAAAGAGCACAGCGTGTGAGAAAGAAAAGAATGTGAATAAAGAAGCAAGGGAACAGCTGGCTACAGGAATAAAGTAACAAAGGAATTGTAGGAATATTCCTACCCATGCCTGGAAACCATTAACAAAAAATATTGACCCATACTATTTTCCACACTTAAGACTATTTGACTAGGAGTAACAATATAGAGATATACCACTGTGAAGCAGTTTCGTTATCACTGACAGTTTATTCCATAACATTTACCATGTTTCTTCACTCAATATTGAACTTTTGAGATGATTTGCCTAGTCTAGACTGGTTGAGAGTCTAGTCAGTCCTTTCAAGGTTATCGAAAGTGTCTAGTACATTATTTGCAATAAAGTGACACTATCAAATGAACCTTTCATTTAGAATCTAAGGCCTAGTTACTACTAGTGTTAGGACACCCTAAGCTGTCTACTGAAAGTGGATGTGTCCCATTCTATAGGACATAGCGGGCAGGACAATGTCCATGGAGTGGCCAATTTCCGCCGGAATTTCCCGATATCTTGAGGGCACAGGTACAATTGCAATAGAGAACTAGAGGAAAATTACTAGGCTACAGTGATTCAACTAGTAGCTAGTTAAGGAGAGAACTAAGCACTTATAACTAGTAGCTAGATGAGGAGAGAACTAAGCACTTATAACTAGTAGCTAGTTAAGGATAGAACTAAGCACTTATAACTAGTAGCTAGTTAAGGTGAGAACTAAGCACTTATAACTAGTAGCTAGTTAAGGTGAGAACCACTTATAACTAGTAGCTAGATGAGGAGAGAACTAAGCACTTATAACTAGTAGCTAGTTAAGGTGAGAACCACTTATAACTAGTGGCTAGTTGAGGAGAGAACCAAGCACTTATAACTAGTAGCTAGATGAGGAGAGAACTAAGCACTTATAACTAGTAGCTAGTTAAGGATAGAACTAAGCACTTATAACTAGTGGCTAGTTGAGGAGAGAACCAAGCACTTATAACTAGTAGCTAGATGAGGAGAGAACTAAGCACTTATAACTAGTAGCTAGTTAAGGATAGAACTAAGCACTTATAACTAGTGGCTAATTGAGGAGAGAACCAAGCACTTATAACTAGTGGCTAGTTGAGGAGAGAACCAAGCACTTATAACTAGTAGCTAATTGAGGAGAGAACCAAGCACTTATAACTAGTAGCTAGTTAAGGTGAGAACCACTTATAACTAGTAGCTAGATGAGGAGAGAACTAAGCACTTATAACTAGTAGCTAGTTAAGGATAGAACTAAGCACTTATAACTAGTAGCTAGTTAAGGTGAGAACCACTTATAACTAGTAGCTAATTGAGGAGAGAACTAAGCACTTATAACTAGTAGCTAATTAAGGATAGAACTAAGCACTTATAACTAGTAGCTAGATGAGGATAGAACTAAGCACTTATAACTAGTAGCTAGTTAAGGATAGAACTAAGCACTTGTAACTAGTAGCTAGTTAAGGATAGAACTAAGCACTTATAACTAGTAGCTAGTTAAGGATAGAACTAAGCACTTGTAACTAGTAGCTAGTTAAGGATAGAACTAAGCACTTATAACTAGTAGCTAGATGAGGAGAGAACTAAGCACTTATAACTAGTAGCTAGTTAAGGTGAGAACCACTTATAACTAGTGGCTAGTTGAGGAGAGAACCAAGCACTTATAACTAGTAGCTAGATGAGGAGAGAACTAAGCACTTATAACTAGTAGCTAGTTAAGGATAGAACTAAGCACTTATAACTAGTGGCTAGTTGAGGAGAGAACCAAGCACTTATAACTAGTAGCTAGATGAGGAGAGAACTAAGCACTTATAACTAGTAGCTAGTTAAGGATAGAACTAAGCACTTATAACTAGTGGCTAATTGAGGAGAGAACCAAGCACTTATAACTAGTGGCTAATTGAGGAGAGAACCAAGCACTTATAACTAGTGGCTAGTTGAGGAGAGAACCAAGCACTTATAACTAGTAGCTAATTGAGGAGAGAACCAAGCACTTATAACTAGTAGCTAGTTAAGGTGAGAACCACTTATAACTAGTAGCTAGATGAGGAGAGAACTAAGCACTTATAACTAGTAGCTAGTTAAGGATAGAACTAAGCACTTATAACTAGTAGCTAGTTAAGGTGAGAACCACTTATAACTAGTAGCTAATTGAGGAGAGAACTAAGCACTTATAACTAGTAGCTAGTTAAGGATAGAACTAAGCACTTATAACTAGTAGCTAGATGAGGATAGAACTAAGCACTTATAACTAGTAGCTAGTTAAGGATAGAACTAAGCACTTGTAACTAGTAGCTAGTTAAGGATAGAACTAAGCACTTATAACTAGTAGCTAGTTAAGGATAGAACTAAGCACTTGTAACTAGTAGCTAGTTAAGGATAGAACTAAGCACTTATAACTAGTAGCTAGTTAAAGAGAGAACTAAGCACTTATAACTAGTAGCTAGTTAAGGTGAGAACCAATCTCATCTTCAGTAACTAGTTAATTCAATAGGAGGCTTTAACGTCTGAACCAAATACAATATTGCTGACGTAAAAAGATAATAGAAGAAGCAGTGAGCAGGGATGTGGATCTAAAGCCCATTCTATACTAGCTGTTAAAACGCAGCGGTTTGTCTGCTTGTATAGAATGTGCCTAATATCAAAGTCACTTGCCACCAGTCAGTGACAAGACTGAATTTAAGACTGAACTCACGAATAGAAGAGGAAAATGAAGAGGTGATAGTAAATGAAGCCTACGAGTCTACCTAACACAAAATCTAAGACCTAGTAGTTGAAGAGCATAACCCTAGCGCTATTCTCTGAAACTGCAAGTATCGATAAAAGAATGATAAACATGGGAAACTAGAACGGGCACTCGTGAAGAGCTTACCTTCGACGCCACTTATAAATAACTTTGACCATCTAATATTTCTCGAGTAATAAATGACCTTGACCTTTGACCCGATCGCTATTAAAATCAAATAAAATGGTTCCTGAATGATGAACAATCGTCTCACCAAATTTCAAGCAATTTGGTTGAATGCCTTTTAAGCTATTGAGTTATAAATGACCTTGTCCTTGACCTTTGACGCGATCGCTCCCAAAATCACTCAAATGGTTCCTGAATAATAACCAATCGTCCCTCCAAATTTCAAGCAAAATGGTTGAATTTTTTTATAGAGTTACGTAAATAACCAAACTACCAGTAAATCATGATAGCAAGAATTACAAATAAACTTTACAAGAAGCCCAACAAAGCATAACCTTCCGAAATTTTTCGAAGGTAATTATGAAAATGAGTAAAAGACAATCCCTTTTCCAAGAGTTAGCAGCTATTGCATGGCATTGCTTTAGAGTACAATGGAGTGGTAACAGTTCACTATATTCTATTTGATGCATCAATTTTATGGTTAGTTTTATAATTATCAGAAACGTTTTACCAAATAAAATAGTTCTGATTATTATTAATAATTTCACTAGGAAAAAAGGAAATATTTGATAATTATATAGTATCTAGGAAACAAGCAAGAGGTGTAAAGAGAGAGGACTGGTGTGGTATGAGAGTGAGAGAGGACTGGTGTGGTATGAGAGTGAGAGAGGACTGGTGTGGTATGAGAGTGAGAGAGGACTGGTGTGGTATGAGAGTGAGAGAGGACTGGTGTGGTATGAGAGTGAGAGAGGACTGGTGTGGTATGAGAGTGAGAGAGGTGGCATATATAATTATGTAATTTGTGTTATGGGCCTCCTTCTGGGAAATCTTAATAAATTAAGATTTATTAATTATGTAATATTTCATACTCCGTTCATCTAAGTATCTTAAGACTTCTAAGAAGTACTTCTTGGAGAAAACAAAATTTAAATTATTTTGAAAAGAGCCCTCTGGAGAAAGAGAGTTCAAGGTTTTCGCGATTGATAAAAAGAATGGTTGTTATATTTCCATAAACGTTGTACGAAAACGTTTGTATGTCGGAATGTAATATTCATAATTCAAAACGAAGATTGTCAATTTGTAAACATTCATGGAAATTCTAGGTCATCTATTTAAAAAATAGTGTAAACAAAGCCATCTATCAAACTTATGTTAACTAATGAAAACCCTATTTTCGCTGAAAATAATGATTTCAGCCCAAATAATCGGAATTATTAACAAATTAACGATTATCTATCATATTATGTTAAAATATTTCTAATGGAAATTATCATTAGAATTAAAATGACTATTTGAGAGGAAAAAAAATTAGTGATAGAAAAATTAAACAATAAACTAATACGAAAGTGTATATAACGATAAAGTAGATCTTGAAACAACAACTATCTTTACATTTTACAATAACATCTTTAGAATTAAGATGATTTTTGAGGCAGTTATCGCTCAAACAGTTCACAGAAAATATAGCTATCGAAGAAAATTATCCTCATGTACGGCAGACTGAGCTAATCTACATAATAGAGTCAATAAAAAGAGATGTAAATGTAGCTAAGGGAAAAAAAAGAGACAATAAAGTGAACTAAAGGCATTTACATATTATACTATAGTCTATAACTCACCAGTATACTGGTAAAATGGAGCAGTATAACCCACCAGTATATTGGTAAAATGGAGCAGTATAACTCACAAGTATACTGGTAAAATGGAGTAGTATAACTCACCAGTATATTGGTAAAATGGAGCAGTATAACTCACCAGTATATTGGTAAAAATGGGGCAGTATAACTCACCAGTATACTGGTAAAATGAAACAGTATAACCCACCAGTCTATTGGTAAAATGGGGCAGTATAACCCAGCAGTCTCAAGGTAAAATGGGATAGTATAATTCACCAGTCTATTGGTAAAATGGGGCAGTATAACTCACCAGTATATTGGTAAAATGGAGCAGTATAACTCACCAGTATATTGGTAAAATGGGGCAGTATAACTCACCAGTATACTGGTAAAATGGAGCAGTATAACCCACCAGTATATTGGTAAAATGAGGCAGTATAACTCACCAGTATACTGGTAAAATGGAGCAGTATAACCCACCAGTATATTGGTAAAATGGAGCAGTATAACTCACCAGTATACTGGTAAAATGGAGTAGTATAACTCACCAGTATATTGGTAAAATGGAGCAGTATAACTCACCAGTATATTGGTAAAAATGGGGCAGTATAACTCACCAGTATACTGGTAAAATGAAACAGTATAACCCACAAGTCTATTGGTAAAATGGGGCAGTATAACCCAGCAGTCTCAAGGTAAAATGGGATAGTATAATTCACCAGTCTATTGGTAAAATGGGGCAGTATAACTCACCAGTCTATTGGTAAAATGGGACAGTATAACCCACCAGTCTATTGGTAAAATGGGGCAGTATAACCCACCAGTCTATTGGTAAAATGGGGCAGTATAACCCACCAGTCTATTGGTAAAATGGGACAGTATAACCCACCAGTCTATTGGTAAAATGGGACAGTATAACCCACCAGTCTATTGGTAAAATGGGACAGTATAACCCACCAGTCTATTGGTAAAATGGGGCAGTATAACCCACCAGTCTATTGGTAAAATGGGGCAGTATAACTCACCAGTATATTGGTAAAATGGGACAGTATAACTCACCAGTATATTGGTAAAATGGGGCAGTATAACCCACCAGTCTATTGGTAAAATGGGACAGTATAACCCACCAGTCTATTGGTAAAATGGGACAGTATAACCCACCAGTCTATTGGTAAAATGGGGCAGTATAACCCACCAGTCTATTGGTAAAATGGGACAGTATAACCCACCAGTCTATTGGTAAAATGGGACAGTATAACCCACCAGTCTATTGGTAAAATGGGGCAGTATAACTCACCAGTATATTGGTAAAATGGGGCAGTATAACCCACCAGTCTATTGGTAAAATGGGGCAGTATAACTCACCAGTATATTGGTAAAATGGGACAGTATAACTCACCAGTATATTGGTAAAATGGGGCAGTATAACCCACCAGTATATTGGTAAAATGGGGCAGTATAACTCACCAGAGTAGAGAGTTCACATCCAATTGTTTTCTTACTTTTCTACTATAAATATTATTGTTCCTTTACAAGTAAATAAATGAAGGAGTAGTACCAAGAAACTCGAGCTGTGAAATTTAGACTTTTGTTTTCAGAGCTAAAATAATCATAAGTATCGTATTATCTAAAAAGGAAAAGTTCTTTATAAAGGCTATAATAAGTAAAAGAAATGCCTGTGTTTCAATAGGAAACACAGTTCAATAGACTAAGCCTTTTACTATAGCAATAGTGAGGGTAGAGTCTATGAGGACAGCTCATAACTACTGTGTAGCAAAGGGAGATAAATTGTAATGGAGAAAAGGGAAGCATGGGGGCAAGAGAAGTGAGTCTAACATTGTGTGTTGGATATGGGAAAGAGGAATAAAGACTGAAGAAAGAGAGACAACAAAAGGGACAAAATATAAAATATGAGAAACGAACTTATAGAAGAAGAAGACTGTTCTAACAGATTGTGTACTAACAGGTTATGTTCTAACAGATTATGTTCTTTGTTACTGTTATTTATTTGAACAGGGTTTCCCAACCTTGCTCTTCGTTAGATAACTATGTACTCTTAATTTTTTTAATAAATAAGCCAAGTAGAACAACAAGTTTCCATTCAATTTTTGGTATTCCTTTGTAAATTATGACGACACATTTCGTTTACGCCACCAAATTTACGCATGTCTGAACCAAACCATACCATGTACAATTCTCGTTAGATAGACTCTTTTCCAACTCTTTTCCCATGACTCATCATAAAGTGATAAGCAATGCACAAATTATGAATTTTGAAATTGAAATATAACGAAATTTTATCAATTTATATTGATATGAATGTTTCTTTGAATAAATTAGGATTCTAAACTTATGTTTTGTTTTCTTTTTCTGAAAACTCTAATGTACTCCTGAGATATGCTAATGTATCCCAGGTTGGGAAACCCTAATAATAATAATAACAAATTAAATCTAACTAATAGGAGGTTATTTTCCAACAATTTACTTTCTATGTAACTCACACGTCGTGTTTCTATATCCAGGTTGAGTCTGATACTTTTCTCTCTCTTTAGAGTGTTGCCGATACTAACGGGTTGGCAGGAGTAGTACTTTGAAGACCTTACTCCGTCACACCTGCAAACAAACATAAAGGTAAGGGCTAAAGGGCCGTACACACGTAGGGTTTTTTAAGTCTTTCCATCAGACTTTTTGCTAAGCTCCTCCTACTTTTTACACGAAAATATAGGAAAAAACAATATAGATATTATTACCTCTTAAGACCCATAGCCCGCATGTGACTGAGGGGGCTGTCATTGCCCGCCCCTGTGTACATAGTCTGCATCTCCACCGGTCTGTTGTCCTTGGTGAAGAAGCCCTCACTCCCCCCAAAGATGGAGGAAGCTACATTCATGCTGTTGATGGCATCCAAAGTACTAGCGGTGGTGTTAGCGTGCACCGTCACAGTGGAGAAGTTAATGGTGGAGTTCAGGGAGCAGTTGAGGGGGGAGGGAGTTGCACCGGGGGTTTGGAGAGCAATCACCCTCTTCTTCAGGACCCTTCTGTCCATGCTACTGGTGGAGGTGGGTTGGACAGAGCAGGGGAAAAAGGTGACTCGGGGGGTGGACAGACAGGAGGCGGAGGAGTTAATGGAGGGGGGAATATCGGTGGTGGGTGGGGGAAGTGAATGAGGAGTTGACTTGAAGTGGAGGGTTCGTTTGCTGAAAGATCGCAAGTCATCTTCAGCTGAAAGAGAGAAGGTTTACATTAATGTTGACATAAGTAGCTGTAGCCGCAAGCAGTGGATTAGAATTTCCTGCTAAATTGAGGATATGCTAAGGAAATACACACGCCTTTCCGACTCTAAGGTACCATCTCCTACAGTTGCACGGCACTGTGCTCAGCATGCCTGGTGTTACTAACAACAAAAGGAATTCCTTAATGCCTATGCTCTCCTACCTAGGATAAAATGTAAACACCACCGTTACCTTTACTAAAAATACCTAACTTTTCATTAGATTTATTGCTACCAGAGGACAGCTTCGTTATAATTACCACTTTGCTGTCAAATTCAATGGATAATAACTAGAAATGTTGTCAGAGTGATATTATGATGACCGATCGTCCAGGTATTCACACCGGGGATTGACCGCAAAAGCGTCAGTTCAGAGGTAAGCCCCGCCCACTAGACAGATACGCGGCAGCGAGAAGTTGTCGTACACTTCCTGAAATATCCTTCAAATAAATACTAGTGATTTTTGTGTCAAGCATGTCAAACTATTAAACATTCATATTATTTGAAACGTTTTAGATAAGAGATTATAATAATTGATAAAAAGGTAATTGGTAAAAAAGTTAATTGATGAATGAAAAAATGCCGATAAGTACTAGAAAGTTGGCAACGCCTTTTTGCGCTCCCCTAAGAGAGCAGTAAAATACTCTTCACCGTGATAGGTTTAGCAGACTGGAATACACACCTAAAAAGATTTCATTACCGCTGTACATAAAGCTTGCAATGATGAATAACATCAGGAAATGACTTGCTACATTCAACAGTCTATCCAATGAAACTATAGTAACCGATACATTTAAATATCGAACTACGGTAGATTTAGTTTTTTCAGCACACACAGACTATTGGGTGGTAGAAGTTAGATAGAGTAATGCCTCTTGAAACCACATGGCCTCACTGATAGATAAGGAGTCACTTGCTTCTGAGAACCAAGGTAAAAGGAGTGGCTAGAAACACACCTTATGATAAGAAAATAGGAAGTAGGTAAGTTACGAATTATCGATCGGTTCCACATCTTCGATCATATAAGAAAAAAGAGTATAACAATAATCTTTTTTAATATATTTGAACATAAATTAATTAAATAATAATTATTACCGTATATTTTTTTTTCTTATATGACCGAAGATGTGGAACGGATCGATAATTCGTAACTTCCCCTAGCTAGAGTGTGCTTGATAACAACAGCAACTTAACCACAGGTAGAATTAAGCCTTCTTACCTAACTAGTAAAAAACAATATGATGCTAGATGCTAAAAAACATTGTTTTTTAATTACTAAAGGTGGAGTAAATTTAGTAGCTAAAACAGACACTAAATAACGGGACTGTTTATAAACAGGGTCTTACAGACTTAAACAGAACATGGGGGGGGTATTTGAATAATTACCCCCATGTTTAGTAATGAGGGGTGGGGGGAGCAAGTTCTAACCACCACACAGCTCCAGTTATTCCATACCGAGAAAAGGCCTCAGATTGCACAGGGTGAAGCGTATCGGTTCATTCTAGCAGGGGTTGAGCACTGACTAGGGTTTACAGGAGGTTGAGCAGTGTTCAACCTTGGGGTTAGCAAGGCTGAGAATAGAGGTAATTAGTGAGCAGAGGGTGTGACGTGAGGGAAACTGAAGTAAATGAGGAAAAATCAAACACAGGCAGTACACTATCATGGCTAATGAGTGAGAAAGAACACACACACACTAATATCTACTGTGCCATTAACTGTAAAGGCCTGTCTGTACTTATTGCAACACATCACTTTAGAGTTAAGAAGTTATTCACTCCATATCTAACATTTCACTTCTCCATTATTTTGGCAGTATTTTATTTTTACTTTCTGAATAACTTAAAAATTTCGAATTGATATGAACATCATTTCTATCCATTCCTATTTAGTGTCGGTAAATTAGGATGCTTCTCTCTCATCTGTCTCGAAAATGAACGGTAAAAGTCTAAACCCTTTCTCTTCACTGTAAATGGTACCGATATCTTTTAGAGCTATAATACCTACCACTATAACATGAGATGAGATATCGTAGATATTTCACTACAAGAGAGTACCTATGTATATTATGAACAAATGAGGTAAAACAGTAAACAAGAGAGAGAATTAGTGAAGTGAATATTAGTAAGGATAGAGAACATTAAAGTAAAGATAGGGATAGGGTAGATAGGGATAGGGTAGATAGGGATAGGGTAGATAGGGATAGGGTAGATATGGATAGGGATAGGGTAGATAGGGATAGGGTAGATAGGGATAGGGTAGATAGGGATAGGGTAGATAGATAGGGATAGGGTAGATAGATAGGGATAGGGTAGATAGGGATAGGGTAGATAGGGATAGGGTAGATAGGGATAGAGTAGATAGGGATAGAGTAGATAGGGTATATAGGGATAGGGTAGATAGGGATAGGGTAGATAGGGATAGGGTAGATAGGGATAGGGTAGATAGGGATAGGGTAGATAGGGATAGGGTAGATAGGGATAGGGTAGATAGGGATAGGGTAGATAGGGATAGGGTAGATAGGGATAGGGTAGATAGGGATAGAGTAGATAGGGATAGAGTAGATAGGGTAGATAGGGATAGGGTAGATAGGGATAGGGTAGATAGGGATAGGGTAGATAGGGATAGGGTAGATAGGGATAGGGTAGATAGGGATAGGGTAGATAGGGATAGGGTAGATAGGGATAGGGTAGATAGGGATAGGGTAGATAGGGATAGGGTAGATAGGGATAGGGTAGATAGGGATAGGGTAGATAGGGATAGGGTAGATAGGGATAGGGTATATAGGGATAGGGTAGATAGGGATAGGGTAGATAGGGATAGGGTAGATAGGGATAGGGTAGAGAGGGATAGGGTAGATAGGGATAGGGTAGATAGGGATAGGGTAGATAGGGATAGGGTAGATAGGGATAGGGTAGATAGGGATAGGGATAGGGTAGATAGGGATAGGGTAGACAGGGTAGATAGGGATAGGGTAGATAGGGATAGGGTAGATAGGGATAGGGTAGATAGGGATAGGGTAGATAGGGATAGGGTAGATAGGGATAGGGTAGATAGGGATAGGGTAGATAGGGATAGGGTAGATAGGGATAGGGTAGATAGGGATAGAGTAGATAGGGTATATAGGGATAGGGTAGATAGGGATAGGGTAGATAGGGATAGGGTAGATAGGGATAGGGTAGATAGGGATAGGGTAGATAGGGATAGGGTAGATAGGGATAGGGTAGATAGGGATAGGGTAGATAGGGATAGGGTAGATAGGGATAGGGTAGATAGGGATAGGGTAGATAGGGATAGGGTAGATAGGGATAGGGTAGATAGGGATAGGGTAGATAGGGATAGGGTAGATAGGGAGCTATATCATATATGATAGTTAACTAACCGCTTTACTTTCAGATGCCACGTGCTAACAGTTAGGAAGAAAATGCAGTTAGTTCCGGTAGTTGCGACTGCAGTGTCAGATTAAGATGTTACCTGAATGCACCACCAAATAGAGATGCATTGGTCATACTGGTGTTAGAATTAACAGAAATAGCAACAAGTGATGATAGATAATACCAACCAATATTTATTGAGATGAATATTAGGACAGTAGCTAGGTAGTTAAAGTTTTCCCTGGTAGTGTTTAACAAAGATAATGTACTACAGAAGTACAACTAGAGACTGTAGAAGTACATCTAGAGACTGTAGAAGTACATCTAGAGACTGCAGAAGTACATCTAGAGACTGCAGAAGTACATCTAGAGACTGCAGAAGTACATCTAGAGACTGCAGAAGTACATCTAGAGACTGCAGAAGTACATCTAGAGACTGCAGAAGTACATCTAGAGACTGCAGAAGTACTCTTACTACTTTCTAGAGAAGTCTGCCCGAGACAAGAATGAAACTAACTTTCGAAGTTATAAATTTTCATGCCACTTCTCTTTCTTTGCGAGATAGTCCTGAATGCTATCTCTTAAATATTTAAAAGTCGTGACATTTACTTTAGCTGGTAGAATAATTATCAATGAAATATTGGTAGTTTCTCTGCTAGTGTTTATCTGTCTGTCCGTCACACCCAAAGGTAGATGGTGAGGTTACACCCTTTTTCGCATATCTTACCACGAGTGATGTCTACCGCCTCAAAATCTAACCATCATTTCACTTTTAAATTGTTCTTACAAATAGGAATGTTATGAATATACAGATGGTCAAAATGATACAAGTTACAAATGTAACATGTGTATGCAAACCTATTACCTATCTTTTTAAAATAATACATGCGATTAGAATATCAGTGGAAAGACAATATTCTTCGAATAAAAACAACAAAAATCCATAGTTAAGTGAGAGAAATAGAAATTGTACCACACCAAGTGTTGTGTGCACCACACCAAGTGTTGTGTGCACCACACCAAGTGTTGTGTGCACCACACCAAGTGTTGTGTGCACCACATCAAGTGTTGTGTGCACCACATCAAGTGTTGTGTGCACCACATCAAGTGTTGTGTGCACCACATCAAGTGTTGTGTGCACCACATCAAGTGTTGTGTGCACCACACCAAGTGTTGTGTGCACCACACCAAGTGTTGTGTGCACCACACCAAGTGTTGTGTGCACCACACCAAGTGTTGTGTGCACCACACCAAGTGTTGTGTACACCACACCAAGTGTTGTGTGCACCACACCAAGTGTTGTGTGCACCACATCAAGTGTTGTGTTCAGTTCGTGCCCAGAGGTAGCTACACATAGCAGTTCATTGTTCTGACAGTATAATTGCATCGCAACAACTCACACTAGTGACTATTCTCTAATTTGAATTAGTGATCCACTATAAACTTCCAATTTGGTAATTGGTGAGTAATGATATTGAGGAGGTGGCTAGGAGACAAAACTAAGCTTTACTTTTAGAAAAACCACAGCAACTGAGTACTGCCAGTTTTTCAACTTACGGAAACTGACTACTGGCACTGCTGTCTAGTTAGTAGACAGAGTTTAAACTCGCACCAAACAGAGGAATAAAAGATACAGAGAAAAGAAGATAAGAAAAGTCACATTGAAATTAAAAAGGTAATGGTATTACCATGGAGGTAATGGTATTACCATGGAGGTAATGGTATTACCATGGAGGTAATGGTATTACCATGGAGGTAATGGTATTACCATGGAGGTAATGGTATTACCATGGAGGTAATGGTATTACCATGGAGGTAATGGTATTATCATGGAGGTAATGGTATTACCATGGAGGTAATGGTATTACCATGGAGGTAATGGTATTACCATGGAGGTAATGGTATTACCATGGAGGTAATGGTATTACCATGGAGGTAATGGTATTACCATGGAGGTAATGGTATTACCATGGAGGTAATGGTATTACCATGGAGGTAATGGTATTACCATGGAGGTGATGGTAATGGTATTAGACTAGTATAATGAATATGAATGCATAGAAATCACATCACTACAGTCACATTTTCTCACCATAGCTCATCACAGTTCTCTCACAAACAATCACCTCTAACAGCATTTGTTGGAGTTGTTAGAAGTTAAGGACACACCGCCACATCTCAACTTTATTCACTGTAGATAAAGTTAGCAGTCTAATGTTTCTAGAGTGCGTAAAATGCTCACTGAGGTAAACAATAATAAAAACTCTCTACACAGTGAGTCAATTTAAAGGAAATGATAGAATGACTCTACCTATATTCCACCCCAGTAAAAATCCCCCCAAATAAATTCAGTAAAGTGTACTATTTGTCACTACTGATGCCATCCTGGGGCTACCAGGGGGTCCTTCACAAACCGCTAACCTAACCTTGAAAACGGTATTTAGTATTTACCTGAAGTGGAATTTACCGGGGTAATTTTTACTGGATGGAATTTACAGGCGTAATTTTTATAGGTATGGTAGGTATGGTCTGCCAGGTGTAGGTATGGTCTGTTAGGTGTAGGTATGGTCTGTTAGGTGTAGGTATGGTCTGTTAGGTGTAGGTATGGTCTGTTAGGTGTAGGTATGGTCTGTTAGGTGTAGGTATGGTCTGTTAGGTGTAGGTATGGTCTGTTAGGTGTAGGTATGGTCTGTTAGGTGTAGGTATGGTCTGTTAGGTGTAGGTATGGTCTGTTAGGTGTAGGTATGGTCTATTAGGTGTAGGTATGGTCTGTTAGTTGTAGCTCCCTACCCATTAACAGGTGTGACAATACACCCACCACTTGGTCAGTAGAAACACCTAATAAGGAACACGGAGAACAACAATGGATGTGAGGAGAGAGAGTGAAGGCAAAACTAATAAGTTATTCCTAATAATATTGATAACATCAGATGCCAAACTGTAGCGCATGAAATGGTAGGTAGGTTACCGTAGGTACGGTGCAATATGCATCATGTGAAATCGAACCTCTAGCAGTACACACTGTAGTATCTTCGTGATGTGTTGACCTGTTAGGCCGGGGTGCAATTCCTAATGATATTCATTAACTCTTTGTATCTTCCTTTGTTATAATGAGAGTGTAATAGTGTGTATGTTAGGCAGTTAGTGTTAGTAGCTAAAGCAGTGCAGAGTGCTAGCTATCGAGTGACAGGAGTAACTCTAGGGCTTCGGGAGTAGAAACTCTATCCTACTTAGAGGATTGGGGAGTGCAGGGAGTAAAGGCAATGGAGTGAATAGGGACAGTGAATAGGGACAGTGAATGGGGACAGCGAATAGGGACAGCGAATAGGGACAGCGAATAGGGACAGCGAATAGGGACAGCAAATAGGGACAGCAAATAGGGACATTGAATAGGGACAGTGAATAGGGACAGTGAATAGGGACAGTGAATGGGGACAGTGAATAGGGACAGTGAATAGTACTCAATGACTAGCAAATAAATGTAAAATAATATTCACGAGTAATTTCCAAGTGCATTTTATAGCTACGTAGCAACAGAGCAAATATTTCCCAACATTCAAAATATTTTAGAATGAAACAAATAATCTATCACTATTTCAACTCCATAATATTATTCACATCCCCATTGTATATATTCAACTGAGTATAACATCGTGCAAGGATAGTGTTAATATTTCCCAGTAAATACATTGATTCAGTTTATCGCATCTTTCTTCTATCTTTCACATTATTTGGCCAATGGGTGGAGTGTTCATTTGCAGATCTCATGCTAGCTAGCATTCTTCACGCCATTCTGCTCACGCTAGTACCACACTAGGTGTGTGCAGTGCCTAGGCCTATGACAGGTGAAATGGCACACCTAGGCCTATGTCTATCACTGAACAGACACTCTCTGTTAACACACTGGCACTACAATAACACACTGTGCTAAAGTAAACAGCTGTGCCTAATACAATAACCTCATTATTAACACTTTGCAATATCACCTTTATTGAAAGAAATTATATCAAAAAAGAAGTAAAGAAGTTGCCTAAAAATACCAATTGCATTCAAAGTACAACAATTTCCTTGGATATCTCCTCTACGGTAGCAAAGACAAAAGATAACGCTATCAATAGATAGGTTTGCATGTTTGAAATGGTAGGAAGTTGGTTCTTAATATACTGACTGATGAGGTGAGTAACTCTCTCAGTCTGCTGACCAGTGACTAACTCTAGACTGCTACAGTGACTTCATTGAGAGCAGTCCTGACGGGTGTTAATGGTCTGACATGTGCACTGACAGACAGTGAGAAAAACAAACCACAGAGGGGGGAAAACAACCAAAAGAACATTTTGAAACATCTTTACCTCTTTATTTATTTTCTCTAGAAACACCCAAAGTGAATTAAGAAGACACAGACTCTTACTTGTGCTCTAATATGCAGGATAGCTACTCTGTGTGCTCTAGCCACACATTATGGTAAAAAGAAAAGAGGGTGGAAGAGTGGTAATACTTTTATAATTTATAAAAATAAAAACATGATAGTAAACTAATGCTATTATTAGAAAACTTTAACATAATTATTCATTATAAAGTTAAAATATTTTCACATTATTTCTCTATCATTTTCACATTATTTCCCTATGATTTTCACATTATTCTCATCTCTATCATGATAATTAAATGGGTTGATTAATTTCCTCTGAACTTTTTACTAACTTTTATACGACAGTCAAAGATGACAGAGTGCTACCAATAATGTTTTGGGTGTCATTGCCTTTACTAAATGGTTAGGAATAATTCCACCCTGGGTAATATTGATGGGAACATCTAATTACCTCTATACTCACTGGTATAGAAGCTGCATCTAATTACCTCTATACTCACTGATATAGAAGCTACATCTAATTACCTCTATACTCACTGATATAGAAGCTACATCTAATTACCTCTATACTCACTGATATAGAAGCTACATCTTATTACCTCTATAGTCACTGATATAGAAGCTACATCTTATTACCTCTATAGTCACTGATATAGAAGCTGCATCTAATTACCTCTATACTCACTGATATAGAAGCTGCATCTAATTACCTCTATACTCACTGATATAGAAGCTACATCTATTTACCTCTATACTCACTGATATAGAAGCTGCATCTAATTACCTCTATACTCACTGATATAGAAGCTGCATCTAATTACCTCTATACTCACTGATATAGAAGCTGCATCTAATTACCTCTATACTCACTGATATAGAAGCTGCATCTAATTACCTCTATACTCACTGATATAGAAGCTACATCTAATTACCTGTATACTCACTGATATAGAAGCTACATCTAATTACCTCTATAGTCACTGATAAAGAAGCTACATCTAATCACCTGTATACTCACTGATATAGAAGCTACATCTAATTACCTCTATAGTCACTGATATAGAAGCTACATCTAATTACCTCTATATTATTAAAAGAAAAGTTACAAATATTTGTCAACATTTTTTATTTCGGCAAAAAAGAAACACGCAGTAAAGTGCAAAAATAAACAACCAAAAATTCATGAAATTTGACCTGGAAAATACAGACGAGAGAGAGAGGCTGGAATATTCCTAAAGTGAATGGGAATGAAGACTAACACTCTTTGGAATAGAGTACTAAAATATTGCAGTGACTGATGCACTTCACTGCAGTGACTGATGCACTTCACTGCAGTGACTGATGCACTTCACTGCAGTGACTGATGTACTTCACTGCAGTGACTGATGCACTTCACTGCAGTGACTGATGCACTTCATTGCAGTGACTGATGCACTTCACTGCAGTGACAGATGCACTTCACTGCAGTGACAGATGCACTTCACTGCAGTGACAGATGCACTTCACTGCAGTGACTGATGCACTTCACTGCAGTGACTGATGCACTTCACTGCAGTGACTGATGCACTTCACTGCAGTGACTGATGCACTTCACTGCAGTGACTGATGCACTTCACTGCAGTGACTGATGCACTTCACTGCAGTGACTGATGCACTTCACTGCAGTGACAGATGCACTTCACTGCAGTGACTGATGCACTTCACTGCAGTGACAGATGCACTTCACTGCAGTGACTGATGCACTTCACTGCAGTGACTGATGCACTTCACTGCAGTGACTGATGCACTTCACTGCAGTGACTGCACGCAAGATTCACTATCATGTTAGATAATCTATGACTTATCATCCATACAACCAATAGAGAAAATATACGCCTTCTAAACACACACCTCCTACTACTACTACACACACCTCCTGCTAATACACACACTTCCTGCTAATACACACACACCTCCTGCTACTACACACACTTCCTGCTACTACACACACTCCTCCTGCTACTACACACACACCTCCTGCTACTACACACACCTCCTGCTAATACACACACACCTCCTGCTAATACACACACACCTCCTGCTAATACATACACACCTCCTGCTAATACATACACACCTCCTGCTAATACATACACACCTCCTGCTAATACATACACACCTCCTGCTAATACATACACACCTCCTGCTACTACACACACACCTCCTGCTACTACACACACACCTCCTGCTACTACACACACCTCCTGCTACTACACACACACCTCCTGCTACTACACACACACCTCCTGCTACTACACACACACCTCCTGCTAATACACACACACCTCCTGCTAATACATACACACCTCCTGCTAATACATACACACCTCCTGCTAATACATACACACCTCCTGCTAATACATACACACCTCCTGCTACTACACACACACCTCCTGCTACTACACACACACCTCCTGCTACTACACACACACCTCCTGCTACTACACACACCTCCTGCTAATACACACACACCTCCTGCTAATACACACACACCTCCTGCTAATACATACACACCTCCTGCTAATACATACACACCTCCTGCTAATACATACACACCTCCTGTAAACCAAATTAGATATATTTTCTGTTGTTTGTAGATCAGTTATTTTCCACTATCTTTATTCTCATCATTTGCTATAAAGAAGAGTGACTCTTATCACCACTCACTGTAATGAGAAACTAACTACGGTATGGACAGAGCCACACCTACAGACTGTACAGTCTACAGGCACAGCACCTCTAGACTGCACAGTCTACAGGCACAGCACCTCTATACTGTACAGTCTACAGGCACAGCACCTCTAGACTGTACAGTCTACAGGCACAGCACCTCTAGACTGTACAGTCTACAGGCAAAGCACCTCTAGACTGTACAGTCTACAGCAGTAGGTACTGGCAATCAAATTCTTTCTCTGTCTGCAGTACACTTATATAGAAACTGACCACTACTGCGCACAGGACTAAATACTTACCATGCGGGTACTTACCTACTGAACAAAGATAAATAAACCACTACTGTTCTAAAGAGAGCAATGGTAAGAGAGAGAGAGAGCAATGGAAAGAGAGAGAGAGAGCAATGGAAAGAGAGACAGAGAGCAATGGAAAGAGAGAAAGAGAGCAATGGAAAGAGAGAAAGAGAGCAATGGAAAGAGAGAGCAATGGAAAGAAAGAGAGAGCAATGGAGAGAGAGCGCAATGGAAAGCAAGAGAGAGCAATGGAAAGAGAGCGCAATGGATAGAAAGAGCAATATAATATATGTTAAAGAGAGCATTCTAGGATAAATAACATAGGTACTCTAGTAATTATTTGATTAATTCAAATCAATTAAATGGCCGTTCACTTCATTATCAGATTTCATTTAGTTGGTTAATGAATTCCTAATTAATTATAGTGAAATTAACTGTGTAGGAGCTATTTATGAATGACTTTACTTTCAATAATATCGACACCACAAATACAATAAAGAAAACAATAACAGAATAATAACCAAGACCCACTGTTTATATTTGAAGCAATGTAATGAAAAGAAAATATTTCCATAGGAGAATAAACAGTAATAAATTGCAGAGAAAAAGATGACATGTGGATGTTGATAAGTTCCATTGGTGATGTTACAGCACAGATGTTAGCAAAGTACTAGTAATGAGATGATGGACATTGATCGACTGGTGGTGAGATCTCCTCATCGTAAAGCTATTGTCATTATCGCTCTTGAAACCAGAGACAAAGGACAATAAAAACAATAAGGCGTGCCTAATTTCGGATGGAGAAGAACAATGAGAGGCAGACGGAAGGAAGAATAAGAAAGAGAACAATAGTCAGGAACAGACGGATCACTTTCTGTTTCACAGGAAGTCGTAGCGAATAAATAAACTAGTTGGCAACCGTGGCCACCTAACCGCAACATGACAAATACCAGCAGTCCGCAAATACCGCACACCGGATATTTTACGCTGTAAGAGGAAGACTATTTTGAAAGACATTTCTTTGGTGTTTGTAAAGGAGATGCCGCGCAATAACCTGCCTGACGACTTATCCGTTGACCGTTAGTTGCTACATAGGCACCGTGACAACACACTCACACAGCTGTTGTTAGCAATGCTGGAAACGAAAACAGATGTACATTTGTGTGTTGGTTCAAAAAGTAGGCACACTAGTTATGTCTCTCCTAAAGTTATCAGAGGGACTGTCGGTACTGTGCTAATACTTAGAGTGCTTCTTCACTAAAAATTAACTTCAGTCTGATTTAGTTGTGAGTGCGTGAGTTAAATATTCACACAGTTATTTAGATACTCGCGGTGTTGTTATTCGTTGTGAATATTTAACAGTTCGGTTTATTGTACTGCGGTTTCTGCTTGCTGTCCATTTTCCTGTGATTTACGGCGTCGTTAAAAATGACTCGCAAGAGCATCTCATTCAGTTATTTCGACTAATACATGACTGGACACTAGTAGTTCATGTAATACATGAAAACTAACTAGGTACCATGTCAATGAAACAAAAATAAATAAATAAATATCCTTCGTACCTACCTACCAGTACCAGACGGCAGTCAGTGACTGGTAGGTACCTCACTCAACTAGAATCTGACTCACATATCAATAATTTAGTCTATTTCCCACTTTGAATAGCAACCAATTAGAGGGTAGGTAAAACCTCTATGGGAGAAGTAGAAAAGAGGTGGTTAAAGCGTAGCTAGTGTTGCAGATGGTATGTGTGAGTGACAATGCCTTTTTGTTCAGAGTGTCGTAAAGAGGAGTGTGGTACGCACAGTACCTACTTAGGTACCTACCTACCTAAGCTAACCAGCTGCTGTACAATTGTAGGACCTTTAATGACAATCCTGTCCAGTCTATGTCCATCAAAATAAATGAAAGGGGTAATGTACCTAAATATGTTAGCCTGACTACCTAGGTATATATGTAATAGTTAAGTACTACCTAGTATACCTGTGAAGATAGGTAACATATATTACTAGGAAATATGTACGGTATCTACCTAATAAGGTATGTCCTAACATTCCAAATAAAATAACTATTTTAGTCAGTTCTAATACATTTAATAATACAATGCATGTTATAACTTGATAAATGATAGGTAAAGTAAGTACTTACGTAAAGGCACGCCCCTGGGGTTGAAAGTCTCTACTTTGTGGGTGAGACCATGCAACCTATCTGACAGTCTCTCCACTCTGCCAGCCACCTGCTCAAAATCTGACATGATTTCCCGTTCAATGTTCCTGGCTGCTTGCATCAGGGAACCCATCTGACGCAGAACCCCACACAGGGTCACATTAGCAACCCCCTTGAGGTCACAGTCCCCCGAACCAGGCGGTCCACCCGCTGTTTCATCATCAGCAACCGATGGTGTTCGCCGAGATAAATAAATTGGAGAAATTTGATGCTTAATTAGTGGCATTGCGTTAAAAAACAAGGTAACAATTAAATATATCACAGGAAAACATTGCTATTTTATAGCATGTAAATGCTTAACACACGAATAACAACATTCATCGCAAAGCTAAGTCCCGCGCTGAGCGGCACACACAGACATATTCAACACAAGCGCACTCTACGCCATCTCGAACAACACTGAAATGAGTGAAATGTTTTGAAAAGATAATATACAGATACAGGAATGGAGAATTGAGTTGTTCTTCAATTGTTATTATTCTATATCACTTCTAGCGCTATAGCTGTTCATATTAACATTGTGAATTACTGTCAATATCTAATATTTAACGTAAACTATTTCCAAGCTTGTATTAATCAATGGCAAAGCCAAAAATTTAGTTTACAACCGCTTCTCTATTTATTTCCAGACGTACGATTGCAGATTGAAAGCTAGCAAAATTGTTTTGTTGAAGGGAGGATGTGTTGAATAAATAACTGCTGAAGTTATTCCAAATTTAGATGTGGTGGTTAGGTAGGAAGGAAGCGTAGGATACAAATCGACAGTATGTTTTTCTATTGCCGTAATATGTACATAAATTATTATTCAAAATGAATTTCACCTTTAAAATCTAAAAAGTACATATTATAAATTGCATATAAATATAAATTCATGTAATTGCTTATACGAGTTAAGAATTTATAAAAAAATATAAGATTAATATGAATGTTGTATTGAAAATTAAATTACTTGATATTATAGTGATGTGGATGTTTCTACTTAAGATGTCAATGTATTTAGCTAACGATTTAACATACCGAAAGTAATTACTAATAAGGATAAAAATTCAAATCTCTCTCAGTGATAGTGTTTACAGTTCAAAATGATTGCACTGATTACATTGTGAGTTTGCAATAACTGCTATCGTTCATAGTTCATAGTGTACCTAGTTAGGTACGTACAAACAAACAAACTACTGCAGTCAAAGTGTCTGGGGATTCATTCGTAAGCACCTCTAAAGGAAAGGCTTTTATTTTTCTGAATAAAGTATAAGTGACTAAATAAGTCTCTGAATATATTTGTATTGTAAGGAATCAGACAAGTTTTCTTTTTAATTCGGGTATCGCCATGTTATTTATAATTCAGTGGAGCTCTTATTTATCAAGAGTATGAAAAATTGAAAAACTCTGTCGCTACCTATTATTATTATATCGCGACTATTTTATTGAATGTATTGTTAGGTGATCGAATAAATTGTAGATTTGTAGTTAGGTATATGATATTTGTTTAATAATTTATTGTTATATAGTATGTATTTATTTTTTCATCTATAGATTGTCATTTCCTGATAATATTAAAATAGGAGAGTTAGTTAGATGAGTTCATGTATTTTTCCTCTACATTATTTATGATTTTATAGTACCTAGTATCATTTTAAATATTCACAACTTAATGTATAGCTGAAACAATATAGGTAGATGGCCCATTAATTACGCTTTTGTTGAAGCAATATGAGATCTTATTTGATTATAAGATAAACAAAATAAACACGACAATAATTTTAAACCATTTACTTATTGTAAAATGAATGGGAAATGAAAACAGTTCCTAATTATAATTGAAAGAAACAGTGAAATAAATATTGGACAGTCTCCCTTAAATATATTTTCTTTCATTCTGAACATTTAACCATAGAAAAGTTTTGACTGGATACTATTAAATAATAATATAATTGATTTAAATTACTGACGTTTCTTTTGTAGATAGTTCGTGGAATCTATTTGGTACCTAATAAAATTTAAACAAAATATGTAACTACTTCAAACTTATGGATATCAATCATATCATTCAAATCGAGCACGGACATTTCGTCCACGGACAATTCGTCCAAAAAATGATTTATTTGGTATTATAATTATGATGTGTACCTATTGTTTATTATATATCATTTTAATGATTCATTTATATATATTCTGCAATGTAAGAGCAGAAAATACCCTTTTATGATGATAATTAGAAATTTGTGGTTTTTGCTTCTCCTGATCCTACTGCCGGCAAAATGGAAATAATAAAACTGAATACTTTATTTAATGATATGCAGGCAGACCTCGTTTTTATTGTACACGGGTCTTATAAAATCTGTAATAGTACATAAACATAGAAAACGGAGATATTTTTTTCTATATTCACAATAACTACAACTTTTGCAGTGTATTTTCACAATAACTACTATATTTGCAGTGTGTTTTCACAATAACTAATATTTTTGCAGTGTATTTTCACAATAACTAATATATTTGCAGTGTATTTTCACAATAACTAATATTTTTCCAGTGTATTTTCACAATAACTAATATTTTTCCAGTGTATTTTCACAATAACTAATATTTTTCCAGTGTATTTTCACAATAACTACTATATTTGCAGTGTATTTTCACAATAACTAATATTTTTGCAGTGTATTTTCACAATAACTAATATTTTTGCAGTGTATTTTCACAATAACTACTATATTTCCAGTGTATTTTCACAATAACTAATATTTTTGCAGTGTATTTTCACAATAACTACTATATTTCCAGTGTATTTTCACAATAACTAATATTTTTGCAGTGTATTTTCACAATAACTAATATTTTTGCAGTGTGTTTTCACAATAACTACAATAAACATCAATATTATTATTCAGATTAGGTTCTTAACTTATTAGAAGTAATATCGGTTCAGAAATTAGTTTTTTATGACAGAACATTTACAACAATGACTACATAAAATACATAGGTACAAGTTTATGATATACTACTAAACAAGTGATTGATAATTAAATATGATATAAAATAACTATATAGGTATTGATACTTTTTAGTGTACGTTTAATTATAAAAAATTAAAAGCCTCCTTATTTTCGGACCATTCAATATTTTCAGACTCATAATAAAGGTTCTAGGAATTTTCGCCGTGGGAAAATTTGCCATCGGAATTTTCGACGTAGGAAAATTCGCCGTTAAGGAAATTCGCCGTGAGGAATATTCGCCGTGAAGAAGAAATTATAGATGACATAACTATTCAAATACCTATAAGTATTTATAAAAAATATTGATAATTTGTAAAGTAAACCAATGTGTTAAATAACTAATATAAGAATTTATAATTGTAAATATTAATTGTAAGTGATTATGTAATATTGTATATCTGATAAAACTAATATTCCTAAAATTTATGTTAACTATTCATATATGCAATATATATTTTAATCAGTAATCGTATAATTGTGTGTCACGAGAGGTCGCTGTATAACATTTTGAGTGTTTTGATTGGTTGACTAAATAGTCGAAGCTAATTTCTTTGTTAAAAAATTGTTCAGTAAAGATGAATAAGATCACTAGTGATAGCTGTGTTTTGACTAATTCTAGTCGGTTTACGTCACTTCCTCTTTAAAGTGTTAAGTGTTCCTGTGTGTTTAATATTGTGAATTTAAGATAAAGCTTTTCTAATTATTGTACTATTCTGAATTATTGATAGTTTCATACCTACTTAATGATTGATAATTTTTTTTTATTTATTCGGTATTACATTGTACGGTTTACATCTTGAAATCTGAATTATTGTGCATGGCACAAATGCTACATTTAAAATATCTCTCTTGTGAGTGTATGCAATATCTCTAAACCAAAGTTCCATTCTTTTCTATTTTAGAATCCATAAAAATATTCGTTACTGTGATTCTAACGTAATATGAGGAATGAATAGGAATATAATATGTTTAGTCATATATTATTTTTAATATTATATCCATATAGTTAATAACATACATAGAAATAAATATATTCAGTTACATTATTATTTAAATATTCCTTGGCGAATCTTCCTAACGGCGAATTCTCCGGTCACCCATAATAAAACCATAATATAGTTCTCTCTATTGTAATTATATTATTATTCATAGTTACCTGCTGCTCCTCTATTTTTTTAAGAACAGACAAAAATTCAACATTTCAAATACAGCCTATCAAACTAGGCATGCATCTGATCCTATTATAAATCGCCATAGATTAACATTAACTGAACACAGTGTGCATTTCTCTGCTTCAAAAGCCTGGCGCTCTTTACCCATAAATTTGAGGAATATTTCTTCTTACAATTCTTTTAAATTTCAGCTTAAGAAGTATTTCCTTGGTCGTTATGCTAGTGCAGATTAGGGATTATTGTGATTGTGTTAGTGATTTGTATGGTTATTTTTCCTTAGATCTGTATACTTAATTTTTCTTAAACTTGTGTAATTTCTTTTATCATTTTTTTTTTGCTCGAAAATTTCCTTAATATGGAAATTATATAAGGGCTTGATGTGTATTTTCTTTTATTCATCAATAAATATCCTTATCCTTATCCTTGTTATTCTCTTTCTTACGTTTCCACATTCATTCTTGTTAGTAGCCATCTGTTATTTCAGTTCCATATTTTGAATACTCATAACTCATTAATTAATGCATAACATTAAAGGAGGTAAATAACTTAAAGATACAGTCAACCTGTTTAGCATAACTAACTTATAACTGTGCCTAATCAATAAAAAAATTGTGTATAAAAAATATATCCCATATACACTTTAAAATACAAAATAAAGCAATTCGTGGACGACTTGTCCGTGGACGAGATGTCCGTTGGACGAAATGTCCGTGGACGAGTTGTCCGTGGACGAAATGTCCGTGGACGAGTTGTCCGTGGACGAAATGTCCGTGAACGAAATATCCGTGGACGAAATGTCCGTGGACGAAATGTCCGTAGACGAAATGTTCGTGGACGAGTTGTCCTAGACCCTCATTCAAATACATCTGTGGACTGGGTTAAGTACCATCCAGTATCCACTAGATATAATTTATTATTTAGTTAATTATAAACTGATAGTACCGCGTCAAACATTAGAGACAGGTCCCGCTTTTATTACCAAAATCCCGACTCAGATTTATCACAAATGGCAATAAGAGCGAGTAATGACTCGAAGTTATTATATACTTATAACTCATGAAGGTTTAATCATTTAATTTTCTATGGGTTAGAACAAAATCGTTAGATTAAAAGAAAACGAGTTAAGGGCTCAACTTATATAGTATATTGAAATGATGAAAGCTCTGTGATGGAAGTTCAAAGTAGCGAATGAATTGAAAGTATTAAGATTAAACAATATCTCAGCTCTAACTCAGTATAGGTAAGTAATTAGTTTCATTCTTTGATTTATATTAATGTGTTACATTGAACAAACAGTAATTTTATGCACTGTAAAATATTTTTGTATATCGGGCAATTTCCGACTTATCGGACGGTTCCACATTTAACATTCATTTTAATTAGTGTTCATGATAACTGCAGGTATATAAATCCATGTATCAAACTAATAACTCACCTATACAGGGTGGCCCAGAAGTAACTGACCCTTTTAATTTGCTAATAAAAAGAAAACTATGAATGCTAGAAAGATGAAACTTGTTTTATTGGAAATGATAGCATTTTTATGGTATCCTATATTCACTTAGCATATAAACAGAAGATATTTTGTTTTATTTCATAACCTCAAATTTTCATAATGGTTTCGCTACAGCAAAGAAGTAAGAATCAGAATTCTGCAATCCTACATTAAGACGACGTTAATAACAGAAGTACAACGTCACTACAGAAAACATTTTGAAGCAAGAATCAGTCCTTCTAAAAACACAATTAAAACTCTCTAGAAAATTTGTGTGGACTCTGGAAATGTTAACGACAAACCAAGATTCGGAAGATTAAAAACAGCGCGAAATGAAGATGTAATTGATTGAGTTTCTGTAAGCGTTGCAAATAATCCTAAAACTTCCACCAGAAAACGTTAATCTCAATTATTCATTTCACAAACGACATTATAACGTATTCTGAAAAAAGTAATTGAAATTATATCCATACAAAATTCAACTGACCCAAAGATTATTGCCTACTGATCATCATCAGCGTCTTAATTATTCTGGTTGCTTTCTTCGTTTGTGCGAGGATTCCTCTTTCATCGACACCATCATCTTCTCTAATGAAGCTCACTTCCACTTATCTGGCATGTAAATAGACATAATTCCAGAATTTGGAACGATAAGAATCCGCAATAAATCCAAGAACGACCACTGCATTCTCTCCGTATGACTGTGTGGTGTGGAGTAACTGCTTCAACTGTTCTTGGTCCTTACTTTTTTGAAAGTGACGGCGTACCTGAAACAGTCAAGGTGAAAAGTACTGAAAGCTGATAAGAGAATTTCTTATTCTAGAACTCGAAAGACAGAATTTACACCATAGTATTTGGTTTCAACAGGATGGAGCCCCAGCACATACGGCAAGAGAAACTCTAACATTGTTAAGAGATTTCTTTCCAAATCATTTAATATCACGATTTGGAACAATCCAGTGGCCCCCTCCTTCGATAGATTTGACCCCATGCGACTTCCTCTTGTAGAGCTACCTCAAGTCACGAGTTTATGGAACAAATTCATCAAATTTACAAGAGCTTAAAAACAACATTTCTTCTGAAATAGCTCAACTCTCGTCAGATACACTAAGGAACGTTATGGAAGCATCAAGGAAAAGGGCCATAATTTGTCAAAACAACCATGGCGGCCATTTAATGGATATTATATCAAATTAATAAACTATAAAAATATTATTCTTTCCAATAAAACAAGTTTCAACTTTCTAGGGTTCATAGTTTTCTTTTTATTAGCAAATTAAAAGGGTCAGTTACTTCTGGGCCACCCTGTACTTAGTGAGAATTAAAGCTATGATTGAATTTTAATACTTTCAATTCATTCGTTACTTTGAAATTTCATCACTGAGCTTTCATAATTTCTATATACGCTAAGTTGAGCCCTCCGTACCATTTTCTTTTAATCTAACTCATAGAAAATGAAATGTTTCTGGCGCTACAATTATATAATAACTTTGAGTCATTTCTCCAGGGCCATATGCCTGTATGGTTGACGGACACTTGGCTGAAAGACATTTGGACGAAATATCTTCATTTTGAAAAAAATGGATAGTTATCATTGATAATTATATTATCAAAGGTTTCAATTTTTATTATATTGAATAATAATTCAATTTAATAAAAATATAAAAAATGGAGAATTGATCGAACCAAAATTGATCGAAAATGATAATGGATCGATTTACACTAATTAACGATGATAACTAAAACCATGGATTACCAGAGAATCTTACTTGCAATATATTACAGCTAGTAGATCTTGTTACTATGATTTTGTAAATAATAACAATATATAATAATAATTTATGTATACTATTTCTTCAATCAACTGCTTTGCTTTAACACAGAATTATATGCTTTGAAATATATTATAATTTGGAGAACATTAAGTTTTCTAAGTTCTAGAATCAAGATAGTTCTAGATAACTTATGAAATTAAAGTTAAATGATTAATTAATTACTTTAGTAGGTTTAACGTCTGTTTTGGAACCAAAAGCCATATCACTGATGTCAAAAGGGAATTAAATACAAGGGATAGGAAGAAGCAGTCTGAAAAGAAAGCGGCTCCATGAACAAAGTCATTTTACCCCGTCGGTGATAATGCTCATGGATGCCGAAAAGCTACTCCGTGAATGCAGTCACTTACCAAGAAATGTGACGAAAGGTTACACAATCACCAGTTGCTACACTCACAGATGGAAGAGGAAAATGAAGAGGTGATAGTATATGAAGCCTACGTACGAGCCTACCTAACATAAAATCTAAGACCCTGTATTTGAAGAGCATAACCCTAGCGCTATCCTCTAAAGTTACAAGATCCTCTCGTTAAAAAAAAATTATAAACGTGGTAAATATGAAAAAAAGACCATACATAATCCAAATTAAAATAATTCAGGGCCCAAGGAACGCCACCCCCTTCTCTTCCATTCACCACAGACAGCTTCAGGATAGAGCACCTGGGGTCTTCCAGATAAAAGAGGAGAATAAAGAGGTGATAGTAAATGAAGCCTACGAAGGGCAAAAACAAAAGTCATATTAAATATTGAAGAAGAACATTGTTGGTTAAAAACTGTAAAGAAAGACAATGGAAATGATTGATAAGTAAATATAAAAAAACAAAGGATAAGGATACATCAAGTATCAAAAAATGTAAAATACTAGAATTGAAAATAATCTGTAACTTTTGTTTTGTTGTTTATACGTATTTATATTTGCTTTGTGTTTAGTAGCTGATCTATTCAATCAAATTTCCATTCGATCAATTGTTGTGCGATCAATTTTCCTTTCGATCAATACTCCATCAATTCGATGAATTTTCCTAGACGCTTATAAAATGACTTTAAACTTCTCGATATTAACAGGCAAATACGAGGAATTAGGAGACGCTCGGTCACAAAAAAGATATGTGTCGTTTTGGTGACGTCATATTTTTGCGTTGTCTGCTAGTTATTATACCCTTTATGTTCCTGTACCCTGACAGAACTAGTTGGAGTTCACTATAAAGGAGTTAAACTGATTTCTTCACTGGATGTTAAATAAGCAAATCTGCAGAATGTTGGCTATAAAGACAGTATGTTTCCATCAATTCATTATAAAAAAAATTGTCTTGCTGAAAAAGAGCCTTTAGGTAGTGGGCTTCCATATCCCAATTTTTTACGGGCTACTAGCACTAGAACCCCTCAGGAGGGTCCAAAGAGGGTGGGGGTAAAAAAATCATATTTATGTTGAAGAAGGAATGTTAGGCAGTGTACTTGTATGTCCCAACTTTTATGGGTTGCTAGAGGCACTAAAACTCACCCAATGGGGGGAAAGATGGGAAGGGGCTATTTGCATTGTTGCTATTTACTTTGTTGCTATTATTATTACGCTGTTGTGCCAAATGATTAAGTTTTTGACCCTCCTGTGAAATGTGATTTTTTCACATAAAAGAGAATAAAAGTCAATGAGTTTTAACGCTACAAGAAAAACAAAGACAGTTTTTAAATCCTTGGAAGATTTTTAACAAAGTGATGAGAAACAATTTCCAATTTTTTCTATCCATTTTTTAATCACAGTTCAAAACGAAAATTCAGTTTTTTTTTTAATTTTAGTTAGACATCAAAAATCGCTTACCAAAATAAGACAAAAATGGAAATCTGTTCCTACTCTGTTGTCAGAAATGTTACAAGGATTCTAAAACTGTCTTAGTTTTTGTTGTAGCATAAAATTTCACAGACTTCCAATCTTTTGAAATTAACGAAAAATTTACAAATAGATAAAATTTCCATTTTCTTAAACACTAAGGCCAAAAGTGATACGAACAAAAAGTGTTGTTTTTTTCAAAGCTAAGTTATTTAATAAATTTTAGAACAGTTGATCACAAATAAAAAGTTTTCTGAAAGCGGTGTTGACCCGTCAAATGAAAGGGTAGCTACCTGGCAGTGTTTAGCAACTAACGAGACTTGTAATGCTTTTCTCGTCGAAAATGTTAGAAGTGATGACGCTCTAACAGTGACATCAAATTAGAACATTTTCAAAAGAAGAAATTTTATTTAAACCTTTTCATATGATGTCTCATAGGATTGGTTGAAATGATGTTTCATTGCAAGTTATTTAAAGTAATGGAAACGTACTTTAACTTCAATGATCTACAGACAAGTCTCCTTATATATTAATTTGAATGTTTTGTTTTTTAATTAATGGAGTGAAAGCTTCCATTTTGCTGATGATATGGAAACGAAAACTGACGAAAATGTCTCGGTTACGGAATTATTTAATTAATTTGAACTTCGTCTATCCCGCTACTTTTAAACCTCTAGACGGCTTAGTTTTAAAATCTGCAGAACGTGACAATGTTTCTTAATTTCTAAGCTTTCTTTATGAGTAAAATGATCAATCTTCACTAAACAAATATCAAAAGTGACATTTTCTAATGAACATAAAAATATGAATGTATAATTATAGTAATTCAAGCAGACTAATAAATTAGAATAAATAGTTTGAAATTTATTGAAAACAGAAATTGCTTCATCCATTATCCATCACATCTCTGAAATATTGTGTGACGTCAAAAATAAGCATGAAACATTATTCACATTCTACGTGGATTATCTATTCTTATAATGCAGCACACTCTCGTAGTAGACTAACTTCGTACAAGGCCAAGATATTTCTTAAACTGCCGTATTGGAAAAAAACTGGGACTAGACAAAACCCTTTTTTTTCTTCTGACAGTTATTTTTGTAAACTAGATTATGGGCACTGGTAGAGCGTACGCCTTCGCCGCCACTCATATATGACATCAACCTTCATCTTTACCCTACTCGCTCCCAAAATCTAATAAATTGGTTCCTGGATGAAGACCATCGTTCCATCAAATTTCAAGCAATTGGGGTTGAATACTTTTTGAGTTATTGAGTTACAAATGACCTTGACCTTTGACCGGATCGCTTCCAAAATTCTACCAGACATTTCCTGGGAATTGAACAATTTGTCATACCAAATTTCAGGCAATCTGGTGCAAGACTTTTTGAGTTATGCGAATAACAAGATGACAAATAAATAAATGCCGTCTAAAATATAATCCTCCGCAATCTGCAAAGGTAATAATATATAGAACTAGATGACATGCACTTTTAGACCACATACCTTCGCCACCGCATATAAACTTAACCATCCAATAATCTGCCTTGAGTTATAAATGACCTTGACCTTTATCTTTACCTGTTCACTCCCAAAATCTAATTAACTGGTTCCTGGATAAGGACCAATCGTCCCACCAAATTTCAGGCAAATTTGTTGAATACTTTTTGAATTAAAAGTGACCTTGACCTTTGAACGAAATGCTCCCAAAATTCTACCAGATGGTTCCTGGGCATTGACCAATCATAAATAAATAAATGCCCCCTAAAATTTAATCGTCCACATTTTGCGAAGGTTATAGTAATTAGAATCCTATGTAAGACATAAATCTCCTATAAATAATGTAGCGTATCTATTATTTATTGTTGTTTGGCTAAAAATGAATTTATCATTTTCTTCATGGCTGAGTTTGTGCTAAAAAAATGATGTGAAGAATCAAGAATTTTCGAAAACTAGATACAGTGATGCCTATGCTTATTTATTGAGGTGATAGGTCTTGTGAGAAGTATCATTAATTGCAATCTAAACAAATGTAATGTACATTTTCTTTCTAGATGTTTATTTTCACTCCATTCATTATTTGAGTCACCTTAACTTCTTGGTAAACAAATAGAACTATCGAATTATCACAGTCACCTCTTCATTTTTAGTTAAACGGTGTTGGTTTAGTGACTTTAGTGACTCAAGTACAAAAGTACTAAAGTTCTATACTAGAGTTACTAGACCAAGCCAGCCAGAAAGGTAACTCTGTACTACTACGAAGGTTTGCTGTATAAATTATTATTAATCAGTAATTAATCATAATTTAAATGTGAACAATACTAGTCCAGAACTTGTTTGTAATATTTCATTACCTCTATAATTTGAGAACATCACGGGACTACCGGCCGTTCATTTTTGATGTGCAGGCCAAAAAAGGTACACATTATACAGCCTAATCACTTCGTCAACTTTTCTCACCAGTTACTGCATTAAGAGGTCAAGTTCTTCCAGTCTGACCTCTAATGTGTACCCTCTAGCAGTTAGTGTGTCAGTGCACCGTTAGGAGGCGTGAGGGTAGC
Organism: Caprella mutica; assembly: GCA_947561585.1. Lineage (NCBI taxonomy): Eukaryota > Metazoa > Arthropoda > Malacostraca > Amphipoda > Caprellidae > Caprella > Caprella mutica. Next base: position 103,433 of record CANNZV010000939.1, on the reverse strand, counting down.
CGTGTGTCTTGGTGAGGGTAATCAGTTCAATGGGACACTGCACTCAGTGAGTACATCAAGGGAATGGTACTGCAAAGAGTGCTAAGTTGTCTCGAATAACACCTGCAGCTTCTACCTTTAATTACCTGCTGCTAATAGAGAAGATCATTCCATGGAGTGACCTTGCATTGTCTCTACAAAATAAAACACAGTGACTGATACGAGAGCAGTGATGTCATTGCAGTGATTGATATGAGAGCAGTGATGTCATTGCAGTGACTGATACGTGAGCAATGATGTCATTGCAGTGACTGATAAGAGAGCAATGACATAATTGCAGTGATTGATAAGAGAGCAGTGACATCATTGCAGTGATTATAGCAGTGACATACTAACGTCAACACTATAAACAATGTGCCTTTGGTCGCTTTTGTTCCCCATATTCGGTCAGAGTAAGTTATGTGTTTAGTAATAATATTTGGTTTAATAATTAGTTTATGGTTGTTGTTGGTGCTACTCTCTTCGTAGTATTTATATAGTAGTTTGTGTTTCTTATAAAGTTATATGGTTCAGTACAAACTATCGTGCTAACTCTAAATTTCTGTCCTGTCCTATTGCCTTTTCGTGACCTTGACCTTGAACTTCGACACGATCGCTCCCAAAATATGATCAAATAGTTCCTGCCACCAACTTCCAGGCAATTTGGTTGACTACTCCTTGAGTTATGCTAATCACAAAATTACCATTAATTTTCAATAACAAGATTCAAATAAACTCTGATCAAAACATAATTTTCCGAAATTTTGCGAAGGTAAATGTGTGTTTATTGAAAATCAAACTCAAAAATAACCATTCATAATTCATAATGATTGACTTGGGACATATTTACCTTCAAACAATCCCTCTATTTACTACTACACAGTGTCTATTGGCCTGTTGGTTGGTTGGCTGGATGCAAGAAAAATGTCTCGCATTTTTTATGGTACCCGGTATATTCCACCCCACTATATTCCACCCCAGTATATTCCACCCCAGTATATTCCACCCCAGTAAATTCCACCCCGGTATATTCCACCCTAGTAAATTCCACCCGGTATATTCCACCCCGGTATATTCCACCCCAGTAAATTAAACCCTGGTATATTCCACCCCAGTAAATTCCACCCCGGTATATTCCACCCCAGTAAATTCCACCCCGGTATATTCCACCCTGGTATATTCCACCCCGGTACATTCCACCCCAGTAAATTCCACCCCAGTAAATTAAACTCTGGTATATTCCACCCCAGTAAATTCCACCCCGGTATATTCCACCCTGGTATATTCCACCCCAGTAAATTCCACCCCGGTATATTCCACCCTGGTATATTCCACCCCGGTATATTCCACCCCAGTAAATTACACCCCGGTATATTCCACCCCAGTAAATTCCACCCCGGTATATACCACCCCAGTAAATTCCACCCCGGTATATTCCACCCCAGTAAATACCACCCCGGTATATTGCACCCCAGTAAATTCCACCCCGGTACATTCCACCGCAGTAAATTCCACCCCGGTATATTCCACCCCAGTAAATTCCACCCCGGTATATTCCACCCCAGTAAATTCCACCCGGTATATTCTATTCCACCCCGGTAAGTTCCACCACGGTATATTCCACTCCGGTATATTCCACCCCGTTAAGTTCTACCCTGGTATATTCCACCCCAGTAAATTCCACCCCGGTATATTCCACCCCAGTAAATTCCACCCCAGTAAATTCCACCCCATTAAATTCCACCCCGGTATATCCCACCCCGGTAAGTTCCACCACGGTATATTCCACTCCGGTATATTCCACCCCGTTAAGTTCTACCCTGGTATATTCCACCCCGGTATATTCCACCCCGATAAATTCCACCCCGGTATATTCCACCCCGGTATATCCCACCCCGGTATGTTCCACCACGGTATATTCCACTCCGGTATATTCCACCCCGATAAATTCCACCCCGGTATATTCCACCCCGGTAAGTTCCACCACGGTATATTCCACTCCGGTATATTCCAACCCGATAAATTCCACCCCGGTATATTCCACTCCGGTATATACCACCCCGATAAATTCCACCCCGGTATATTCCACCCCGGTATATTCCACCCCGGTATATTCCACCCCGGTATATTCAACCCCGATAAATTCCACCCCGGTATATTCCACCCCGATAAATTCCAACCCGGTATATTCCACCCCGGTATATTCCACCCCGGTATATTCCACCCCGGTATATTCCACCCCGGTATATTCCACCCCAGTATATTCCACCCTGGTATATTCCACCCCGATAAATTCCACCCCGGTATATTCCACCCCGGTATATTCCACCCCGGTATATTCCACCCCGGTATATTCCACCCCGGTATATTCCACCCCGGTATATTCCACTCCGATAAATTCCACCCCGGTATATTCCACTCCGGTATATTCCACCCCGGTATATTCAACCCGGTATATTCCACCCCGGTATATTCCACCCCGGTATATTCCACCCCGGTATATTCCACCCCGATGAATTCCACCCCGGTATATTCCACCCCGGTATATTCCACCCCGGTATATTCCACCCCGATATATTCCACCCCGATAAATTCCACCCCGGTATATTCCACCCTGGTATATTCCACCCCGGTATATTCCACCCCGGTATATTTCACCCCGGTATATTCCACCCCGGTATATTCCACCCCGGTATATTCCACCCCGATAAATTCCACCCCGGTATATTCCACCCCGGTCGGTATATTCCACCCCGGTATATTTCACCCCGGTATATTTCACCCCGGTAAGTTCCGCCCCACTTTAAGGGTTTGGTTTGGTTAGTTATAAATATAATTCTTGTATTAATGTCCTCTCCACTCTATTTTTTTTACTTCTCTATTCATTAGAACTAAGGTTACTGATTATAAAACTGCAAACCATTTCAAATTTGGTTCCATATTTTTATTATAATACATATGTAATTTTAGATTTTTTCTGTTCTTTCTTCTACCCTCTGAATTCCAATCAAAGAAAAAGTACAATTATCCAATAGGCTAAATAGATCCGACAAATTCAAAACAATAACAAAGCTGATTCCAAGATAATGGATTCATACATATTTATAAAGAATCTAAGTAACTTATTAAGTATTTCTTACTAATAGTTTTCATAGATCATAGCATTTTTCCGATATAGAGAACTGTTAATTTTAAAACACTTTGTATTTGAATAGTTATATACGAGAGATACCTACTAGGTATTCGTACTTTTTTTAATGAATCTTAGAAAGAGTGAAAGTTGAATGTGAATATTTCTTATATAATTAATTGTGAACAGAATACTTGATCGATTTCCTTTCTGATATACTGTATGTTATATTACCTTAGCTCTACAAATTTAAAGCAAATCCAGATTTTTTTTAATTTAGAGCAAAAACTTACAAAATAAAACATTATAATTAAAAAAAACTCTTTCAAAATTCTTTATCAAATTACTGGGGAGTTTATTGAGGGTACTAACTGGAGGCTTCTACTGCTCATCAAGTTTCAACATCGAATTCGTTCTGAAATCTGTTTCAATTTTGGGTTCGATATCGTCTAATCTTCTACAGCAGCTCTGACTCTGTTGTAGATTACACAGTCCCTGTCGTCGGAAAACTCCTGATGACTCATGAAGTAGCAAAATTGAGTCACTTCTTCAGGATTTCATCTTCACCTATAAGGCGGGTGAGAACTTCATCGACAAAGTTTCGCGATGGCCCGAAGAACTGAAGTGAGCGAAGACTTCATCCAGCCCCAGCCTATGAATAAGGCTTGTAAACTTATTAAAACTCTTCTGTGAGCATAGCGTGAGTGACAGACCATCATTTCAAACCACCGATTATGTAATCGTGCGATTCATTCCATCCATATCCAATCATTAGATGCTTTGCTCTCATTTCTTCAATTTCTATTGGTCCTTAACCTACATATGGGCAGTCTCTAATTTAACCCTATGCAAATAGAAACTCTCTAATTCTCATCAACATTTTCCATGAATTCATACTCTTCTCTTTAATATATGTCAAATATGTTTTACACATTCTTAAACTTAGTAAAGGAATACGATTCCTCCACAGCTCAATATTTCTATAGAGTTAACCACAGTAAACCATATGGCCTAGAAAGAACACCATGAGGTTAATTACTCTCGCCAATTCATTCTGTACTAACCCTTTAACGCCCAAGTTATTTTATAAGGGAAAAACTGTTTCTATCATTGTTTATTTGCTTATCAGAACGTCATTGAACAAAATATGAAAAAAAACTGTTTTTATTATTACGATTATAATTTTTTATCAATTATGCCTCTAGTAGAAAAATGGGGACTTATACTTTCTATATGACATATGATTTTCTTTGAGGAAAACTTATATGATCATTATAATTGAATGGGTGAAGGGAAAGGATAGTCCTTTTTTTCAAAATCTGGTCATTTATGTTTTACAAAATGTTGAAAATTAGCACAAGTCAATGACATGCAAGTGACATAGCTTGAATGCAAATGCATCTAAAAAGAAAATGTGCAAAAATTTTGTGCACCATAGTTATTTTCAGTTAGAAGAGAGTCTTGAGTATGTAATTATGTGCAAAAGCGATTCGAAATATCAAGGAACAAGAAATTAGATATGTTTATTTCTATTGTTCCACCAGTGACCCGCTGGTCGTTAAAGGGTTAATTTGTTTGGAAAAGACTTACTAACTCTCACAAAGTAATAAATATCATTGACAAGGAACTCTTCTACACCAAAAACACTTGAGCAGAAAGGCATGTTTTATTTTAAAGTCACAAAAAAATTAACTTTTAATAACAGTCCGGTGTATTATGCTTAAGTGAGATGCGTGCTTTCTTGAGATGTGTGCATATCAAATGTGCAACTATAGTGAGAGATTCTGGGTATCTCTGTGTTCCTGTTGATCATGTAAGTGATGCAGAGGTGATGTGGTGGCAAAGATTTATTATAGTTAATAATGATGCAATTTAAAATAATTATAAGAATGATTCGTTAATTTGATTGAAATAATCAAAATGTCTTTCATATAGGAAATAAATTACAAAAATTGAATGTTCTATTTATTTGTTATTGTACAGTGGAACTCCTGTATACTGAATCAACCTGATTATTAGACTCCTGTATAGTGGATCTAACCTGCACCAAATATTCATAAAGTTTCTATGTAGGTATCTCTGTATAGTAAATCAGTTATATTTCATGAAAAAGCAGTTCTACCAGTGCCACTTCTCTGTAATGAAGTATATAATGATCATGATTTAATCTAATATTCCCTTGAAGATCCACTCCACTCTTAACTACAAAAATTCTGTAGAAATGCTATACATTTTTAGAATTTAGGTTTTATAACATATCACAGTTAACAGAAAAGAAATTAATCAAGATTTCGCTTCGTAATTAATTATATAAGAAAAATTCACACTCATAGATTCATTAGAACCCCGTTTCCTAACCCTGGGGTCACGACCCCATGTGGGGTCGCCAAGCGCTTTTCATGGGGTCATCAAAGTATCCAAATAAAAAATCAATAGTATGGCAGAACCACTGAGTGTACACTGTGTTGCATCTGAAATATCCTTTTTAAATTACGATTTAAGAACAGTTTAAACGCGTCAAATGCCATTATAGTTTCATCACTTTAATGGGAAATAATGTATTTATATGATTATTAAATATTTATTGTCATATCGTGTGAGGCACATCTTCTGATGTCCTTCAAAGGTTGTTGAAAATGACCCCCTCCAGCCTGAAGTCAGAACGAAGCACGCTTCATAACATTCCTGCAAACTTTCTTGAAATTCTCCTGGTTATATCCTTCAGCGAAGCTTTGAATACATCCTCAATGGAATCTAGGTTTTCCCTATAAACTCAAAATTTTGTAGCGGCCCAGAAGAGTAAGTTAAAAGGGTTGAGATCTGGACTGTGCTGGCCAGGGATTTCGTTATTCTGCAAATTACTCGGCCAAGAAACTTTTCATTGAAAAATTTGAAAGCTGCATTTATTCAATGTGGTGGATCACCGTCTTGATTTCACCAAAGTGTGGAACTACGGTAGTTTTATAATTGTGCGGTATGGGCCAAATAATGCTGTGGAGCAATCTGAAGTATGAAACACCAATAACAGATGAAAGGAATGTACCTATCGTTTTTTCGATGTGGTTTTTGATGGAGGCAAAAGAGCTTCTCGTCAGTCCAAACGATTCTATTGATAATTTCAGATGCTTTCTGCAAAATCCACTGACAAAACTACCTTCTCTGTGCTTTGTGGACATCAGTTAATGGTTGAACTGAAGTGCAACGATAAAAACTGAAACGAAGTCCATGTCTGACGACCCCGCAGAATGTGGTTTTGGTGGGGGAGAGCAACTGAGGGTTTCTTCAAAGAAACTTTTCACCTCTTGAATCACTGCTTCTGTTATTTTTGTTTTTTTTTCATTGGATTTTTCTTGTGGATGGAACCAGTCTCATTGAAAAGATCGCAAACTCTTGCGAACATTTTCAGGTGGTAAGATTTAACCATCCTTCTACTGATCTTCAAGTGAAGCATGAATTCAAAGCATACAATTGAAGGTGAGACGGTGTTTTGGCAAACTGCAGGATGATCCATTTCTTCTTGGATTAAAAATAATCAGGATAAAGATGGTTGAAGATCAAAGTGAATTTTGTTAGGGTGATAAAAATCCATTCTTTTAGACCAAAATGGCGTATACATAATGCAATTAGAAGAAATTAAAGTTCTCCCAATTTGCAATCTATAAATGACGCTTCTGATAAAACGCAGTGTTTATATAAATGGTATTAACCTAAAAAGAGGCTGCACTGCAGTGTTTGTACCATTCAACAGAAAACATATATATAGTGGGGTCGCGGTTATGGCTTGAGGTGCATAATTGGGGTCGCCTTGAAAAAAGGTTGGGAAACACTGCATTAGAAGAACAAGAAATGAATCTTCATCACGTAATATCGTAAATTTAATGGTAATTAGGTACACTTTAAGGTACCTAATGTTTTTTCAGGATAATGGTATTTAGGTAACGGTATAGGTAGTGATTTATGATATATTTATCAGCTTTGTAAGCCTTTTTATTGATTTGAATTTGTCAGATAAGGCACTAATTCTTTTTCTTTGCTTGTAACACGGAGAGAAGGATAGAAGTAAAATCACAAATAATAATAGAAATATAGAACCAAATTAGAAATGGTTCGCAATTTTATAATCAATAACCTTAGTTTTAATAAATACAGAAATAAAAAAAGTAGAGTGGAGGGGACCTTTAAACAATGGATTAGAATTCAATTTAGTTTATTTTGCAGTTAGGTTAATTATGTTCTGATTCTGTTCGGATAGTAACTTATAAATTGTTCCTTAGTCATTAGCAGCCTAAAGTTAGACAAGGTGGTACAAAGATAAAAAGCTGACAAAATTAGAAACCTCAATTATATTGAGATGTGTAAATCAATCATACCACGGATTTTATCATTCATACATAATTAAAATTAACTCAAGACTCACGCTATCGAGGCACACTTGATACAGAAGTAATTATATAATACACCAGTCTTTAGATTTTAAAACTACAAGTAGCCAAGTATAAATAACCATCTCTGTGAGAGAAAATATTCAGACCTCATAAAAAATCCTAACTTTTTTCTTCATATTTTATCATTTATCGTATCTGCTTCTTCTCGCAGGGGGCCTTTATAAAAAAATTATCATAGTATCCCTTCAAAGATTCATAGAAAATGGTCAGCCTTAACTGCTATACCAGGGGGGGGGGGAAATGGAATCTCAGTGCCATTCCCATTTTCTTTTCGTTCTTTTAAATAGCAGGGCATACTGAGTAATTAGAATGAGGTGGTAGATTTTATTGAAGTACGAACAGTCGTACATATTTTGTATGATTGTATATATTTTACATATTGGTAGTAGATGTATCATTTGCAATTAAAGGAATTAATAAATGATGAATAATTATATTCTTTTCATGTGCAAATAATTCACAATAAGATCCAAAATAAGTTATCTTGCAAAAGTAATAATAAATAAATCATAAAATCACAGGATAAATGACAATGGCTCCCTAACTTATTAAAAAATGGAATTAAAAATGATTGCACTAATTCTTACCAGTGTTAGTGTGTCTCTAGACAAATGTATGAAAAATATAAAGAGAACTGATCTAGATAATAAGAGCCAGAAGTAAAAAATATACCGTCTCTACTGTAACAATATACCGGGTGACCAACAAAAACTGGTCGAAAGTAGATACTCATAACTTAAAAAGCAATTGGTGTAGAAAGGAAAAATAAAATTCACATGGAAGAATATATTCTCAAGTTTTATTCAGTTTATAGCAAGTGCTCGAAATGGCCACCACCCTGCCTAATACAGAGATTAATCCTTTTTTCAAAATTAGCGACTACTGCAACTACTAAATCTTGATTACTTTACTTATTATTTGCTTCAAGCCTTCAATCATGGTTGGTTTCGAGTCAAATACCTTTTCTTTAACTTATATCCGGAGAAAAATTCCAAAGGCAAAAGGTCTGGGGACCTAGCTTGCCAAGGAAATTCAGTTCGGTGATGGATAACCTTGTCCTTGGTGCGATTTTTCAACCAAACTAGTGCAGACAATTATGAATGTGCAGTTGCACCGTCCAGTTGGAACCAAACGTCAGGATGATTGTCGTCTGTCATTACAGTATCCAACATTTCAATGTAAACCTCGGTGTTCACAGAACAAGCATTCGCAGTCTCGGCATCTTTGAAAAGAATGGCACAGGAACTATGCGAACTCAAACCGCACCAAACTGTGTCAATTTCTGCAATTGCAATGGTGTCTCAATCACTCTATTTGTGCTGGAAAGCAGTGTTTCAACCACTCAATAGGCGATTCAAAATGAAATACTTTTAAGAGTAATAACATTTAGAACTGACAAATAATTTCACGAATTTTTGATATCAAATAAGGAAGTAGTCCGTTGAATTTGTGAAAAATGGAATGAGGTATCAGATGGAACAAAGTATTCCCGTACCTTTTGTGAATTGATTACTAAATAAAAACTCAGTCCATAGCGCTGTTTCATTTCGTAGAGGCAATTCTGAAACAGTAATTACAGTGGCTTCAATGGAATGAGGTATCAGATATAAAATTCACTAATCAGTGAACATGCTTCACTCGTCCCCAGTAAAACGAAGAACCGTCAGTACATTGAGAGAAACTCGTGAGGTGTACGAGGAGTTTCAGACATCCCTGAGGTACATCTTGAGCACAGATCTTCTTGATGTAAATGGTACAACTTCACTTTCCTCTACTACCACAAAGGTTAAATATTTGTGGAAGTCTTACTATGACTCATCCGTATGTTTGGCTGACAAGCTTGTCAAAACAGCTTCCTGGGCAAAAGCCCAGGCAATTCGAAGAGATAGGACTCAGCTCAGAACTGGTATGATCCAGTTTAATGATAAGTTTAATGGAGTTTTCATCGACATCTGCAGGGGTAACACTGTGCTGCAGTCTCCCCAATCCTCGATGGGTAACGCTGTGTTTCAGTCTCCCCCAGCCTCGATGGGTAACGCGCTGTGCTCCAGTCTGTCCCAGCCTCTATGGGTGACGCTGTGCTCCAGTCTGTCCCAGCCTCTATGGGTAACGCTGTACTCCAGCCTCCCCTAGCTTCGATGGCTGGCGCTGCGTTCCGGCCTCCCATCATGGTCGCCATTGGGAGACTCCAGGACTCGTCTTTAGATTGCAGCATCAAACATCCTCTTCAGCTCTCTTCCCATCATCCTCTGACTGCTGCAATTGTTAGACATTTTCATGGGAAGAGAAAGCATCATTGTCGACACTTCACTTTTGGTGTCAGCCGGTCGAACAGTTTGTTCGTTGAAAAACGATCAAGCAGGAGGAAAAGGGTAAAATTTTTAGCATGCTGCTTATGGAAGAAATGGAAATTGCACTACTTGGGAAACCTTCAACAGAGATTGAAGTGTCTGTACGTTGGGCGCAACTTCAAGATTGGAGAAGCAATTCTCCAATATGTGATATCCTTTTCTGCATGTCCCATCTTCGGGCCACTTTGAATATTGTGATTTATGTAAATCAACTTTGGTTGCCAGGTGGGAGTGTGCTGGAAAGCAGTGTTTCAACCACTCAATAGGCGATTCAAAATGAAATACTTTTAATAATTTCACGAATTTTTGATATCAAATAAGGAAGTAGTCCGTTGAATTTGTGAAATGTGTGAGTTGTTAGATCTGTTATTTTTACTAATGTGTTATCAGTGTTTAAATTGGGTTTTGTTTGTGAAATCCTTTTCTATTTACATTTCTTTCTTTCCTATATGTTATGGTCACAATAGTTTTAGCCATATCTATTCTAAACATTTTTGTACTTTCTCTCTTCTGAATTCCATTTCATGAAATAGTTAATAACTTATTAATAGCTTGCTGTTGTATTGAATTTTCCTTACTATCCATTTTTTGTACTTCTTCTCTTCTGAAGTCTCTTGCAATTAGGTTGCTATAATCTTTAGTCATAGTTTTATATCCGAACTTTCCATTTTCTTTACTTTGGTACTTCCTTTAAGTCGCATTCATGTGTGCCTCATTGTTCGAACAATGTAACCTCTTTATAATTAAGTTAGTTTGGCGGAATTATTGTTCGTGTTTGTGTGATGAATTATTATATTACACCTGTTTTAGGATTCGTATATACCTCTGTGTAATTAAGTTGTAATATTTTTCCAGTTCACATATACCTATATATATCCATATGTTTAAGAAGATCTGGTAAATTGCTTATATCTCTCGACTACTAAGTTCCATTTTCTATACGTCAAATTCCCTGTAGTGAGTATTGTTTCATGAATAAATAAACATCAATTGACCATATTTATGACTAATTAGGATAATTGCATTTGTTTTAGAGAAAAAGATCAGCTTTGCTTTCAAAAAACTATTCGCTTGTAAGGGGTTACCATGAACTAAAATAAAAGACTACCAACAAACAATCTAAACCTCTAAATGGCAAGGATATAAATATCATTTAGAAAGATAGAATATATTTATTAGAATGCTACATTGTGGTAGCATGTTATAATGTTAAAGTAATTCCCCAATGTAGCAGGTCTCTCAGCGTTACTGCTCTATCCCCGTGATGACTGAGATACCTGAAATTTAAGAAAGGAATTCAAATATCCAGTCATTTAATAATTTATATACCGCACAGGATTTACAATCCTAGCCTTTTAAATATTGGCTTTAACTTTTAAATAATAAAAAAAATAATGTACAATCATAATTCCCTTATAATAACCGAGAATCCAATTCTATAATATACTAATTTTAATCAGATTTTAATTATGTTTAATGAGATTAATTTAGAGGGTTAAAGTGTTCTTTATATCTTTATGGATGAAGAAAAGTAAAGAAAATGAATCCTTAACACTTACATCGTTTGATATTGTAGGTCCTGCACGGAAAACACTTCCATAGTGCTATCTCAGTAGTTGGTCAGTTTTAGGGTTTCATCAGTGGCCAGTTCATCGCTCCTCGGGCATGACATATCTCTCACTCCATGTTCAAAATATGGGTCTCCATTAGAGGTCTCATATTGAAATCGTTAGTTAAAGTTCCGCATTCAAATATAGTGGATTAAACCCTAGCTAGGTAAGCACTTTGATGAGCTGAAGATAGGAATGACATATGGAGACTGATAGCTGTTTGAATGTTCACCGTAGGAGGAGGAGATGATAACTGACTTTTAGCCCCAAACATTCCACAATCACAGGTGCGAAATAAGATGTTGCCAGATTTCTGCAGGTAAAACAGGGGAAAACAGAGGACGACGAATCCACTCATTGCTCGATAACTCATTGTAATGGTCAAGGATTCATATGAATTAATATTGAAATCAAGCAAGAATGGATTCGCGGTCAGTTAAGGAATTATAATATACATTTGTTGTTCATAGTGCCTTTTTGTATCGTTCTCAGATTACTAAATAAAAACTCAGTACAAAGTACTGTTTCATTTCGGAGAGGCAATTCTGAAGCACCATTTATTGAACACCTTTTATACCATTTAAGTGTTTATATCCTAGTTGCATTGAATGGCAAAGTTTCTCTTAACTTAATTGGAGAACTGCTTAAATGATATTGTTTAGAAATGAAAACACGCTACTCAATAGTTAGTTGTATAATAATTCATGAGGGTTGAGTAAAATGTGTTGACGAGATATCCATTATGTTTAATTACGATATCAGTATACTTTATCGATAGTTTTCAATATCTGTTATACAAAATTAAACTTGAGAATATACTCTTTTATGTGGTTTTTGTTTCCTCTCTACACCAATTACTTTTTAAGTTATAAGCATTTACTTTCGACCAGTTTATTGTCGGTCACAATGAACAAAAAATGCTCTATAAACGGATAAAATTGACTATCAAGGCCAGTACAAATATAATGATCTTCAATTAGTTAACCAACTTCTTCCATATTATACTTGTAACTTTTAAAGGAGTTATGGCTAAAATTTCTAAATTTTCTTTGGAAGAAAATGAACCCAGTTCCTCTTCTAGATACCAGTGCTACACTGAGTGCTTAAAGAGCACTGAGTGCTGCCTTTGCTCATCCCTGGTGTAGACCTTACTAACACGTCTACTAACCTCTTTCTCAAAGGAGATTTCAACATAAAAAATGCTCCGAAAGAGTGGCATCAAGTATCAAAATTAATTCCAAAATTAGAATACAATATTATTCAATGCAAAAATAAATAATAAAAACAAAAGCAACACAATATTTTCAAAAACATTTCGATTTAACTCTTTTGTTCAAAGTTTCAAATCAATATTATGAATTCCAATTACTATTCAACTTTGTGAAAATATTATTCTTACAATGCAAAAACAAGTATCCTTGTACTATTTATCCTCAAAATTACTTTAAATTCAATGAACTTACTTTAATTACCAAACTACAATAACATCTTGTAACTCTACCTACATTTAAGCACAATGTTATTTAACTCTGATGCCAGGATTTTATTTGAGTGTGGAAAAAAAAGGGAAAAAACTATGATATTCTTTTAAAAAATCACAATAGTGATTGACGATTGAAAACGTACACATGTGATTTAATGTATGAAAACGTACACATGTGATTTAATGTATGAAAACGTACACATGTGATCTAATGTATAAAAGCGTACACATGTGATCTAATGTATGAAAGCGTACACATGTGATCTAATGTATGAAAGCGTACACATGTGATTTAATGTATGAAAACGTACACATGTGATCTAATGTATGAAAGCGTACACATGTGATCTAATGTACGAAAGCGTACACATGTGATCTAATGTATGAAAACGTACACATGTGATCTAATGTATGAAAACGTACACATGTGATCTAATGTATGAAAACGTACACATGTGATCTAATGTACGAAAGCGTACACATGTGATCTAATGTATGAAAACGTACACATGTGATTTAATGTATGAAAACGTACACATGTGATCTAATGTATGAAAACGTACACATGTGATTTAATGTATGAAAACGTACACATGTGATCTAATGTATGAAACCGTACACTTGTATTTATAGAGTCGTTTAAGGAAAATATCTCAAAAAATACGCAAAATGCAACATATGAAAGAGGACATACATACATGTCTTAGGGGTTACATATCATAATTACATCATTCATATCTAAACTTGTACTAGTTCAATAATTCCAAATATATCTTAATCAAGTGAATTGCTAATCTCTTTTTATTTTCACCTCCTCGCCTCTGTTCCTACCACAGGAAGACTACAAAACTCCATGAGCTTTTCACCTTCATCTCTAATCCTTTGAAACAAAACTCGAAATACTATATAGCAATAATAAATGAACACAAAAAATTTGTGGCCAGTCTAAATATAATAGCACGGTGAAGAATAATAACCAATAATCACAATAGAAATGGTAGAGTGCGATTATTAAAATGCTCGTTTGATTTTTTTCTTAATATTTATGTTTTGGAGATTAATTTTTAAACTTGTAGTACTGATATTCGTACTAAATTGTTCATTTATTTTATTTTATTTATTTCTACATGAACTTATATTTTAGTAATTACCTGTGTATTAGTTATAATTAACTGAAGGATATTTTCGAGCTGGTTCAATAAAATCTTATTTACTTGACTAAACTTGCGATCAATTTGGTGTGTCAATATAAATAAACACGTTAAAACAAACTCTGTTTTACCCTTTTGTCTAAGTAAATCATAAAGAAGTGTGAATGCAGGAGATTACTTAACAAATAGTCTATTGTAAGTAAAATCAGTAAAGAGGTTTATCCTGATAAGATGCCATTAATTACTACTTTGATGAGTTAATTTATAAAAATCTTGATAACATCAAACATATTATGAACGGGTATGATTATTTCTCTATGGCATTCGATACAGTTACTAATATAGTATATTCTTATCTAAATTTGAATAATTTGGTGTCAGTGTGCTATCTATTGAAAGGTTTAGAAGCTATACCCAATGAACAGGGGTCAGAGAGTGAGGATTACATCCAGGCGAAGTGTGATGACAGTGGGTGTACCTCAAGGCAGTGTATTAGGAACTGTCCTTTTCTTAATTTTTGTGAATAATATGAGTGACATATCATCTGTCCTTACTACTGTCTAATTTACTCACGACACAACGTTAACAACTTCTACAAATTCTAATATCTCTACTTCGTCTAGAGATATCAAATCCGGTCTCTTTCAGCTCTCCCATGCAATTGTGTTCTTCAATTAGAGTCTGTGGTTCTCAAAGTATTTTTCTCGCTCCCCCTTGCTTTTCTCATGCACCCCCTGAGCATTGTATTGCATTGAAATAGATTGAAAAGCTACTACTATAATATATTCGATTACTATGATGTGAGAATTTAAAATCAAAAAGTAAGGAAACTTAATGTTTTTTTTAAATAATTTATAAACTTATTTATTTACGTAAGGAAAATTAAAATTCATTAAAAATCCCAGGCACCTCCTACTAACAATCCAGGCCAAAAGAGGTGCCGGGATACCCACCTTAAAGGGGCAGTTCAGTCAAAATCAAACTATCGCCAAATTGGTCCTAAATCGATTTAGTATATTTATTTATGTAACATTAGAATATTCGTTGGTTTTAGAAATGTTAATTTAAAAAGTATATTTTAAATAAGTGGCGCCATCTGTGGACTGTGGTGAACCGACGTACTAATCATTGTAGTACGTAAACAAAATGATAACCAGTCCCAGACTTGAATCTGTTATTATATGTTTGAAAATGGTGAAAAGAATTTGTGAAATTGAAAACTGTCCTTCGTGTCAATTAGATTTAGTTTTGAAAAGAAAACAATCTCTTCATAAATTACCTGGTAATACTGTTGATAGAAAAATTGTTTACGTGTTATCAGCTGTAAAATGAAAACAAATAGTACAGAGTGGTGGCGCCATCTGTAGGAGGACGCAGGAACTAAATCGAATTTATAAAATATGATATATATCGCTTATTATATTTTTTTTAACCGTTTAATTCTACAAGAATGCTTTATTCTCACTAAGTGATCGTTCAACATTAATATTATGAAAACAAAAATTGACTGAACTGCCCCTTTAAGAACCACTGAATTAGACTGTTTATTAATACCGATGAAGGATATTTTCCTATATAACTCAGGATAACGACTACAACAGCAATGTATCTTTATGTGATGTAAACACTGAAAGACTAAAATTCTTATGTTTTCACACTCTATACAGTATACTCTATAGTAAAATGAAATATAACATATATAATATAAAATATTCATTAGTCAGTGTTTGTTGCCAAGTATCTAGAGTTGTTGGCACACGGCGTTGCTAGGTCTATATTATGCTTTATATTGTTATTATTATAAATTATATCAATATAATATAGGGTGTCATAGGTAAATCTTTTGCATTTCCATGCCCTTGAGAAGCTACAAATTGGGCCATCACAACCCTGCAAACATTTCCACATGTATACCATGTGGTTATGTCCACATTATAACAATGTGGTTACAATGTTGATTTTTGGAACCTTGGACGATATGTTATACATGTAGTTTTGCCACATGTATAACATATGGAATACACATGTAAACCATAACAAAACCACATATCAGTACCATATGTTCCCCATATCTGTACCATATGCTACCCATATCTGTACCATATGTTACCCATATCAATACCATATGTTACCCATATCTGTACCATATGTTACCCATATCAATACCACATGTTACCCATATCTGTACCATATGTTACCCATATCTGTACCATATGTTACCCATATCAATACCATATGTTACCCATATCTGTACCATATGTTACCCATATCTGTACCATATGTTACCCATATCAATACCATATGTTACCCATATCTGTACCATATGTTACCCATATCTGTACCATATGTTACCCATATCAATACCATATGTTACCCATATCTGTACCATATGTTACCCATATCTGTACCATATGTTACCCATATCAATACCATATGTTACCCATATCTGTACCATATGTTACCCATATCTGTACCATATGTTACCCATATCAATACCATATGTTACCCATATCTGTACCATATGTTACCCATATCAATACCATATGCTACCCATATCTGTACCATATGTTACCCATATCAATACCATATGTTACCCATATCTGTACCATATGTTACCCATATCAGTACCATATGTTACCCATATCAATACCATGTGAAACACATATCAGTACCATGTGTAACACACATCAGTACCATGTGTCAAGAAATCAAAAAGATCATACTAATTTTATTGCCATTTCTTACTTTACTGTATATAGTGTATATGTAATTCGCCTATATATTATTTAGTTTAATGTTACATATTGTTATATACAAATTAAATTGGAAGAAATGGGGAAAGAAATGAAGAGGTGTTTCCGGAATCGAACTGGGGTCCCTGTAGTTTGCTGTTGTTTTGAGTCTGGGACATATCCACTGAGCCATCCTGGACATGATAGAAGTAGCTTTTTAAAGTTATTATTAATAAATTTATTCACTTTATATGATTTACTTCACTTTAGAGCAGGGGTGGGCACATGTTGTGTTTTTCATTGCCGAAATATGGAATAACATTGCAGTTACCATTTTCTTTTCGTTTCTTAAATTGCAGGGGATACTGAGTAATTAAAATGAGAGGAGGGTGGATAGATTTTATTGAGGTACGTACAATCGTACATATTTGGAACATAAATATTTGTAGTATATTTATTATTTGAATTAAAAGCAATTAATAAATGATACATAATTATACTTTTCTTTTTTCACAATAAAAACAAAAATAAGTTGTTTTGCATTCAAGTACCTAATAAATAATTTAATAACTAATTCATAAAATCACAGGATAAATGACAATTGCTACCCAACTTATTAAAAAAAGGAAATTATAAATGATTGCACAAATTCTTACCAGTGTAAGGGTACCAAAATACCTTATTAACGTATATAATTAACTATCAAAGTATCAAGGTAGTTACAAATATTCTGTTCTTCAATTATAGCTTACCATCCTCTTTTATATTATATATCCTTGTAATTTATAAAGCAGTCAGGGCTAAATACTCTAAATTTTCTTTGGAAGAAAATAAAGCACCTTTTCCCTGGGGGGCACGAGTGCTGCTCTGAGAGCCAAAATAGCAATGAGTGCTGCATTTGGCCACCATTGCTGTAGAGTGTAGATGATATAAGAGTTGTATAGAAAACTAGCATTATCATGGCAGACTACATAAAATATTTTCTTTCTTTTTCAAATATATTCATTATTCAGTGTATTTAATTTCTCAGTACTCTAAATATCAGAACGGATCACTACACATGACTTCATTAAAGAAAATTTATACTGGAAGAACTTTCATGGAATACAACTAATTTACTATATAGAAATTCATAGAAAACAAGGCAATTTGTGGCAAACTAAACTAAATATTTTGACTATAAAAGTTATTTCGCTAAACAGGGTTCTACTAAACAGGATGGTTCACTATACAGGAGTTGACTTTAGTGGAGTTCTACTGTAATTATACAATGAGTAGATTGATTGCCTTCTTTCACATAATTGCATTTAGAGTTCAAAAGTAACAGAAGTTAACCATGTGTAATTTACCACATTACAACCACATGCCAATTACCATTTCAATAACAGATGTTAACCATATGTAATTTACCACATTAAAACCACATGTCAATTACCATTTCAATAACAGATGTTAACCATGTGAAATTTACCACATTGAAACCACATGTCAATTACCATTTCAATAACAGATGTAAACCATGTGTAATTTACCACATTAAAACCACATGTCTCAATTACCATTTCAATAACTGATGTAAACCATGTGTAATTTACCACATCAAAACCACATTTCAATGACCATTTCAATAACAGATTTCAAACATGTGTAATTTACCACATTACAACCACATGTTAATTACCATTTCAATAACAGATGTTAACCATGTGTTATTTACCACATTAAAACCACATGTCAAATACCAATTCAATGACAGATGTTAACCATGTGTAATTTACAACATTGAAACCACATGTCAATGACCATTTCAATAACAGATGTTAACCATGTGTAATTTACCACATTAAAACCACATGTCAAATACCATTTCAATGACAGATGTTAACCATGTGTAATTTACAACATTGAAACCACATGTCAATGACCATTTCAATAACAGATGTTAACCATGTGTAATTTACCACATTACAACTACATGCCAATTACCATGTTTTATGTTTATAATCAAATATCTATAACATATGGTTTCAGTATGGTTTTAAACATGTGGTTATGATATTGCGTAATCACATGGTTAACATCTGTTATTGAAATGGTCATTGACATGTGGTTTTAATGTTGTAAATTACACATGGTTAACATCTGTTATTGAAATGGTAATTGACATGTGGTTTCAATGTGGTAAATTACACATGGTTAACATCTGTTATTGAAATGGTCATTGACATGTGGTTTTAATGTTGTAAATTACACATGGCTAACATCTGTAATTGAAATGGTAATTGACATGTGGTAAATTACACATGGTTAACATCTGTTATTGAAATGGTAATTGACATGTGGTTTCAATGTGGTAAATTACACATGGTTAACATCTGTTAGTGAAATGGTCATTGACATGTGGTTTTAATGTGTTAAATTACACATGGTTAACATCTGTTATTGAAATGGTCATTGGCATGTGGTTTCGATGTGGTAAATAACACATGGTTAACATCTGTTATTGAAATGGTCATTGGCATGTGGTTTCGATGTGGTAAATTACACATGGTTAACATATGTTATTGAAATGGTCATTGAAATGTGGTTTCGATGTGGTAAATTACACATGGTTAACATATGTTATTTTAGTGTTAAGGTTGTTTCAATGTGGATGATACATCTTAAAAACGTATTGCCATATTATAACCATCCAACCACATGGCATCCATGTGTATGCCATGTGGAAATGTTTGCAGGGAATAATAACGGGTTGCGAGTTTCTGGTACAACCAAGGCCTCTTTTTATCAAACTGGTATATTAATTATCCATGACGTAATACATTAAAATTCAATATTTCTGTCCACAAACTCACTTTGGTCCAAATAGTGCCAGTCATTCTGCATCTAAATCATACAGCACACTCTTCCACCTCGATATAAAAACATAAATTCATTGCAAGTCTTTAAAATCAGTCATAACCTATACTTTCTGAATCATCTCTAGCCAAATTAGAGAATAATGATACTGAACTATTATATGAAATACTTTGCGATAAACCTTTATTTATATGACTCCTTTTGTTAGGCTATGATAGAAACTGTATTATGGTTCTTGCGAAGAATATGGCTAGATATATAAACTTCTTACTGAATTGTCTATCATTTTTCCTCTCTTATTTGTAGGTCTTTTTATATTTTTTCTCCTCCTTTTTGTTAGGTGCAGTAAGTCTGCAAAATACAGTAATTGGCCAATATATCATGTTTCTCCAATTTGCCAACATATGTTACAGAAGAGTCAGTTTTTGTTCCTTATTTGGTGACATTATTTTCTTTTGCCCGATTATATCTGTATTTTAATTTTTTAAATATTTTTTTAATTAGCATATATGCTATCATCAATAAATATCCTTATCATTGATAGTTATATCA
Source organism: Caprella mutica (assembly GCA_947561585.1). Taxonomy (NCBI): domain Eukaryota; kingdom Metazoa; phylum Arthropoda; class Malacostraca; order Amphipoda; family Caprellidae; genus Caprella; species Caprella mutica. Next base: position 83,102 of record CANNZV010000939.1, on the reverse strand, counting down.
ACATAGATGATAGCTAAATACACATGTTATATTGTAAACAAACAGTAACATGGATTTTATATAATATCTTTTACATACATTTTTAAAAATATATAACTCTTTAATTAAATTGTTACTTTTTTAGAGATGTGCTGATTTCAATAATTCAGACATTTAAAAAATAAATATACATACATATAGAACATAGATAATGTTGCATAAATGTGATGGAAATTGCATACAAACATTATTGGAACATAGATTATGTTCCCTAGTGCATAGAGTGAACATTATTCCAAACATTCATAGAACATTCTGTAGATAATGTTGCCTGAGATGAACATTGCATGTGAACATTCGAAACTATGACTTTTCTCATAAAACAAACAATTTACAAATAGAAGATACAATTTATTGACAGACTTACACAGCAATACAGTCTTATTTTTAGCTTTGATTCACGTTTGTGTTCTTATTGGTCATTATGATTTTAAGACTGTGACTTTGTAATTCCTTAAATCAAGACTTTTCTAGTTGTCAGGTTTGAGGACGATTTAGATATAATGTCATACATCTTCTTTAAAAATCTCCAATGAAAACTAATTATGAAAGGAGTAACTAATCAAGGAGTTGGTAGTAAAATCAATGTTATTTTATTGTTTGTAAAAGGAAATATCTAATATTTTTTCAAAAAAAAAAGCAATATTAAATGTACTGGGGTAGGTATATTGTGGTCCCTAATGAGGACTTCTGCTGTACTTAAATTATTTAAATTTACATTTCCTGTACAATGTTTCAGTATTCGTAACTTTTTATAATTAGTACCTACATAGGTAGTAATGTAGAATAATGAATGAGATGAGTATTAAAGAATTCAATCACTTTTAGTAATATGTTTTTAGAAACTATTATTGGTATAAAAAACCTTTTTGAATTAATGAAAATTATGGATAATTATGTATAATCACAATTTTGATTGAGATCAAATTATTTAATCGATGATTCGTGGTAACAACATTCAAGAATCTATAGAGATTTTATTGAAAAAAACTTTTAGCATACAATAAACAATTTGCGCGAGGTAGTAATCACTCAGTAGAAAGACAATAAGACTATTGTGTCACATGTGTGAAATAAGCTTTGTTTACAAGCGGTATCTAAAATAACTAGGGTTGTTTAGCATTTAACTCTTTCGCGCCGAACGGGATAATATGCCCCACGTAATTTCATTTATACAATAAATGGCCTTAAATGTCCCAGAAATGCTTTAAAACAGCTTACAGCCGTGATGTAGTGACTCTTAAGATGTTGCCAGATGCATGACTACTAATTTGAATTTCCATTTAACTCATTTTATGGCAATAAAAAATCAGTTAATTATTTATATTTATACAGTTCTCATGATAGTATAATTTATAAGTTAATTACCTTCGCAGAATGAGGTAAGGTTATATTATTGACGGCATTTATTTATTTATCATCTTGTTATTCGCATAACTGTAAAAGTGTCCAACCAAATTGTCTGAAATTTGGTGAAACTATTGTTCCATGTCCAGTGACCTGCTGGTAGAATTTAAGGGAATGACCCGGTCAAAGGTCAAGGTCATGGTCATTTATAACTCAATAAGTATTGCACCATATTGCATGAAACTTTGTGGGACGATTGGTGAATATACAGAAACCATTTTGTTATATGTATTTTGGGAGCGATCAGGTCAAAGGTCAAAGATCAAGGTCAAGACCATTTATAACTGAATAACTTAAAAAGTATTCAAGTAAATTGTCTGAAATTTGATGGGACGATTGGTCAATGTCCAGAAACAATATGGTAAAATATTGGGAGCGATCCGGTCAAAGGGCAAGGTCATTTAAAACTCAATATATATTAGTCACTATCCAGTCACCAGTTTATTAGATTTTGGTAGCAAACGGAAGAGCGGTGGCGAAGGTATGCGCTCTACCGAGTGCACGTAATCTATTTGTATATGCTTTTTGGAGATTTTGCAATTCGTGAGTAGTATATATTCAATATTTTTTCGGATTGGGATTTATTATCATACTCGGGACTTACTATTACAATGAATTTCTTGAATTATACTATTGAAAATAACTAATCTAGCAGATGCATCAAAACTAGCGAACTACAGAACAAATCAATAGTTTGGTCTGGCTGGTCCAGAGCCTAGTAGGACAGTACATCCCAATGAATAATGCAAGTGGGATCATAGGCCCCATAACAAAAAAATTTAAATCAAAAAAGATAACTTCGCAGATCGATTGAGAAGCCTTCAAACATTTCATGAATATCAAACAAAAAATCCAATGAAAAGTTACACAGGGCTCAGAAAAAATCGGCGCGGAAGTGTTAAACAGACTAACAACAATCGAAAAAATTGATTAGACTTTAAATTATCGGCGGGGAAAAAAGTAGAGGGGGAAATCTGTTGGAGAATGATACGACGGGGAAAACTCGTCTTCCTAAACATTCATAGAACATGTAAAAAAATAATCCCGTGATCTAAATCCCACAGTGTTGAATACCATCCGTTCAATAAGCCCCCTCTGTCATATCAAATGGTAACATGGTAACCCCCCTCATGTAAAAAACCCTCGGTGCAAAGCCCCTCGCTAAAATATGTTGTACATGTATAGCCTTTATCATTGTTAATATGTACTATATTTAATATTATCTATTGCGAACAAATTAATGTTCGAAATACTATAGTGTTTGCTATTAAAAATCTAAGACCATCATTCTGCAAACCCATACAATTATGTTCGAAATACTAATCTGACGCTGAAGAAAAAGATTGTACACACTTTTTGACTTGATTTCTAATTTGAATTGCAATGCATTTTCTGCCTTCGTTTAAGATTTAAATTATTTTCTTAAATAGATGAACGTTTTATATCTTTACACGAATATTATATATAAGATTGATTATACCTACCTAGTTGACATTCAAAGCAAATGATGTACATTCTTTTTCTTCAGACTGAAAATTAGCAAGTCGGAAGAAAAACGGGTGTTGCAGTTTTGATTATAAAAATCATTAAAACCATATAAAATAATATAATTAAATATATGCTATACATTTTCGTGTGTTTGCAGCAAAATGATAAGAAAATGAATCTCATTGATAAAAATAATAAAAGAAATTATTCAGAGGGGACCATTAATATATATTAAAATATTAACTATTGACAAATAACTAGTGGATCTTTTGTTCTATATTTTCATTAGCTTAGTTTTATTATTATCTAAGTGGAAATATACCTAATAGGGTTCTTCCATTATCGCACAGAAAACTGCCACTGTTTTAATTTCTATTATACAATTAATTATTACTTTTATATTTATATACTTTTCGTATAAATTAATTAATTATTAATATTTACATGCATAAATAGTAAATACACTATTCATTATTTCACCAAAGGTTAGGTTAGCGGTCCGAGGTTGTAGGGGGAGGCGCATTACCCCAACTTGGTTCGATAGTAACAAAATGTATAGTTTAAATAGAATAGAGCCATGTATAATATTCGGTAAATTTATTGCAAAAACTGTTTTCACTATTTCTGTATAATTTTGAATTTGGTAGTTTGACTTCGACTAGACTGGTGTAAAACAGCTTGTGGCGTGGGGCTTTTTTGCTTTTGTTTGTTTTTTCTGGGGGTATTTGACCGGGGGGTTTATTTATTTATTCCATATTTTTTTGCTCTTTTTTTTGTTTTGCACGAGGATTTTTTGACCACAGTTTTTTTTGCACGTTTTGTCCTATAATCCTATGTGCAGTCAATAAAAGATATTAAAATGTTCAAATACATACTAATAACTCGAGACAATGAATTTATTCTATATCTGTCGTTACGGTTTAATATTTTTCAGGTAAACAAGTTAAATTAAATGTGATTATTAAACACGAACCTTACCTCTCTTTATAATTAATTAGTCATTGATATAATTGACTGATAATTATACATTTGTACTTATTCCCATAGTTACTTAGAAACCTTGACTTAGGTATAATACTTTAAGTATAATTAACTTTTTATTGTAGAGAATTTAACAATGAGTGTCACGTATTTGTTCTAATACTTAGTAAGGTTTGAATTAATCTACTAGTAATTAGTTCAATTATGTTTCAAAATATAATTCATACGTATTTTAATGAACATATTTTAATATGAATTAAATTTGTTGTAAGTGAAATTACTCTTTTAAATGCTAAAATAGTCTAAACAGAAATATGTATGCAGTTTTTTACCGTTTTTATGAACTATTATTTTTGATATAATTCCATTATGAATGTGTAATGTATAATTGACTATGAAATAACATTCATTTCTCAATGGTGTCAATTTCATTAATTACTCGCATCCCATTCGTCTAACCGAAAACCTTAAACTCTTAGAAAGTCTCTTGTACACCATCTAAGAAAATGCATCTCTACCCATATGTTTGAATATCCAATATATAGGCCTAGCTATTTGATGTACTGTTTGTACTTTTTGAATTAGGCCTAAGACTTTTTAGTCTCCAAGTAGAAGGGGTTAGACTTAAAAAAGGGTAACACTTCTCTCAGTCGGTTCCATTTCCATTTTCAGTCCGTTTCTAATAAAATCCGTATTTGAATATTTCTAACAATAAAATTCTAACCGAATATTCGCTTCCTTTCATTCCCCGTGTAATTGATGAACAATAATCAGTTACTCAATCATTTGAAGATAAAAGAAAATATAGATTAATAAACAATTAGTTAAGCTAATACTATTATATCAGAACGTCTTTATGACTTCCATAGTTAATTACGGTAATTATATCATATGTTATGACTGTAACACATTAAAGGGTTAACATACTGTAACATCTCTGATAGTAATTACCGGAACATCTCTGATAGTAGTTACCGCAACATCTCTTATAGTAATTACCGCAACATCTCTGATAGTAATTACCGCAACATCTCTTATAGTAATTACCGCAACATCTCTGATAGTAATTACCGCAACATCTCTGATAGTAATTACCGTAACATCTCTGATAGTAATTACCGTAACATCTCTGATAGTAATTACCGAACATCTCTGATAGTAATTACCGTAACATCTCTGATAGTAATTACCGCAACATCTCTGATAGTAGTTACCGCAACATCTCTTATAGTAATTACCGCAACATCTCTGATAGTAATTACCGCAACATCTCTGATAGTAATTACCGTAACATCTCTGATAGTAATTACCGTAACATCTCTGATAGTAATTACCGAACATCTCTGATAGTAATTACCGTAACATCTCTGATAGTAATTACCGTAACATCTCTGATAGTAATTACCGCAACATCTCTGATAGTAGTTACCGCAACATCTCTTATAGTAATTACCGCAACATCTCTGATAGTAATTACCGTAACATCTCTGATAGTAATTACCGCAACATCTCTGATAGTAATTACCGCAACATCTCTGATAGTAATTACCGTAACATCTCTGATAGTAATTACCGTAACATCTCTGATAGTAATTACCGAACATCTCTGATAGTAATTACCGTAACATCTCTGATAGTAATTACCGTAACATCTCTGATAGTAATTACCGCAACATCTCTGATAGTAATTACCGCAACATCTCTGATAGTAATTACCGTAACATCTCTGATAGTAATTACCGAACATCTCTGATAGTAATTACCGTAACATCTCTGAGAGTAATTACCATAACATCTCTGATAGTAATTACCGTAACATCTCTGATAGTAATTACCATAACATCTCTGATAGTAATTACCATAACATCTCTGAGAGTAATTACCATAACATCTCTGATAGTAATTACCGTAACATCTCTGATAGTAATTACCGTAACATCTCTGATAGTAATTACCGTAACATCTCTGATAGTAATTACCGTAACATCTCTGATAGTAATTACCGTAACATCTCTGATAGTAATCAACATAACATCTCTGATAGTAATTACCGTAACATCTCTGATAGTAATTACCGTAACATCTCTGATAGTAATTACCGTAACATCTCTGATAATAATTACCGTAACATCTCTGATAGTAATAACCGTAACATCTCTGATAGTAATTACCATAACATCTCTGATAGTAATTACCGAACATCTCTGATAGTAATTACCATAACATCTCTGAGAGTAATTACCATAACATCTCTGATAGTAATTACCGCTATCCCTGCAATCATAGGTAACTACTAACTAGTATAATGTTAATAGTATTGAGAAAAGCAAAGCAAAAAAAAAATTACAGTTAAAATGAATTGGCTCAATTACTTACCTGCAGTAGGTGCATAGTACCTGCAGTAGGTGCATAGTACCTGCAGTAGGTGCATAGTTCCTGCAGTAGGTGCATAGTACCTGCAGTAGGTGCATAGTACCTGCAGTAGGAGCATAGTACCTGCAGTAGGTGCATAGTACCTGCAGTAGGTGCATAGTACCTGCAGTAGGTGCATAGTACCTGCAGTAGGTGCATAGTACCTGCAGTAAGAGCATAGTACCTGCAGTAGGTGCATAGTACCTGCAGCAGGTGCATAGTACCTGCAGTAGGTGCATAGTACCTGCAGTAGGAGCATAGTACCTGCAGTAGGTGCATAGTACCTGCAGCAGGTGCATAGTACCTGCAGTAGGTGCATAGTACTTGCAGCAGGTGCATAGTACCTGCAGTAAGAGCATAGTACCTGCAGTAGGTGCATAGTACCTGCAGCAGGTGCATAGTACCTGCAGTAGGTGCATAGTACCTGCAGTAGGAGCATAGTACCTGCAGTAGGTGCATAGTACCTGCAGCAGGTGCATAGTACCTGCAGTAGGTGCATAGTACCTGCAGCAGGTGCATAATACCTGCAGCCGGTGCATAGTACCTGCGGTAGGTGCATAGTACCTGCAGTAGGTGCATAGTACCTTCAGTAGGAGCATAGTACCTGCAGTAGGTGCATAGTACCTGCGGTAGGTGCATAGTACCTGCAGTAAGTGCATAGTACCTGCAGCAGGTGCATAGTACCTGCAGTAGGTGCATAGTACCTGCAGCAGGTGCATAATACCTGCAGCAGGTGCATAGTACCTGCAGTAGGTGCATAGTACCTGCAGTAGGTGCATAGTACCTGCAACAGGTGCATAGTACCTGCAGTAGGTGCATAGTACTTGCGATAGGTGCATAGTACCTGCAGTAGGTGCATAGTACCTGCAGTAGGTGCATTGTACCTGCAGTAGGTGCATAGTACCTGCAGCAGGTGCATAATACCTGCAGCAGGTGCATAGTACCTGCAGTAGGTGCATAGTACCTGCAACAGGTGCATAGTACCTGCAGTAGGTGCATAGTACCTGCAGTAGGTGCATAGTACCTGCAGTAGGTGCATAGTACCTGCAGTAGGTGCATAGTACCTGCAGTAGGTGCATAGTACCTGCAGTAAGAGCATAGTACCTGCAGTAGGTGCATAGTACCTGCAGCAGGTGCATAGTACCTGCAGAAGGTGCATAGTACCTGCAGTAAGAGCATAGTACCTGCAGTAGGTGCATAGTACCTGCAGCAGGTGCATAGTACCTGCAGTAGGTGCATAGTACCTGCAGTAGGAGCATAGTACCTGCAGTAGGTGCATAGTACCTGCAGCAGATGCATAGTACCTGCAGTAGGTGCATAGTACCTGCAGCAGGTGCATAATACCTGCAGCAGGTGCATAGTACCTGCGGTAGGTGCATAGTACCTGCAGTAGGTGCATAGTACCTGCAGTAGGTGCATAGTACCTGCAGCAGGTGCATAATACCTGCAGCAGGTGCATAGTACCTGCAGTAGGTGCATAGTACCTGCAGCAGGTGCATAATACCTGCAGCAGGTGCATAGTACCTGCAGTAGGTGCATAGTACCTGCAGCAGGTGCATAGTACCTGCAGTAGGTAAATGTAGGTGAAAATGTAAATGAATCATTTTTAAATTTCAATTCAGTTATTATGGAGAATTACAATCGTCACTGTCCAATGAAAACGAGAACTATTTCACATAAGGATTCGACAAAACCTTGGATTGATAGGGAGATAAAGAGTGAAATGAAACGTAGGGAAAATTTCTATAAGTTGTATAAATCTGGTAGAGTAGGTAGACAGGTCTTCACCGTACAACGAAATAGGGTAACAGATATGATAAGGAGGAAGAAGAGAGAGTATTATGGTGGTAGGTTTGAGGAAGTTAAACATGATCTGAGACGGACATGGTCAATAATAAATGAAATAATGAAACCAGGTGCCATTAATAAGAGTAGTGTTATTTCTGAGTTGAGGATGGATGATGGTGCTATTATTAGAAGTGATATTGATATAGTAAATAATTTTAATAAATACTTTTCAACCATAGGAGCTAATATTGCTAGTACATTTACTAATGCTGGTAATCCAGCTGATTTTCTCAGTGGTAATTACACAGAGTCCTTCTTTTTCTCACCTGCTACTCCTGGCGATATTTGTTCCTATATCATGTCCTTAAAGAATAAAAAATGTCATGTAGAATCCCTTCCTTCTTATGTCTTGAAGCGCATCTCTTCTGTAATTTCACCGATTTTGTGTCATCTTGTTAATCTTTCTATAACTACTGCTGTTTTTCCTGATTTTCTTAAGATTGCGAGAGTTGTCCCTCTCTATAAAGGTGGAGATGGTTCTGATATGGGCAATTATAGACCTGTTTCTATACTGCATATATTCTCAAAAATTGTGGAAAAGCATGCCCATAAGCAGATTTATTCTTATCTCGAAAATAAAAGCATATTAATTGACAATCAGTATGGATTTAGGAGCGGGAGGGGCACTTCTCAGGCAATCCTGAGGCATACTGAATTTATCTATGGTGGACTCGATGAAGGTAAAGTTGTGTTTGCAATGTATTTGGACTTCAAAAAGGCCTTCGATTCCATCGACCACGAAATTTTATTACAAAAATTATCACATTATGGTGTACGTGGTATTTCAAATGATTGGTTCAGATCTTATTTAACCAATAGAAGACAGTTTGTACAAATTATTGATATTGCATCCACATTTGAAAATTTTAATCATTCTGTGCCTCAGGGTAGTAATCTTGGGCCCCTCCTCTTTGATATCTATATAAATGATCTGCCAAATTGTACTAATTTTTTCGATTTTTTACTTTTTGCTGATGACTCAACATTAACTTGCAAGATACCTAAATTGAATTTAAATGGCATGAGTAATCTGATTAATGTGGAGCTTGCATTGGTGAATAATTGGTTGAATGCTAACAAGATCATGATTAATTGTTCAAAAACTAAATACATTCTATATTCTTATAGAGGTGAATTTTCTTTCAATTCACCGATAATGATAGGAAATGCAATAATAGACCAGACCAATAATGTTAAATTTCTGGGAGTGTCTCTTGATCGAAATCTAAGTTATAGGAATCATGTTCAGGAAATTGCTGGTAAAATATCTCGTAATTTGGGAGTTATATATAGGATGCGTGATTTTGTGCGGGTCTGTACCTTGAAATCTCTATATTATTGCTTAGTTCATCCTTATATAATGTATGCTCTAGTCGTATGGTTCCATGCCCCCATTTATCTAACTAATCAGATCAAAGTTCTACAAAAAAAGGCATTACGTTTGATTTATGGTTTAAACTATAATGAACATACTGAACAATATTTCATACAGATGAAATTGCTGACTATTGAGGAACTTTTCAAGTTGGTTGTTTCTGATCATGTATACCGAACAATACATATTGAAAATTATGACTGTATTCTCCATGCCAAATTGATTACTTCTGGTGAACAACACAATTACCGTTTACGCAATAGCCACAAATTTTTAATCCCGAGGTGCAGGAGAGAAAAGTCTAAACATTGTATGCATTACACGGGTGTCTCAATTTATAACAATCTCCCTGATTCCCTGAAGGATCTCTCCCCTAAATCCTTCAAACCAAAGTTGAAGAAATTTTTGGTGGATAGTTCCATTAACTAAAATATTAAGAAATTTAGAATTGAATCAAGATATACTTTATTTTTTCAGTGTTTTCAATGTTTTTTTTTCACTAGGATGTTAAGGTTGAATGTATGTACTTTTTTTTTCTTTTTCACTATTTTTTTCATATAACTGCTAGAATTAAGTGTATGTATTTTTGTTATTTTAGGTAGGGAACCTTTATTTTAGATAGGATACCTTTGAAGCTCTAAGCTTACTAGGTCTTAAGTCCTTTTCCTTAATAAAAGCTATATGTATTGTGAAAGAGTTGCCCCGACTCTTTTTACTTCATGTAAGGGACTTTTGTTTTAATAAATAAATAAATAAATAGGTGCATAGTACCTGCAGTAGGTGCATAGTACCTGCGGTAGGTGCATAGTACCTGCAGTAGGTGCATAGTACCTGCGATAGGTGCATAGTACCTGCAGTAGGTGCATAGTACCTGCAGTAGGTGCATAATACCTGCAGTAGGTGCATAGTACCTGCGGTAGGTGCATAGTACCTGCAGTAGGTGCATAGTACCTGCGATAGGTGCATAGTACCTGCAGTAGGTGCATAGTACCTGCAGTAGGTGCATAGTACCTGCAGTAGGTGCATAGTACCTGCAGCAGGTGCATAATACCTGCAGCAGGTGCATAGTACCTGCAGTAGGTGCATAGTACCTGCAGCAGGTGCATAGTACCTGCAGTAGGTGCATAGTACCTGCAGTAGGTGCATAGTACCTGCAGTAGGTGCATAGTACCTGCGATAGGTGCATAGTACCTGCAGTAGGTGCATAGTACCTGCGATATGTGCATAGTACCTGCAGTAGGTGCATAGTACCTGCAGTAGGTGCATATAAAGGCACACCTCTTTCTCTCTCTCATCAGTACCTATCAGTTAGAGTTACAGGTGGCAAAGTCTCTCTCTCTCTCTCTATCGTCAGTATACAGTAGCTCTGACTCTCGTTCTAACCCACAGTGTAGCTAAAAACTATCACATTTAATTACTTTACTGTTCTTTGTGTTATCGTTAGCAAATACTGTTATCTATTTATATAATTACTAAGGTTATCACCAATTGAGTAATTGTTATTAGTAATATAATATATATCGTGCACGGACAATTCGTCCACGAAATGCTTTATTTTGTATTATATTTATAATGTGAACATATTTAATATTATTTATATATATATTATATATATATATATATATATATATATATATTATGCAATATAATAATTGTTAAAAACACCATTTGTTGATGGTAATTAGAAATTCATGATCTTTGTCCTAATTCTTATTGTAATCTTCTTATCTTGCTTCTGCTGGCCATCAACAGTAAAATAATGAAACTGAATACTTTTTTAAAGACATACAGGGAGGACTCGTTTTCATTGAATGCCCGTCTTATAAAATCTGTTACAATAGCGAGGCATGTCTCGAAGCTATTACAGTACATACACATAGAAAAGAGAGACATTTTTTGTAGTGTATATTCACAGTAACTACAATAAACATCAATATTGTTACTCAGATTAGCTTATTAGAAGCAACATCAGTTCAGAAATTAGTTTTTTATATCAGAATATTTTAACAGTGACTACATGAAATGAATACATGTATATAATATACTACTAAACAATTGATTGATGATTAAATATGATATAAAGAAAATAGCTAGATATTGGTATACTATTTAGAATTACGTTTAATTATTAAAGCGTCCGTATTATCGGACTGTTCTATATTTTCGTACTCATAATTAAACCATATATAATAATTAGTATTTACCTCTATTTTAATTATTTTATTCTCTTTCTTACGTATCCACACATTTATTCTTTTAGATACTCATGACTCATTAATTAATGCAAAATATTAAACGAGGTAAATAACTTAAATATATAGTGAACCCGTTTTGCATATCTAATTTTATTACTGTAATCGATAGATAAACATTTTTTATGTGTTGATATGAAATGGTTCGGCTTAAATTACTATAATATTATTGTATTTTTACACCTGACTATCAATGTAATAGTGAAAAAAATTACTGAAAATAATATCAAATATATAGTATAAACACTATAAAATACAAAATATTGCAATTCGTGAACGAATTATCCGTGAACAAAATGTCCGTTGGACGAAATATCCGTGGACGAAATGTCCGTTGGACGAAATATCCGTGGACGAAATGTCCGTTGGACGAAATATCCGTGGACGAAATGTCCGTTGGACGAAATATCCTAGAACCAATCTATATGTGTATTGTGCTTCTTATTGTTATTAATTTATCATGGTTGTTTTTACCAATAGTTGTTATGGAGGTTAAGAGGACTCAATGACTTTTCTGAACTTTTACTTTATTAATAATGATAGAAATTTGAAACTTCACATACGTTTGTATCATGACCATTGCAGAAATTCTTATTTAGAAATTTATTTTTATACGACCTCTACTTCTCCTTCTAACCCCCCGTGAGGGTACTTCGTAAAAATTGAATTTCCTCAAAAACTAAAAAAGATAGAAACAAACCGATTCCGGAAATGGATTTCTGAGACATTTTCACATAAATGCTAGTAGAGTTTTTTTCGATTTACTGCTTTCAGTTTTTTAATATTCTGAAGAAATAAAAATAAGTGAATTTACCATAAATAATTCATTTATTATATTTTTTTCATCTATATTCAATAAATTGAAAAAAAACTTCAATAGGAGATGCATCTTATATATCACTGATCATTATGTAATCTACAAATTTTATCTAGGTTAACTAGAACAAAAGAAATAGGCTTTTGAAGATGGAAAAATGCTACTTTTCACGACAGGGCAATTTGTCCACAGAAGAAGACACTAACTTTTCCGCCTTAATTTTAGGTATGCGTTTCACTTTAGTTAGTTTTATAAGTACTAATACAAAGTAGTACTCACCATCATCTGTTGCTTCTTTTTTCACCGCCCCCCCTCCTCCCCCTCCCTCTACCCCCATCTCCTCAAAAGCATCCAGCAGCGTAGGAGATAGAGGGTACAGAACAATAGCGCACATGTACGTTTGTGAACGTGTAGCTCGCCTACTAATCATTAGATCATTCTGACATTTTGCGTACATCTTCTCTACACTATATTCTTTCATATTAGAGCATGAAAAAAAATCTGAAAAAAATCAATTTTGACCATTGAGTCCTCTTAATTATTAACTATTTTTTTCCTGTCACGTAATATTGCAGAACTTCAATAAATTACGTTAATGCAAATATAACTCTATGGGCATTATTATACTGTTATTTATCTATTTTAGAATATGCAACTTATTATAGAGATAATTCAGTGTTACAATTTTATAATGTATTACAAAATAAGGAAATGAATAATTATAATTCATCTTTTATTTGAAAATTAGCAAGAGTAGCATCGATACTTCCATTCATTCGATTTAACATTAAAATTAATAACTTGCAATCCAAGATTGAAATACTTTTCTAACGAAATATGATATATTGGCTAAATTATTCCACCAATTATTTATTCGAATCATGAAACAGTTTGGAAATAATTCAGTAATTTCTTTTGAATGAAGAGGTTGATTTAAATAATGTGTCAATACTAATATTTACATAACCTAAGTCTGGATTGAACCACCTCAGTAATATTATTGTTAATAACTGTTAAAATCTAAAAAATCTATTCAACAGATAAATATAACACTTTTTTCATAAGATGCTGTTAACCGATAGTGCTGTACAATGAAGCATAAACTGAATGAAAATGCGACAGTAATTGAAAGTGACATTATCTAAGAAGAAAACAGATACAAAGATGTCTCCTCTTCAATCCTTTCTGCTAATTCTATGCCAAATGTACTTAAAAGTCTACGGTCACAATCTCCCTATCACCTCTCAGCTGAGTCACAGCAAACTACACAGTGAGAAAATGTGGAGACTGAACAGCACTGAGGTGGCAGTGGATTGTCTCTGGCAAAATAACCTAACAGATAAACCAACTGTAGAGAACACGAGGGACAAGAGAGACGTGCCAATATGGGAACAAAAAATAGCTGCTGTGAAGAAATCCAACACGATGGTAAGATGGAAAATATATTGAACATGGTGAATAAAATGACAATATAAATATTACAGATTAGTTCTGATATGTACATTTAAGAAATTTCAATTCACAAGACGATATTGTCAAGAACTCTATATAGAAGTAATTCCAATAAGCTTTTCTTTGCCAAATTGTATCTCTTACTCCATAGTTACACCCCTAATTTCATTTCAGCCTGGAATAATAACATCGCATGGTTACCCTGCTCAAGTTCACCACGTCACCACTAAGGATGGGTACATCCTAGAGCTGCACAGAATACCAGGGCCTAGAGCCATCAAAGTCAGTCCTCTGGGTAGGAGGAGGTACAAAAGAAGAGTGCGGCATTCTACTGGTTCAAATTCTAACTCCAATCGGGCATTATTGAAAAGACGTAGAAAACTAATTCAATTATTTGACCCTCAAAAATTGGCAGAGTATTATATGAAGAAACGTGGAATTTCAAAACACACAAAATTGAACTCTTTGAATGCAATTCGAATTAATGAGAAAGAACAACTTAAAAGAAGTGTAAATCACACCAAAATCAATAGAAAAGGATACAAAAACAGCAACGATCTCTTATTTGATGATAAAATAGAAAAATCTAAAAATACTATGAAGCATAAGAGTGTGACGAATAAGAAAGTTGTCTTCCTTCAGCACTGTTTGCAATGTTCTTCGGCAGATTTCGTGCGGAATGATCACAATGAAGCATTAGGTTTGTAATGATTCAAACTATTTGTTCATCTTAGTCCATTTCACAAGGATAATTATCAATTGAATTGCCAGGTTTCATGCTAGCAGACGCAGGCTATGACGTATGGCTGGGAAACTTCAGAGGTAATGAGTATTCTCGTCGACACGAGTCTCTCTCTTCACAACAGTTGAAATTCTGGAAGTTCAAGTGAGTTTGATTAACTGAGGTCTAATTTATAAAATTTCAAGATTGGAATTGTTACAACTTTTCATTGCAGTGTAGATGATCTGGCAAAGTACGATTTACCGGCAATGGTTGACTACGTCCTTAATGTCACCAAGACTAGAGATCTGTACTACATTGGACATTCTCTCGGGACCATGACCTTCTTTATGGCAGCCTCAACAAATCAAAATTTCCAAAGCAAGGTGATAATTTAAAAAATAATATTAAAACAAAAACAGCAAGCTAGTAAACAGCAACTGTAATTATTTAAAGAACAGTCTTGAAATGCAACTGCTCAACATATTGTAAACAGTTCAATTTTGCACGTATTGTTCTGATTTTCTAGCCAGAGTTCACACGACATTTATTTGCAAACTTTATTAGGCTAATGTCGATGAAAACTATTTGCACTTTATATATTTAAAGTTGAAAGCTCTTGAATTAGTATTGTGAATAAAAGTATTTGTGGTAGCCAAAACAGTACTATGAAAGTCATTTAATGGATCCAAATTAAGTCAACTCTAGTTGTTAATACTTTTTAAATTAGTTAAACAATATAATATTCTATGGAAAGTAGATCATATGAGTATACAATAGGTGACATTTCCCCAATTTTCAGATAAAATTGATGGTCGCTTTAGCACCATCCGGTTATTTGGACCACATGGGAGGAGTCCTGAGACCAATGGTCACATTTGCCGCCCAGTACTATGTAAGGCAGTGTTTAGTGTAATTAAATACTTTGTAGATGAATAAAGATTTACTATGAACTTGATAATTAATTTTATACTATTTCATAAAATTGGTTTTATATATCCAAACCAAATTGGTTTTCCTTTATTGATATTAATAATCTATCGTCTTGTGTGTTTTTTCCGAAATTGAAACTGGTTTTCGAATTAATAAAACTTGGTTTATAATGGGATAGATAAGAATTAATTATTCGAAATTTTAGCTATAATGGAATAGATAGTTATACTTAATTCAAATTGGTAAATATGTATATAGTAACATATGCAAAAAATATTAAAAATGCAAATCGCGATAATCGACTCGAAAAATATTACGAAAAAAAGTTTACAAGAATTAACTGCTTTGTTCTTGTACCTAGGTAGGTAGGTAGCTAATTATTTATTTTCCATAAATAGCTATTTATTGTTATATTGCATACTTATTTAGTTCATAAAGTATCTATTTTAATCACTTGAAAAATATCTGAAGTTTCATTAGAATCATTTAATGTTCTTTATTCAATTAAAATTATTTCAACATTGCAACGAGAAAACAAAAACTGAAACTATTATTAACCTAATAAATAATTCATAACTTATTTTTCATCATATTTTTGAAATATCCCTAATGGTATTCATAATTTATGAACATTAGAGTATTTTTGAAAATTTGTTGAGCTTATAACATATAATACAATTTAAGGATTCTAGAATATATATAGTAATTAGTAAACTATCAGAATCCAACAGAATTTAACAAAAAATTGATCTACAGAAGGAATTTGATATTCCAAATTTAATTCATTATGAATATAACCGAAAATCAGATTTTCTCACAACAGTGATTATTCCTAACCTCTAATTCTGTCTTGATTAAATCCTCTTCTTTAGAAATATAGCTTTTGCATTCATTTTTTCAGAAAATAATGGAAGTTGCAGGGTTTGGATCCGTGGGAGGTTTTCTATCCGGACGAAGAAAATTTTTGCGCCGAGTGTGCCATCCGTCAAGTGTGTTCTCTTCCATCTGTTCTAACATCCTTAGGATGGTAGGCAGTGGCTTGCACGATAAGGTCAGTACTGTCAATGATGAGGTTGTTAATTTCAAAAACTATGTCGCGGATTTATCTAAATTAGTAATTCATCTTAATTCTATTCGACTACGATAAAGATAGTTTTGTATAGATAGGATAATTACGTCTATTTGTAGAGTAACTAAGTGAACAACATCATTTTTGACATAAGGTATCGAAGGTTAGTCTATCCCATTCAACCTTGCTTGTCCTTAGTTCTATTTACCTTAGAGTTTCCTTCAAAGAATCCTTGCAGTTCTTGTTCATGAACTGTTTGTTGAGTATGTAAGCACTGCAGTGAGAGAACATGTTAATTCATTGATATTTTTAGGAAATACTGAGAGAGCTAATGCCCCTAGTTGCGTAGTATCTCCAATACTCATTGTCTAAGTATAGCTACCGCAAAACAAACAATGATGTGGCGTAATGCTTTGGTATCAATAGCGAGAATTTGAAGCATATCACCACAAGTAAGTATGCTGCATCTATGTACTCTTCGAGTAGTTTCCTACTTCTATTGCTTTTATCAATACTGTCGGTAAAAGATATCTCTAATCTAAATACACTTAGGATGAATAATATCTGTTCGTATATTTTCATAATTAAAGAAAAGCAATTATATGAAGCTTTAATTGAACTTATGGAGATAAGTAAAACCTAATTACCATTTTCAGAACTACATACCTCTACTTGCGGCCAACCTACCTTCAGGGACATCCATCCGCATCATGGCGCAAATCGGCCAATTCTTAAATTCTGGTAACGAATAGAGAGATTTAGTAAATACTTTAGATACTGAAGCCACTTTTATGTTTTGATGCAATGTTTTAAGATATGAAATTTCTACATCGAATTTCGAACTATTTTACATATTCATCTCCAAAATAGGATGATAAATGTCTTTAATATTGAATAAAGCTTATCAAAGCAGAATTAAGTACTTCATGCAAGTCCATATAACCTTGATGGCAATGTAAATGTACTTATTATCTAATGCCTTTTTTAAAGTGCCTATGCTAACAAGAGACACTCTAGTGTTTGAATGACTGGCACTTTGGCAACAATTTGGGTGTTTATCGACAGTTTCGATTAATAAGAATTACAATTTAGCAAAAATGTCATAGTAATATCTAGGCAAAAGGAGGGAAGAATAACTTCTGGAATAACAACTAATATCTCAAGTTTGCAATTGTTGTTAAGTAAATATTGATGAAAATGATTAGTGGTGAAGAAGTTTATAAATGAAAAAAAATATTATAGTTTCAGAATTATAAATATTCTATAATTCCAGAATAATATACAGTATAAGTTTAAGTGAATTATGATTTCAAACAGTATAATTGGTGTATTTAACCAGTTGTATTTATTCCATCATGAAAATGCTTTTCATGATTGAGGTGTGCCTAACTGGGAACCAAAATATCTCCCCACCCATTGTCTTCTTTCGTTGTTGCCAGCAATCAGTGTTTTGTCTGCCCAGATGTCTGCCACATGCTGTAAACTTTCAAAGCATTACCCCTCATGGATGGTATTACTCGCTTACCTTCCTACACTAACCCTTCTTACTCTCCGTCGACATAAAACCTTTCCATGCGTCAAAAATGAAATCGTTGCAGAACCCATCGTCATACGGAGATGGTAGTGTATAACCTACATTGTACCAGGTATCATAACACCTTAAAAAAACTCTCATATACTTCACATTACATTCTATTACTAAACAGTAATAACCTTCTAAATAAGATAATGGAACTAAAAGCACTTTGCACAAAAATAACAACAACATCATCACAATTCAGAAAACAGAACTAGCCTCTATTAATGTCTCTCACTCCGTCCATAGCACCCATCAGGCTAATTCTTAACAACATTCCACCTCTTAACTCCACACCCCTCCACAACACTGAATAAGATCTTAACACTCCACATCCAAACTCCTTACTCACCTTACAATAACAATAGCATGGGCCTCTTACATTTGCTATAATGAATATACATAGACTGAGCGAAGGACACTACGGAGGATGTACACAACATCTCCCACTACTACGTACAACTATGCACTTCTCTGTGATAGGGCTGCAACCAGTCCCTTCTAACCTAAAAATGGTACAGCTGCAAAAATATCGAAACATTCTCCCACCTCTTCATTGTCTGACTCTATATCCACTTCTGACCACACGCTACATTCACTCACGATATCAATGGACACGCCCTCAGGAGTTAACTACCCTCATTGGGGTCATAGGGATACCAACAAGTTCAATCATTACCTCGAGAGGATGGACATCTGTGATAATTATGTAAAAAAATTGTAAAAGTTCAAAACACATTCATACAAGTTTTGTTTTTATAGGTATAACTAAATCAATTGTTAGACAACATACATTCTCATTTCTCTATTTATAACATACTTTGTTACAGAGGGTATCAGAAAATTTGACTATGGCCGAAGTGGACTAAATCTCCTGCACTATGGAGACAGAGTTCCCCCACACTACCCCCTGGAGAAGATAGGCACCAAAATAGCCATCTTCTGGAGTGAGGATGATCACCTCGTTACTCCACAAGTAAGTTATTATGAGGTAGTAGGATTCAAAAGCACAATCTAACAAATCTGTTTCAAAATAATCATTAAACTCACCATATTACGTAATATAAGTATGAAGTCTATAGATACTCGTCAGAAATCTCAAGTTTATATTTTCCCAAGAAAAAGTACATGTTCTGAATATATTCACATGAAAATCATATTATTTCGATTATTAATTTGTTTTATTGTTGCAGGACGTCTCTCGTACCGTTTCCAGATTACCCAGAGTAATTTACAATCACAAAATTCCTCATGACAATTTTAACCACCTTGATTTCCTGTACGCTGATGTGGCCAGTGAAATGGTCTACAAACCTATCCTGCAACTGCTACAAACCTACTAATTACCACTACTCTTATATAATTAAAGCTAACTTGGTACCTACATCTTCAATGTAGAATATTTTAGGTGTTCATTCGATTAGGAATAATTCTTTTTCCGTGTCATATACCCTTGATTGGGGTGAGGTATTATAAGTGATTTTCTTAATTGTGAGTTATATTATTAGTACTTAGAATATTGGGAACTGAAACTCTTCATTGGGATCTCATCTCATCTCATGCCAATATAAGTACATTAAAATCTACCAGCCAATATTCCTAGTACCCCAATTAGTGTTAAATCGAAGTATAATATAGCGACTACATTATATTTCCATTGTTAGTATTCAATTTAGATTAAAAGTCGTACATTTGTGATTATATTACTTTATACAAGGTATTAGATTTAGTTTGGCATTATTTTTCACAGTTGATGTTTGTACCTTTCCCCTACTCTTTGCTTTAGTCGCCTCTAGGGGCTATAGCTGTCTGTGGTGAACGGAAGAGAAGAGGGTGGCGTCCCTTGAGCCCCGAATTGTTGTACTTTGGAGTATGAATTGTTTATTTCATTTATTACCATGTTTTTCATATTTCAATGGTAAAACAGTTTCAGAGGATAGCGCTAAGGTCTTAGTTTTTTGTGTTAGGTAGGCTAATTGTACTATCATCTCTTCATTTTCCTCTTCCATCTATGAGTGCAGCCACGATGCTTGTGTTCCTTTTGGTCACATTCCTTGGTAAGTGACTGCATTCACAGAGTAGCTTTGTCCTCAGAATGACGGTAGATGCATGGCTTTGTTCATGGAGCCTCTTTCCTTTCTGACTGCTTTTTTCAAATCTCTTGTATTTAGTTTCTTTTTACTGCTAGTGATATGGCCTTTGATTCCAAAGCAGACGTTAAACCCCTACTAAATTAAAATAAATTAATTACTTGCTTCATTGCAATTGGAACAACATTTACTACAACATCTTTCGATGCCAGTTTAGGCTATAATAACTAGCAACATATACCTGCTTAGTATACGTATCTTATAGATTGAATATGTGCATTAATAATTATTATGATTCATGACTTATAATTATTAGAAATAAGGATAGGATGTCTCACTCCTTTGGGTGATATTTTCTCTCTTATTTTCTTTGTTATCAATTAAAAATGTAAATAGATTATATGAGCATTACCTAGTAGTATAGCCTAATTTTAATAGCTAGTAGATATATATTTCTTTCAGCCTAGAGATGAATATTGAATAAAAATAGGAATATTATTTTAGTTTCAATTTCCTTCATTGAATTTACATTGATTAAATATATAAAATGCATTATTAATAACAGAGGTAAATGATCAGTAACATCAGTCACCTGCTTAGTTCTTCAACACTAATAATAATATCTATTTACCTCTTGTAATGATAAGAAACACTACCTACTTTTAACCAAAGGATATATGGAGAGAGTTTTGAATCATTGATAAGTTTATTAATAAAATAGAACTATGAACAACATCACAAAATAGGTTATAATTTGTAGTCACTGTACATGCCGATAGGGGGCCAAAGCAGAAGATAGAATGTGTGAACCAAGTGCTGTGAACGGTGAGACGAATTACCGCCTCAGCAGTCACTACAGATGGTAATGTAGGGGCATCGCACGGTGCATTGTCGTACACAATGCACCGTGCGATTAGATACCATACGTACAAAAATAGGTAACAGAGTCTTAGAGTAAAACATTTAAATTACTAATATTCTTTGACCAGACAATTTCACTTATATATCATTGAGCGGCGAACTATGAACTCGAAATGCAGTTCAACATCATTAAAAACAACTTATTGGAAATAATTAAAAACTTATAAGTGTATAATGAGTTCATTTTAACTAGCCTAATTTCTTTAGATCTTTGATATGAAAATGCTATACTTTTGATATGTTTTAGATTAAATTATAACGAGAGCTTTCTTTCAATAGCGTCAATATTTAACTGCATTCCTAGTTCATTACGCATAATATACAACGTATTATTAACCTTTGGCATCTCTTAACAATGCTAAGAAATGAAAGGAACTATATGTATTATACTTCACATCTATCCAAGAAATAACGAAGTAAACTTCCCTAAGAGAATATCAACTCTATTAAATCACCTGGAAGATAAGCCTAACAAATTTAATAACTCCTAAATGGCACACAAGGCATCAACTAGCAAATAATGACATTTTATTTAGATTAACTTCATGCCCGTTAATTCTTCACACTTTCCCACCTATTAATTTCACATGAGACAATAAATTAAATGATAAAATCTTAGAAATAGAATCTCAAATTAGAAAGAAAGTAACCATCAATTGAAATAAATAACAGGTGTTATTTTCTCATCGGAAATTAAATAGGGGGAAATTGCAGAAGACTGCCCAGTGCGCGAAACATGTCCCTTCTCTCAAAGAAACTGGTGAGATGTTTGCGAACTGGCAGTTAATTCGATAGACCCGTTGTGACTAAATAAAGACTCAGTGACTCTGTCTAGAGAAAGTAACCGTAAATATATATCTCTATGCGAGGAAATAATACCTACTATGTGTAAATATGGCTAGGGCATCCATATTGTTTTAGGTCAAGATATAGGAACAATAACATGATAGTAGTTCTAACTACTTCGCATGTGGAATAGTAATGATGCACCATGTACAATGAATGCTCACTCATAAATTAGAATAAAATCACTTGTTATCTATTAGAAGTTTACTCTTCTCGTCACGATGCAATCGATATTCAAAAAAACTGAATTCGATCATGAGAATGGTTATGAAAAGTGTAGATCGCATACATCATTTTTTGGCACTGATTTCTCCTTTGAGTTGCTATCATAAGTTCTCTTTTCACCTCATCAGTTTTTCACGGCGTCTCTCATATTACTAAAGTTCTCATTTCTGGAGAAGTCTATTTCAGTGTAGGGAGTAGTGTCTTCATCAGGCTGGTACTTACTGGATGAACTGGTGGAGAGATCTAGACACACATACTGTGATGAACAGCAAGGCTTCTTCTCGTCCCCTTTAGTGTTGATGCCAGCCTCACTGACGGACCTAATGACGGTGGAGGTGATTGGGTTAAGTATGGTGATGGTGTGGGTGTTATCGGAGGTACTGGAACCAGAGGCGTGACTCTTACGGTGCTGCTGCAGCCGCAAACCAACATTGACGACTGTGCAGGTGGATGAGGCGGATGAAAGACCTCCTTCACTCAGTGATGACTTTGAGGAGGAGGTGAGGTGTGGAGAGGTGGGGGGAGAGTACGATACTGGAGAGGAGGAAACGGACAGGGCCTTTTGTTCCTCTGGTGCATCACACATAACAGATGAGTTGGTGAAAATACTAGCTTCCGGGGCACCAGGCCCACTGTGACTCCTGCATCTGTCCGAACTGACGACACTACAACATTTACAAAGCGAGGGTGCTTCGACAGTCGAACTCTCTGTTATTGATAATTTCTCTAGGGGCACACTAGTCTCACTTGCTGTGTTTGGAGGAGTTGGGAACTTTAAAAGAGGCAGGTTAGGTTTTTTAACAACACCAGATGGTGCACCATTACTCGTAGATGAGTTGCCTGTTAAGTCCATCTTCAAATAATTAGCAGATTCACTAGGGGGATCCGTATTGAGTATTTTCCGTTCTCTGACTTGAGGTAAAGTTGATATAGATGCACTGAGATTGGATATTTTATTTTTAGTGGGACACATATCCACATATTCTGAGGTATCTTTATCTGAGTTCTGGTTGGAGAAAAGTGTGCCTAGACTGGTAGTACTTAGTTTAGACGTGGGAGAGTTAAGATGTTGCTTGTGAAGCAGCACACAGGTGAGACTAGAACAAGGCGTGCTGCTGATTGTAGGGGGTCTGTGTCTTCTAACTGACGGACTAACATCAGCTTGACTGGCACTGAAATTGACATACTCATCTTCTTGAGTATTTCGCTCACCATTGCAATCGCACGCTACTTCACTGACATGCCTTTTCGAACCACCTCCTACAGTGAGATAAGTATTTGACTTTAGATCGAAGGACCCTGACGATCTCTTGTTGTGGTGTCCTTTGGCTACCTCCGTACTGGATTGCAATTCTCTGTTCGATAGGTTTCGGGGGAAGGAATTGTTCGTAGAATCTTCAGCTAAGCTCTCCATAGCACAGTAGTTCTCATTCTCTACGGTATTTGATTCCCTGAATGTCCGGGAGAGCAATAATGAGGCAGCACTGGTGGGAGAAACTGAGCTAATGCTCTCTCTACCTTCCTTGCTTTTACTGCGACCTAGGGAAGCGAAGGGACTGGAGGAATTGCGACTAGATTTAGGAAGAGGACTTCCAGTTGGGGAGAGGGGTGTTTTGTGAGAGTTTTGAGGAGTGATGAGCGTCAGTACCTTGGACAGGGAAGACAATCCACCAGATAGTTTGGACTTTGAATCTCCTGATCCTGCGTCTGATTTCTTTCTTTTACCGCTCTCTTTGAATGATCTACTCTTATTTTTCTTTTTGTTATTTTTAGGAACCAGTTCATGTAAATAAGGTTCATTGATATCTTCCTGAGGCGAAGAGAGTTCTGTTGAAGACATGGAGGTATAAGCAGGATTGGCTCTATTGCTGGACTCAGGAGTGCCCCCTTGCGTCATGTCGACATAGGCATTATTGTTATTAGCCACTATGTCCATAGGGGAGGTACAATCTCCTATGGACTGTCTAGGAGAGTTCATCTGCACATAGCCCTCATCTATGGGCATATCTGTGTTCATGACGACATAGTCATAGCTACCAGTTGAAGACATTGACAAACTATTGCCTGGTCTCATTACTAGATAGCCTGGTAGGGGTTGGTCACTGCTTCCTGTGCTAGTGTTACTAGTGTTGCTCCTTGGACTAGGGTTGAACTCCGGTGTTGATTCTTCTTTCTGAGCATTAGGTATCTCGATAGCTTTACCTCTGTAGAACACACTCGTGGCATCCCCTTCAGAAACTCTCTTCTTGTTCTTGGTGCTAGCGCGTGCCCGAACGAAGGGGTACTTTAGCTTCTCAAAGCTTCTGCTCTTCTTGTCTTTTATTTCTTCAGAAGCCGTGAGATGGTCGTAACTGCTCTTCTTCTGCGTGAAGTCCATCATCATATGCTCTTTGCTGTGTCCAGATTTGTTGTGGGAGTGGTTAGAGGAGGCTTTATTACCGAAAAGGTTTTTGAAATAAGAACCCGTCGAGTCTGACCATGAAGTGCTAGGGTAGGTGATTCCTAGCATCGGGGCACTGGAAAACAAATAACATGGTTAGGAACATCAATCACCATCATTTGTTTAGGATAATTGTTAATATTATATTAGCTACTAGTTATGGGGAATAATTAGAATCAGATGAGTTAGTGTTAGCAGAACAGGTAAATGGTTTATAAGGCATTGAATCACGAAGTTAGTGCAAATAACCACATTAGAGAAATGTTAAATCGATAAATAGAAGAAAGAGAGGAACTGAGAGTGTTACCTGGTACTCTTGCTCCTCGCGCCTTTCTTTTTACTCTTTGGAGGACAAAACTCCGCATAGGGACTGAAAGAAGAGGAGCTGGAACATGAAGAAGACGGAGAGACGGTACCACCAGCACTTATTTTGTGGGAGCTGTAATCCCCCCGATAATGACCAAGGAATCGAGCAGCACCACTGATGGGGGTTGAAGAGGTGGAGGAGGTGGTGGGGGTGGGGTGAGGAGCTGTTGGAGACCTTCCACCTCCCACATTGGCGCCTCTGCATAAAAGCTTCAGGGAGACTTTGGATCCGACAGAGAAGGCCCGCACTCTTCCCGGTTCGAATGAAGGTAGGTCGTGGGGTGTTAAGGAGAGAGGGGTGGGTTGGAGAGGAGGCCTGGGGTGGGGCGGTGATTCTCCATTAAATGAATGACTCAATAGAAGATAAAGAGAGGCTTGCCTATATAGTATATTAAATGAATGAGTTAGCATTGTTACAATAAAAGGGATATGAAAATTGGTGGTAGTGTGAAGTTGTTTGAACCAATGAGCAGTTAAACATGCAGTTAACACTCTTCATTCTGACTAGTGTGAGTGGTGCAGTAGAAAGCATGAATCTACATTGAGAGTTCTGATATACACCACGCCACGCTTCATGCTGTCACTCATCACACTAAAATCTTCAGTTCCTATATCAGGTAATGCTTTCAATCGACAATACCTTCCATTATCGAACCGCAACTTCGATAGTTGGCATGCATTTCGTAAACTTAATAGTCCTTCTAACGGGAAGCCAAGAGCTTTTAGTGTTATTCTCCACAGTGAAACTATTAGTAAAATCAAGATCACACACACCCCAATCAAGATGCACATATAGTTATTAAATTGAGGAGATACAAGTTAGCCACCTCATAGTAATGGAATCACAAGAGATGTGACTAACTTCTAACAGACTAGTGGAGAATTGAACTCATATTCACCAATTAGAATTGATTGATAATTTTTCAGTCAGTGTTGAATATGAGAAAAAACTCGTACTTTTTCACACTCTCACCTGTTCTTCCTATTGCTCTCCTCCATTTTACTCCCCAGGGAATTGGTTCTGGTGGGTCTCTCTTCTCCC
Source organism: Caprella mutica (assembly GCA_947561585.1). Taxonomy (NCBI): domain Eukaryota; kingdom Metazoa; phylum Arthropoda; class Malacostraca; order Amphipoda; family Caprellidae; genus Caprella; species Caprella mutica. The sequence continues at coordinate 56,802 of CANNZV010000939.1, read as the reverse complement.
CCTTCCCCCGGGGTGTTGTGCTGGTGGGTGGGAGTGGAATGGGGGGTGGTTTGATGGCATTCTGTGTTCATATAGGACGAGGAGTCTATCATACTCCCGCTATCAACCTGCCAATTGAAAAAAATAATGTTAGCTTCACAGTTTGACTGATAAGTATCAAAGATAAACATCACAATTAGAGGACGTCTTGCTTGGGCAATCAAAAATTTCTGAAGGGCAGATTGCTTCATACAATTTCAATGCCCAGTTTCCGAGTACTGTGAGTGCCTGAATATGAGAAAGCAGAATGAGACTACTACATACCTGATCACACTCCATGTCCATGTCTATGTCATCGAGACAGTTTCTACTGTTGGTGTCCATGTCCAGTGCGTCCTCGATAGAGCTATCCTCGTGCACAGAGTCCGTGTCCATGACAGTGCCCCTCAGGTACTGACTCATTCTGCCGTGCAGGTGGTGGTCTGATGACCCGGGAGTACCGATGCCTGAGGTCAGAGAGCTGCCGGTGCTGCCAGCTGAGGCCATGTCACCTGAACAGCAAAAGCAGATATGAATTGGAGACCGACAAATGAGTCTACAGCCATCACTGTGAAACACTAAAGCCTAGTTCACACGGGGCATTTATTCTACAAATATGCAGCATGAAAAATAACGCCCAATCTAAGCGCACATACAAAACATTTACGTTTATTCAGTCGAAGCGTTATTTATGCAGCGTTTTCTTTGTTGTGGCATGAGAATAACGGCCGTGTGAAATAGGCTGAAGGAGATATTGAATTAGCGCCCTTACCATCAATTAAGTTGCCGGGGATTGGCTTAGGCAAGGTGGGGGAAGTGCCTATCCGCATGTCGAGGTAGTTGGAGGAGTTCACGCAATTGGTGTGACTGCTAAGGTGACTAGTGGGGGAAGAGAGGACGGTGGAGGTGTTGACGTAATCCCCCGTTAAGAAGTTGAGGCTCTTTGGGGGAGAAGAAGAAGGTGGGGGAGAGAAGGGAGTGATGGGAGGACGTGGTGATATTACCAGCAAACTTCCATCCTTAGTCATGTCTAGATAGGGGTACTCTTGCGTCTCATTGGGGGACACAAACCCGTCTGGAGGAGACAGAAGTAACCATTATTAAGTCGTCAATTCAAGTTCTTTATTAGCTAACTAATAAAGTTACAATAACTCACTGTTAGGAGGTTTGTCGTTCCTATAGACACCACTGTGTGGGGGAAGGGAGTCACATTGGGGGTCTGTGAGCAACATCAGCCCCCCTCTGCCATCAGGAACCAGTGGAGAGGAATCTAACACTTCATCCCTGACATTGAGAGAGAAAATGCGGTGAGTAAAGTGTGTAGTTTGGTGGTGTGGAGCACTGCTCATTTGAATAGCATGTAACTATTTGCATTAAGAAATTAATAAATGATATATAGCTAATTGTGTTTTAATAGATCATTTCACTAGGAGGTACTCACTCTTGTATTTGGTTGGAATGGCGTATGCTGTTCTTAACTTTGGAGGGGAGGGAGTAAGTCCTGCCTCTAACTATGGAGGAAATACCTCCACTCCTTTGTAAGCTGTGGGTCATCACATCTGTGGAGGGAGGCGGTGATTAGGTACAAGGGAAATTAAAACACTTTAAATAAAGACACAGAAAATGGAGGGATGACTTACCATTGCTGGTGGTTACAGACATGGAGGAAGTTCTGTCCCTGATGGAGGCGGAGTTAGCGAGGGAGGCTGGAGGAGATGGGGCTGGTATGAAGGAGGGGGGAGAGGGTGGAGGCATGGAATGTGGAGATGTGATATCATTTTGAACGATCACAGAGACTTCATTCATTGTTCTGAGGATAGAAACGAAGACAATATTATAGTAATGTAGAGATGAATTAAATAGAAATGAATAATTATTGGCAGGCTAACTCACTTGCAAATAACTGTAGACATACTCTCAGCTATGTTAGAGTCGAAGGTTTTGAACCAGATGAGTCCACTGCCTGTGGTTGCTAGTTTGCCTGCAATCAAACCAAATCATTACTTCTTTGTCTCTTCTAAGTACAAATAAAATGTACTGGTAATGTAATTAATACCGTACCCATCTCCACATAAGCGAACTCATGGTTGTAGCCTGCGCGTCTGATGGTTCTGAGAGGCAATTCAGTCTTGTCAGTCATATCATGTCTGCAGATGCTGAGGTGAGTCTTCGTGAGATTCAACTGCCTGGGGCCAGTGAGGGAGGCCCACTTGCTGCCCGCCAAACCCTTCTGCAGCACCTCCACATCCCAGGAATGAACTGAAAAGTCTTACCATTAGTTGGGTCTCGTTTATTAGTTACAAGGAGGTAATTAAAGTACGCATGGCAAAGCCTAAAACAAACGTTTTACGCTAAAGACAAACAGATGGTATCGGTAGTACGACTTCAAATGAGTAACTTGAAGTATTGAGCAAAATAGGGTAAGTTACGAATTATCGGTCAGTTTCACATCTTCGGTCATATAAGAAAAAAATGATATAACTAATAATTACAATACAAAATAAGTAATAATTATTATATCGTTTTTTCTTATATGACCGAAGATGTGAAACCGAGCGATAATCCATAGCTTACCCCACACATTCCCCCTATCAATTCTCACCCCAGAAGGCTGTGTTGGCTGCTGTCTCTATGGCTCTTATCCAGGAGTTGACTTCTTCTGGTGAGTTGGCGGTGACACTGCAGGCATCCGTCTTGATCTTCAGGGTGATGGAGTGGGGCTTCTTGGGGTCTGACTTCTCTTCTATCTCTGTGTTCTGGTTGAGCAAATATTGCCTGTACGAAGAGAGGTAAAAGTTACGATGAATAGAGATAGTGGGGCATGATTCGTTAAATTGCAATAAATGCTAGGAAGGATATAGTTGATGGTTAATGTTACTAGACATGGCGGTGCTTACCTCTTGGGAGGCTGCTTGTCTAGATACTTCTGCTCGTTCTCATAGCACTCTAGTCTGGCAGGAGACCCAGCACCAGTCTGCTTGTGAACCACGAAGAACCTCTGGTTTGTTGACTGAAAAACAAAGGAAAACATTAGTCTTGTATCTAATAACTACATATTGAAATTTATTGATCATTCTGCTTATAAAAGGTTAATATTATTTATGGTATCGAATTGTTTTCCGTTTGAACAATCTATCAATTGAATGTTCTTATAATTTCCAATTAATGGAATGTACGTGAGTTAGGGATGTGTCTACCATGGGGTGGGTGAGAGTAGGTACTGTCTACCATGGGGTGGGTGAGAGTAGGTACTGTCTACCATGGGGTGGGTGAGAGTAGGCACTGTCTACCATGGGGTGGGTGAGAGTAGGTACTGTCTACCATGGGGTGGGTGAGAGTAGGTACTGTCTACCATGGGGTGGGTGAGAGTAGGTTCTGTCTACCATGGGGTGGGTGAGAGTAGGTACTGTCTACCATGGGGTGGGTGAGAGTAGGTACTGTCTACCATGGGGTGGGTGAGAGTAGGTACTGTCTACCATGGGGTGGGTGAGAGTAGGTACTGTCTACCATGGGGTGGGTGAGAGTAGGTTCTGTCTACCATGGGGTGGGTGAGAGTAGGTACTGTCTACCATGGGGTGGGTGAGAGTAGGTACTGTCTACCATGGGGTGGGTGAGAGTAGGTTCTGTCTACCATGGGGTGGGTGAGAGTAGGTACTGTCTACCATGGGGTGGGTGAGAGTAGGTACTGTCTACCATGGGGTGGGTGAGAGTAGGTACTGTCTACCATGGGGTGGGTGAGAGTAGGTACTGTCTACCATGGGGTGGGTGAGAGTAGGCACTGTCTACCATGGGGTGGATGAGAGTAGGTACTGTCTACCATGGGGTGGGTGAGAGTAGGTACTGTCTACCATGGGGTGGGTGAGAGTAGGTACTGTCTACCATGGGGTGGGTGAGAGTAGGCACTGTCTACCATGGGGTGGGTGAGAGTAGGTACTGCTCTGAGTAAAGCCTTGGGGTGAGACTCCTCTGGCACTGCTAATAAGTCTTTAGATGGTACTATTTAGTATTCACAACAAATATTCATTGTAGCATTGACTGGTTGTTTCACATTGCATGTTTATTTCAAATTGATTGGTTGTTACTTGTTCCATATTGGAATACATTCAATAAAAAAAACATTGACAAAATAATCGACTGATTTCGTTACTAAATACAATAACCTTTATTTACTTACAATGTAATGGTGTAGGTGATTAGGACAGTCAGTCTAATGGTGTAGGACAGTCAGTCTAATGGTGTAGGACAGTCAGTCTAATGGTGTAGGACAGTCAGTCTAATGGTGTAGGACAGTCAGTCTAATGGTGTAGGACAGTCAGTCTAATGGTGTAGGACAGTCAGTCTAATGGTTTAGGACAGTCAGTCTAATGGTGTAGGACAGTCAGTCTAATGGTGTAGGACAGTAAATCTAATGGTGTAGGACAGTCAGTCTAATGGTGTAGGACAGTCAATCTAATGGTGTAGGACAGTCAATCTAATGGTGTAGGACAGTCAGTCTAATGGTGTAGGACAGTCAGTCTAACGGTGTAGGACAGTCAGTCTAATGGGAGATGCACACTTTAACGGTCCAGACGATGACGTACAAACAGACACACACTAGAGTCTAGTCCCCCCCCCCCCCATGGTAGGGGATAAGGCTACTGTAGGGATCGATAGGCCCCCACCCACCCAGAGGACCGCACACCCACTCACACATACTTTGTTTACTACGATTGTAAGACACGTGAAATGGAGAGAGAGAGAGGTGGTGAAATGGAGAGGTGGTGAGTGGAGAGAGAGAGGTGGTGAGTGGAGAGAGAGATGGTGAAATGGGGAGAGAAAGGTGGTGGTGAGAGGAGAGAAGTAAGAGGTTACAAGAGGTCAGTGCCGTCATTCCCTATAGTGCCAATGGGTAGGCATCACACAGACATCAATCTTCTAAAGCTATACAATATTCTCTGAAGAAACACACCATTAATACCACAGGTATCACTTTACCTCGCTATTTCAATAGGGATAATGACATTGCTAGTAAAACGATACAATAATTAGCATTAAATTTTTTATTAAATAGTTTTTTCTTATGTGACCAAAGCTGCGGAATTGACCGATAATTCGTAACTCACTCTACTACCAAAGTCAAAATAATATCAAACAAGACACTGTAAATTAGTGTAGTAATTAGCAACCAAAGAAATAAGCAATGGGAAGTTAAGACATGAGAAAAAGGGCAAAGAAATCTATTCCTAATAGCGAATTAACAATGGCATATTAGAGCTAAATAAATAAGAAGCTGGAGAGTCATAGTAGCAATGGTAGTGACTGTACATTTATAAATGCAATGCATTATATTTAAGGCATTTAACGGAAACATTTATAACTCATGGAACACAATGCAAAATAAACTACAAGTGTTAGGATTAATTGGAGTCTCTATATAGAAAATAAGGACTAAATAATTGAAGAGAAACTATAGATATAAAGAACTATATCGAGTCATAGCATTTAATGTATTGTATACTCATCATTATACATTAAAAATTATCACACAATAAAAACTTTAACACAGTCACCTATGAAGAGAAAATGGGTTTTGATTTTAGAAGGTAAATATTTTGATATCTCCATGAAATGAGAAATTCTTCAATGTCTAATAAATGATGCTTCATAAATGTACAATATTCACTGCATTAAACTTCTTATAATGATTAATAATTTGCATACAATACAGAGGTGCTAAGAATGCTTCTAATTAACCCTCACATTGACGGTATCGACTGCAAGGGAGTGCTGTGAAAAGATATCACAGCTGTCCCACCCTCAGAGCAGTCAAGTTAATCATTGCATCAGCATTAGTGTCACTGCAGAACGTTTAACCTCTAATCTCACGGAGGGAAGGTCATTTCAACCCTACAGAGGGTTAGGTTAGGGTGAAGTGACTACTATGACACAGAGCAATGAGGTTAAACAACTCCCTAACCATCAGTTAGCAAAGTCTAAGAACAGTTGAGACACCTCTGTGATTATTATTAGGAGTGTAGATATGTTTTCTACTATAGCATAGTCTCAGACAGTATTTATAGTGTTAGTTTCACATGTGCTTATTTAGGTAGGTAGAAACATTGAGTGTGAAAGGAGTTAGCAGATACTGTCCATTGGTTAGCAACATGAGCCCTTACAAGGAGTTATTCCCAAAGAAGGAGTCAGACTCCACCTGTCTTTAGCTACATAGTCCCTATTAGGACATGGAGTTGGCTGACAGAGACAGCGAGGCTTGGCGTACCGGTGATAGTTATTAAAACAGCTACTGCGGTGAAAACAACATCTCAGATTTAATCTTTGATATCACCGACAGATGGCACTAGCTACAGTTTGGCGGGACCCCCTCCCCCCCCCCCCCCACCATTCCTGTAGCTAATAAATAGCAATAAAGGCAGTAGGTGAGTATCAGTGTGTACCTAAGATACAAATATTGATCTGCAATGTGACGTGTGGAGATGTAGAAATAACTTAGCGACTTTGGGGTGTGGAGGAACCCCTCCCCCCCCCCCCCCTCCACCCCCCACTGTCGGTCTAGACGGGTGTGTATGGGGGTCACCGGTTAGTGAAAGCAGGGGGCGCTCTAAGGGACAACTGCCCCCTTTGCCGTATTGCCGGGATAGAGGGACTTAAGGTTGCGATGGTAGTAGAGTCATGCAACGCGCTAACTTTCATTTCACAATATTGGAACTATTCAAAAAATTTGTATTCAAAAAAGATTCTCTACTTCCTGTCTAGCAATGAGATTGAATTTATGATGTTATTACTAGTGATGTTATCATTATTATTATTCAAACTGTGTCTTGAATGACATTCATAGTAGCTATATAATATATTGAGTGAGTTAAATGTAAGAGTTAGAGAATTTGAAATAACAAGATAAAGGTGATGTTTACATTTTGTTAGTGTATTTTCTCCACCATTAGTATGGCATGCAACACATTTAATGCATTGGATTGCATTGCCTGTTATTTATAATACTGTGTTATTTTACACCTTAGCACTCTTTTATTAGTTCTATTTATTCTCAAAATAGTTTATCGTGTAGCTAAGTCATTTAAATAATAATGGAAATAGAATAATTAAATTAAAAATATTCAGCCACACCAATATACCATATTATTATATATTTTCTACATTACCAGTAGTCTATCAGATACAGGGTGTATTATTGTAGTATTTTTAACTTAAATAACTATTATATACGTAAACATGTTAATTGTCAAAGAACTTAAAGCAAACGACTATGCAGCAAAAACAGCTTTTGCTGAAAAAAATGTTAGATAAAAATTTTGCATTCACATGATTTCCTTGAGCACCTAATGTTTACTGATGAAACACATTTCCATATCGACGGTGGAGTAAAACTGGTGCGCTTCTAACCCTCACTGGACAGCAGAGAAACCACTTCATTCACCTCGAACAACTGTGTGGGCGAATTCCGGCCCAGTTTTCATTGATACAAATGTTAATGGTGATAATCATCTCTATTTACTCCAGTCTGACTTTTGGCCCGCTTTTTCGATTTTATCAGACTTAACAGATGTTTTCTCTATGCAAGATGGTGCCACACCTCATTGGTCAATATCTGTCAGTCAGTAACTGAATGGAAAGTTTCCAAACAGGTGAATTGGCAGAGGTTCAGATGAGACATGAACATTAAGTGGCCACCAAAATCACCTCATGTTACACCTTGTGATTTCTTTATATGTGGCTTCATCAAGAGTAAGGTTTTATCAAACTCAACACAGGGATTTATAGCAGTCAGTTGAAAAACAAATCAGTCAGGCATTTGAAGTCAGAAGTAACATTGGAAAAATTGAAATTCCATTTTTTTTAAATCATTTCATTTCGTCACCATTAAATACAACTTACTTGTTTATAATATAATTAAAATACTAATAATAAATTTAGTGCTGAACAAAGTAAATGATATGAATTGACATTAATGGTAAATAGATGAATGGAGATAGTAAATTGAGTGCAAGGTTAGTTATGGTGTAAAGCTTTGATAAGAGACTAAATTAAAAACAAGCAGAATAATGCCATAGTTTTCCTCGTCACTTGACATACCGCTAACAACAGCTGATATCATTGAAATGGTAGAGTGGGAGGTGGTTACTCTCTCGTACGAATAACATGGCGGTGCAGACAGATAGGCAGGGTAGGATTGCAGGCTGCATTGCAACTGCACCTCACTACTAGTTAAGTAGGCTGATGAGCAATATCCGCACACCTGCCTAGGCCTACCATGTCAATAAGTACGAAGAGGGGAAAGTAACCTCAGCACTCTTTGGAAGACATCAAAATCAACTACAGTGCTCCTCTATAGTGAACTCCTCTAAAATGAACTCCTCTATAGTGAACTGCTCTATGGTGAACTACTCTATTGCGAACTACTCTATGGTGAACTACTCTATAGTGAATGAGTTGGATATAGCTTCTATAGTGACCAAATTTTCTTAGACGCGAGGAATTGTCATCAGTTTTAGGAGACTGATGGCAATTCTATGGAAGACTAAAGAAAACTTGTTCACTATAGAGGAGTTCTACTGCAGTTAGAAGGTGTCAACCTTGCATTGCTAACAGGGTGTAAGGTTATCAAGAGGTATAGTGCAATCTACGCACTGAGGTAAAACGCACCTCTGTGATAGCATGAAGCGTATGCCTACCTCACGTACGCACTCTACGATAGCCATTTACGCAACGTAACGTCACACTAGTGCGCATCAGAAACAAATGACGCTTATAATGTCAACGAGTGATGAGTAGAGTGTAGATTGGTGAGTAGAGTGGTGAGTAGATTGGTGAGTAGAGTGTAAAGTGGAGAGTAGAGTGGTGAGTAGAAGGTTGCATGTTAATTAGTGTGTGTGCAGACATCACTTCATTACCATTCTCACAGCTCTGATAGCTTCACTGATGTGTTATTAGTAACGCAATAACGCGATCTTTTTCCACCATCAGCTGGCAGTTATTATCCTTAAAGAGAAACTCAGCTTGTTCTTGGTATGCATTTTTTAGCCTATCAAATGCATTGCCCATCTAATGGTGTACGGGAGCTGTTAAAGGTCACTATCACTCGGCCTTTAAAGGGACAAAGAGTGACATTTGCCTCAGTCACCTTATAGGAGTGAGTCAATGCATCATCAGGCACTGAAGAAGCAGCAAAAAGATGATCTTACGATAGCTCTAGTGATGTTAAATAGGCTAAGTTACGAATTATCGGTCGGTTTCACATCTTCGGTCATATAAGAAAAAACTATACAGTATAATAATTATTATTTTATATATATTTCTATTGGTATCCATGATACTTGCAGGTATCATGGATACCCATAAAATAATAATAATTATTATATCGTTTTCTCTTATATGACCGAAGATGTGAAACCGACCGATAATTTAGAACTTATATACCACAGACAATGTTTTTCTGTTACTTTAAATACGCCACTCTGTGCCACCTCATTGTAACCTACTTTCAGCAAGAGTCACAGAGAATATCTGCACCTGTGCTGCAATAAAAATAACAACTATCCAAAATCATCAATGGCGTTTAATTGTAGTTAAATAAATGTAACTTTATATTTTTAACATCTTTTGTTTTCCCATTAAAAGTATGATTGCAATTAATAACCATCAGTATTGGTTACTGCAAGCAAGGGTCAATGAGAGTGAATGGTCATTATAGCTAGCAATCAGTCACCAGGTACACGGCACGGGACACCATGACACGACTAAAAATTAGCACTACACAAGAGAGGCGTTATCATCAGACAGAGAGATAAGGGTGTTGATTACATCACAGCATATCACCGGAGCCTAGAGCAACACTTCAGTTAAACTAAGAGCTATAGGACATTGTGAAGAGATTTACAGACAAATAATGTCATCAGGAGAATCTCTACTGTACTGCCATGCCTATTTATCTTTAGCTGAGGACAGAGTAGTATACCACGTCACATTTCGTCAAAGTGTTTGTCTATCCAGTATCTACGAACACATTTTAGTGTTAAACATGCTCTCATGATGTTGTGTTTGATATCTAGTGACATGCTATCAATTGAACACCAATATTTCTAACATTTGACAGATATTCTTAGCGTATATCTACCAAGCTATTCCAATCCCTCCTTATCCTTAGATATGAACAATTGTGCTATTGCTATCCATCCCCATCATTAGATATGAACAATTAAGCAATTTCTCCCATTAACAATTTAGATATTTTAAGCATATTCTTCAACCCGAAAAGGTGCCAAAGCTGAAGATGTTCAATATGATGTAACTTTATACACCAATATATAGTATTCCGAGAAAGTAGTTCTAGTGACCCTGTTCAACCACTAGCAGGGTTAATGTATTGACTGGCTTGAAAGTTTGGACATTCAGAACTAATAAACATTAGGATGTACATATAAAAAGTGACAATTATCTAACTCAGAAAAGAAGTTGAGAATGTGAATGATTTATATATAAGCATATTAGCATAGGAAGATATGGATAATATCTCAGAACTGGAAAAAAAGATAATCTTTACTCGTATAAGAATTTGAGTCATTGTTATTTTTATTCTCAACTCCATAAATATTTTCATTATTTTAGTATTTTCTTCATCACATCGACACGCCTTTATTTCGAATACATTGAGTAACTGCAATTAAGTTGTTTGTACATCAAATAAGAATTGCAGAGGAATACAAGCCTCTGATTTATACCAATCATATTCCAGGAATAACCAGTGACCAAACATGTTATGAAACAGATTGAAGACTTACATGTGACAAAACACATGAGGCCCTTAGCAATAGAAGCTGTGAACACCGTGAACCAATGATGTGAACCTTACGGACACTGAGTACCGTGAACCAATGCTGTGAACCTTACGGACACTGAGTACCGTGAACCAATGCTGTGAACCTTACGGACACTGAGTACCGTGGACCACTACAGTGTATTATGAGATATTTTAACAATTACTTCAATTAAAATACGAGTCCCTAATACATATAAATATAATATATAGAAGAATAATTAATAGCGAGTAGTAGACTCTTTTTAACGTTTATGTCAATGTTATATAGACTAACTAAAGTCACCAACTAGAGTGTTAAAAGAGTAATGTAGAAGTGCAGTGCTACTATCAGTGCTAGGCAGTACTATCAGTGCTAGGCAGTACTATCATTGCTATGCAGTACTATCATTGCAATGCAGTACTATCATTGCAATGCAGTACTATCATTGCTATGCAGTACTATCATTGCAATGCAGTACTATCATTGCAATGCAGTACTATCATTGCTATGCAGTACTATCATTGCAATGCAGTACTATCATTGCAATGCAGTACTATCATTGCAATGCAGTACTATCATTGCAATGCAGTACTATCATTGCAATGCAGTACTATCATTGCTATCCAGTACTATCATTGTTATGCAGTACTATCATTGCTATGCAGTACTATCATTACAATGCAGTACTATCATTGCTATGCAGTACTATCATTGCAATGCAGTACTATCATTGCAATGCAGTACTATCATTGCTATCCAGTACTATCATTGCTATGCAGTACTATCATTGCTATGCAGTACTATCATTGCTATCCAGTACTATCATTACAATGCAGTACTATCATTGCTATCCAGTACTATCATTGCTATGCAGTACTATCATTGTTATGCAGTACTATCATTGCTATGCAGTACTATCATTGCTATGCAGTACTATCATTGCAATGCAGTACTATCATTGCAATGCAGTACTATCATTGCTATCCAGTACTATCATTGCTATGCAGTACTATCATTGCTATGCAGTACTATCATTGCTATGCAGTACTATCATTACAATGCAGTACTATCATTGCTATCCAGTACTATCATTGCTATGCAGTACTATCATTGCTATGCAGTACTATCATTGCTATGCAGTACTATCATTGCTATGCAGTACTATCATTGCTATGCAGTACTATCATTGCTATGCAGTACTATCATTGCTATGCAGTAATATCATTGCAATGCAGTACTATCATTGCAATGCAGTACTATCATTGCTATGCAGTACTATCATTGCTATGCAGTACTATCATTGCAATGCAGTACTATCATTGCAATGCAGTACTATCATTGCTATGCAGTACTATCATTGCAATGCAGTACTATCATTGCAATGCAGCACTATCATTGCTATGCAGTACTATCATTGCTATGCAGTACTATCATTGCAATGCAGTACTATCATTGCTATGCAGTACTATCATTTCAATGCAGTACTATCATTGCAATGCAGTACTATCATTGCTATGCAGTACTATCATTGCTATGCAGTACTATCATTGCAATGCAGTACTATCATTGCTATGCAGTACTATCATTGCAATGCAGTACTATCATTGCAATGCAGTACTATCATTGCAATGCAGTACTATCATTGCAATGCAGTACTATCATTGCTATGCAGTACTATCATTGCAATGCAGTACTATCATTGCAATGCAGTACTATCATTGCTATGCAGTACTATCATTGCTATGCAGTACTATCATTGCAATGCAGTACTATCATTGCTATGCAGTACTATCATTGCAATGCAGTACTATCATTGCAATGCAGTACTATCATTGCAATGCAGTACTATCATTGCAATGCAGTACTATCATTGCAATGCAGTACTATCATTACAATGCAGTACTATCATTGCAATGCAGTACTATCATTGCAATGCAGTACTATCATTGCAATGCAGTACTATCATTGCAATGCAGTACTATCATTGCTATGCAGTACTATCATTGCAATGCAGTACTATCATTGCTATGCAGTACTATCATTGCTATGCAGTACTATCATTGCAATGCAGTACTATCATTGCAATGCAGTACTATCATTGCTATGCAGTACTATCATTGCTATGCAGTACTATCATTGCAATGCAGTACTATCATTGCTATGCAGTACTATCATTGCAATGCAGTACTATCATTGCAATGCAGTACTATCAATGCTATGCAGTGCTATCATTGCTATGCAGTACTATCATTGCAATGCAGTACTATCATTGCTATGCAGTACTATCATTGCAATGCAGTACTATCATTGCAATGCAGTACTATCAATGCTATGCAGTACTATCATTGCAATGCAGTACTATCATTGCAATGCAGTACTATCAATGCTATGCAGTGCTATCATTGCTATGCAGTACTATCATTGCTATGCAGTACTATCATTGCAATGCAGTACTATCATTGCTATGCAGTACTATCATTGCAATGCAGTACTATCATTGCAATGCAGTACTATCAATGCTATGCAGTACTATCATTGCAATGCAGTACTATCATTGCAATGCAGTACTATCAATGCTATGCAGTACTATCATTGCTATGCAGTACTATCATTGCTATGCAGTACTATCATTGCAATGCAGTACTATCAATGCTATGCAGTGCTATCATTGCTATGCAGTACTATCAATGCTATGCAGTACTATCATTGCTATGCAGTACTATCATTGCTATGCAGTACTATCATTGCAATGCAGTACTATCATTGCAATGCAGTACTATCATTGCTATGCAGTACTATCATTGCTATGCAGTACTATCATTGCTATGCAGTGCTATCATTGCTATGCAGTACTATCAATGCTATGCAGTACTATCATTGCTATGCAGTACTATCATTGCTATGCAGTACTATCATTGCTATGCAGTACTATCATTGCTATGCAGTACTATCATTGCAATGCAGTACTATCATTGCAATGCAGTACTATCATTGCTATGCAGTACTATCATTGCAATGCAGTACTATCATTGCTATGCAGTACTATCATTGCTATGCAGTACTATCATTGCAATGCAGTACTATCATTGCTATGCAGTACTATCATTGCTATGCAGTACTATCATTGCAATGCAGTACTATCATTGCAATGCAGTACTATCATTGCAATGCAGTACTATCATTGCAATGCAGTACTATCATTGCTATGCAGTACTATCATTGCAATGCAGTACTATCATTGCAATGCAGTACTATCATTGCTATGCAGTACTATCATTGCTATGCAGTACTATCATTGCAATGCAGTACTATCATTGCTATGCAGTACTATCATTGCAATGCAGTACTATCATTGCAATGCAGTACTATCATTGCAATGCAGTACTATCATTGCTATGCAGTACTATCATTGCTGTGCCAATGCATCTGTTGTAAGTAACATCCTCTGCATCTTACCTACTGATAATGCATTGGGATTACCCACTAATTATTTATTATCTCCTTCTACACATTTAATTAGCAGAGCTGTAGGGCGATGCATTCAACTGCAGTCCAGTGGTTAAACGCATTGTAAACCATACTCATAGTAAGTAGTGATCTGCATAAAATAACTTTTCCTTTCGAAATATAATAAAATATGTGAAAAAATTGATTTATATTAAATAGTCATTGAAATTTTTCAATAATAATCATAAATAAAGATATAATAAAGATATGGACACTGCGTTGAACATTAGTAAATATTGAACAGAGGTAGGTAGTGACATTATTTTGAGATGTGGCGCAGTTTATAACTAACGGTAATGTCACTGCAAGTAGCTGTTACATTTTAAATAAGTTATGCAATGTCCTCTAAGAATTGTCCTGACTTTGGGTTGATAGAAAGGGGGGGGGATAGAATGATGGGGGTATTTCAGGAGCGGGTATTTACTAGTGGGGTATTTACTAGTGGGGTAATCCATAGGTTTCACACCAATTCAAATAGAATAGCAGACTCTATCAATTCATTAAAGGAGATATGCTTTTTGCAGTACGCAAACAAGGTCGAGCGTTACGTCATCTGAAGGTCGCACATACGCTAGGTAATGTCACTCGCATCAAAAGAACACATTTGGCAGACAACGCGACACCCTCGCAAAACTAACATCAAAAATACAACTAAATGTTAACATCAGTCATCTGACTACGTAGTGAATGCCCGGGCTATTCTTTGCGAACTAGTACCTAACTATCAGTAAATGGTGAGATGTGTGACTAATAGTATTAGTGTAATTAACAGTTAATGAATATATCAAACTCATGAGTAATTAACAGTTACTTTCACAACGGTTCTTCAAGGAAGTGTTAATGAAGGAGAAAAACTGTCTCTAGTTTTTCTTTTATTAACTTACACAGAACGAACTAATCAAGATTAGGTTACTGTTAGAATAATAGTAATTATAAGATGTTGTAAATCACGAACACAAAAGTACACATTGTTTGTCTAAGATGTATTACTATCTTCAACATCGATTGGTATGAGAGAAATTTGCAGTTAATTCCTCAATAGAAATGACTGGGGAGCGAGTGAGTCAAGTTTAATGTTCAGAGGGTCTTCACTACCCCAATTCAATGACTTGGTAGTCACAGAGAAGTGGTGGAGAGGTAGCCTTCTAAGTACAGACCTCAGGTTCTTCTTTTAGCGTCAGTTATGTCTCAAAGTCATCACCTTGTGCAGACTGTGGACACCTGCCCAGCTATGCGTATATCAGGCCAGAAAGCAGTGACATATACTGTAGTTAGCAGGTAATACTCAGGGTCAGTAGAGTAGAATATCCTTAACTAGTGTTTATTTAGTTTGGTTTCAAAAGATATGTCCAATTGACAGCACAGTTTCAACAATATATAAAGCAAGTAATGGTGGGTAAATTAATTGAATGAAGGTATTATTATCGAGTATCTACCACAACTGAAGACATTGGTATAATAACTACCAAACAGTCAATATCTCAAACCTCTGTATCTTATTATTTATTATTGGTAGACAAATTTTTTTTATATTTAAAATAAGAAGACGCTATATTTAATTTTAATTAGTATCCATGATACCTGCATATTTAAATTAAAATAAAATCAGGCAGTCAATTTGGGCAATGTCTGCAGACATTGCAGAGGTCATGTCTGCAGACATGACTTGGGCAATGACAGGTTAGAGAGTCATTGACATCTTACCTCACTAACACCAAGTTGTGATCTGTACGTGTCTGGCATAACTACCTACCAACACTAACTAGACACACTAGTTAGACAAGCTACTAAAACTAACTAGACACACTAGTTAGACAAGCTACCAACACTAACAAGACACACTAGTTAGACAAGCTACTAACAAGACACACTAGTTAGACAAGCTACCAACACTAACTAGACACACTAGTTAGATAAGCTACCAACACTAACAAGACACACTAGTTAGACATGCATTTCGATCTGCACACCGAGAAGTAGCTTTGATTGATAGTCAGAGTAAGTCACAGGTATAAGGGCTAAGAGTTTTGGCTGTGAATACATTGATTGAAATGAGAGGAAGGAAATAACACTTGGTACACTTGTCGTAATTCACAGTATAAAGTAAGTCATTCATCTTTAGCAATGTATAATAACTAGATTATTATTAATGGTGAATAGACAGGAGTAGAGTGACAGGCTCAAGAGACTCATTGTGACAGGAAAGATGGGAGAGAGTAATTAGAAAGAGCAATGCAATAACAATTGGCTATTTAATTTCAAGATACACTATTTTCAAAGTGTGCATGTGTTCTACTATTGAAACACATTAATAATTACCATTTCGTGCATCAAAATGTAAACAGAACTATTGAAATCTTTTTGAAATAACATGGTTAACAGTTTAATACTATTAGCCAATTACTCATTTAAATCAGTCTAAAGCGCTTGAATAGACTATTTCTTGAACAGCTGATCTATTCACTACGTTGCTGGTTAATTCGCTAAGATACACTCACTGGTAAGTTAATAACAGAGTTTGTGTCTATTGTTTGAACATTGTTTGTTACTCTTGGTTATGTTGAACAGAGAAATTTTAATAATGTGAATTTCTTGAAGAGTTAACAGTGGAACAGAAGATTTTCAGGAGGCATGGCTATGTGCTACAGACAAAAAAACACAATGGCTAGATAGAGAGTCATAAATAAATACATTAAAGCCTTTCCACTGACATTAACCTGACTAACGACCTGATAACAGATTAGAAAAGACACTGAAAAGACCACACAGGCTTACCTGCCTACAGGTAGCTTGAAGTAACTCTCTAACTGTCTACAGGTAGCTTGAAGTAACTCTCTAACTGTGTACAGGTAGCTTGAAGTAACTCTCTAACGTCTACAGGCAGCTTAAAGTAACTCTCTAACTGCCTACAGGTAGCTTGAAGTAACTCTCTAACTGTCTACAGGTAGCTTGAAGTAACTCTCTAACTGCCTACAGGTAGCTTGAAGTAACTCTCTAACTGTCTACAGGTAGCTTGAAGTAACTCTCTAACTGCCTACAGGCAGCTTGAAGTAACTCTCTAACTGTCTACAGGTAGCTTGAAGTAACTCTCTAACGTCTACAGGTAGCTTGAAGTAACTCTCTAACTATCTACAGGTAGCTTGAAGTAACTCTCTAACTGTCTACAGGCAGCTTGAAGTAACTCTCTAACTGCCTACAGGTAGCTTGAAGTAACTCTCTAACTGTCTACAGGTAGCTTGAAGTAACTCTCTAACTGCCTACAGGCAGCTTGAAGTAACTCTCTAACTGTCTACAGGTAGCTTGAAGTAACTCTCTAACGTCTACAGGTAGCTTGAAGTAACTTTCTAACTGTCTACAGGTAGCTTGAAGTAACTCTCTAACTGCCTACAGGTAGCTTGAAGTAACTCTCTAACTGTCTACAGGTAGCTTGAAGTAACTCTCTAACTGCCTACAGGTAGCTTGAAGTAACTCTCTAACTGTCTACAGGTAGCTTGAAGTAACTCTCTAACTGTCTACAGGTAGCTTGAAGTAATTCTCTAACTGTCTACAGGTAGCTTGAAGTAACTCTACAGGTATATCAAATCATCCCAGCACTGAATATCTCTGTATTTAGTTTTTGGTCGTGGTTCTCATTTTCCTATTGAGATAAAGAGAGGCAACTGCAGTGCAGTGGGAGGAGAGTGTTAACTTACGGATTATCGGTCAGCCATAATTCATAATATCGGTCATATAATGAAAAACGATATAATCACAATTAATTTATATTTATCAGTATAGTATCCATGATACCTGAAGAAACATCAAGAAATACATTATAATTATATATAACGTTTATCATTATATGACCGAAGATGTGAAACCAACCGATAATTCGAAGTTACCCCATGTACTTATCAAGTAAGGACAGTACTTGCATGTGATTGGTTAGTGACAGCCTCCACCCTTAGTTCATAACAACCCCTCATACCAACACTACTAACTAACTAAAGGTAAAAGTTCTGTCACTGTAATTGCAACACAAATACGCAAGCAACCAACCACAATGTGTGGCTAATATGTCATTTAGCAGCTAATCAGTTAATTATAGTTAAAAGCTTTGGGTGAGTATTGTTTGCAGCCAAAGAGTTGGTACATAGAAGTGCACATAGACAGCACCTAGGCGCCGATCACGAGTGTGTGCATAGTGCAGGTGCAGCGTTACAACTCTTTAATGCACTGTGTGTGATAGGTATGTGCTATGTAGAGTCCAACTGTCCATGTATAATAAATTGATTAGTAGAAAATCAATAATTATGTGAATTATATCTTTGAATTGACTATTATTATCTTTTACTATTAGAAAAAGTGAAGAAGCATGAGACGGATAACCTCTTTAGTTGCTACTTTGCTACACAGCTCTATAAAGCACCCGTGATTGTGATACAAAAATAACTCTGAACATTTTTCGTTTCTAAATTGAAATTGTGATTCAATATATCCCAGCATTTAATTGAACATAGAAAGAATGCTATGTCAGGCACTAGTAGAGTAATTTAAGCATCTTAGGACATAGTAGTCAGTTCACTAGGGTCAGTTCTGGGATATCGAACACTTCCACATTTACGAACACATAAGAAAAAGTATAGTTTCACTCGTTATTTTTTCTAATATGTACGAAACTGTGTGAGTGTTCGGTATCTCAGAACTTGCCCTAGTTAGCCCTCTCTTACATAGGCTAATTAAGTAGCTGCATCTTCTCAAACAAACCGACTGTTATTCTATAAAACACTGCAATTAATTTAATTTTGCATAACCACTTACAGTAGAGAGGTACTTAATGATCTGGCTAGAGCTGCCTAACTATACATAATTAAATGCTTTGCTTCAAAGAAAATCAACTGCATTCGGTAAACTGAACAGATGAATGTGAATATTGTTCAGGTAGGTAACTGTTTAAATAGTTTTACAATAGCTATGCATTGGTACTAACAGCTAAATAACTACAGCCCTTATTATATGTTATAATGACAGCAGTCACAATGTTCTATAGTAGCGTGAGGGTAGAGTGAAGAGTCTGTGAAGTACCGAGGTGAGGAACATTAGACACACTGGCTAGAATGAACTGAAGGTAGTGGTGACAGCAGTGCACTACCCTCTGACAGCAGTGCACTTCTCTCTGACAACAGTGCACTACCCTCTGACCGCAGTGCACTACCCTCTGACAGAAATGTACTTCTCTCTGACAGCAGTACACTTCACTCTGACAGAAATGTACTTCTCTCTGACAGCAATGCACTTCCCTCTGACAGCAGTGCACTACCCTCTGACAGCAGTGCACTACCCTCTGACAGCAGTGTTGTTCAGTAGAGTCAGTGCGATGGTTCACCAACTAGTTAACAGAGTCAGTGCGATGGTTTACCAACTAGTTAACAGAGTCAGTGCGATGGTTTACCAACTAGTTAACAAAGTCAGTGCGATGGTTTACCAACTAGTTAACAAAGTCAGTGCGATGGTTCACCAACTAGTTAACAAAGTCAGTGCGATGGTTTACCAACTAGTTAACAGAGTCAGTGCGATGGTTTACCAACTAGTTAACAAAGTCAGTGCGATGGTTTACCAACTAGTTAACAAAGTCAGTGCGATGGTTTACCAACTAGTTAACAAAGTCAGTGCGATGGTTTACCAACTAGTTAACAAAGTCAGTGCGATGGTTTACCAACTAGTTAACAAAGTCAGTGCGATGGTTCACCAACTAGTTAACAAAGTCAGTGCGATGGTTTACCAACTAGTTAACAAAGTCAGTGCGATGGTTCACCAACTAGTTAACAAAGTCAGTGCGATGGTTTACCAACTAGTTAACAAAGTCAGTGCGATGGTTCACCAACTAGTTAACAAAGTCAGTGCGATGGTTCACCAACTAGTTAACAAAGTCAGTGCGATGGTTCACCAACTAGTTAACAAAGTAAACACTGGTAGCTACAACAACACATGATATGGACAAGAGGTGTCATATCTCCAGTTACTACATCGTATTACATGGAACACATTCACTCACTATACTATAGCACTATAGCATAAATACACTATAGCAATAGCTATAGTGTAAATATACTATAGCATAAATACACTATGGCAATAGCTATAGTGTAAATATACTATAGCATAAATACACTATGGCAATAGCTATAGTGTAAATATACTATAGCATAAATACACTATGGCAATAGCTATAGAATAAATGTACTATAACTATAGCATAAATACACTATAGCTTAAATAAACTATAAAACTATAGCCTTATAGCCTAAATATACTTTAACACTATAGCCTAAATATACTATAGCCCAAATAAAAGCTACAGCACTATAGGTATAGTATTTCAGATGAGGGCACTATAGCTTAAATACACTAAAGCACTATAGCTTAAATACACTATAGCATAAATACACTGTCGCACTAGAGCCTAAATAAAGTATAGCACTATAGCCCAAATTCAAGCAACAGCACTATAGGTATAGTGTTTCAGATGAGGGCACTATGCTATCCATGTACACTCCAAAGCAACGTACTTTTCACTTTCCATACTGTCTGCACGCACACACTCTAGATTAGTACACACACATGTGTACGCTCATCAATGGCGCCAATGAATCTGTGTGCGTAAATACATAGACACTAACTCCCTCTCCACCGGACACCTCGTTACTTCGGAACAGACTAACATCTCCTGTTCACTTATAAGGAACACACTCATGCTAACTCTTACTACTACAGTAGAGAAATGGTGCTGTCTTTCACGGTTATATGATTTTATCTTATTTTACCAATGCCTAGTTTGATTACCAGAGCACCTAGTGGTGGATGAAACACGTACACGGAGGAATGTATCAGAGGTACACACTGATGATACAACGTACACGGAGGTACACACAGATGATACACAGCACACAAAGGTACACACAGATGATACACAGCACACAGAGGTACACACAGATGATACAGAGCACACAGAGGTACACACAGATGATACACAGCACACAGAGGTACACACAGATGATACACAGCACACAGAGGTACACACAGATGATACACTGCATACAGAGGTACACACAGATGATACACTGCATACAGAGGTACACACAGATGATACACAGAACACAGAGGTTAGTATTCACACATTAGTATGAATTAGTATTTAGTGTGATTTACATCAGTTGCTCCATATAGTTTATATATTTACCTACAGCAATGAATTTATAGTTTAATAAAAGTTAATCCTTTCTGTGGACTAATAACTAGTGACTGCACTGCCTTTTCTCAGCACCAGACATGTTAAAGCCACAACAGTTGGGATGATGAGACTTATTGCAATAGAAATGCTTTTGCAATGGCATTTCTATAGCTAAATATTAAGCATGCCCCAGGCATATGAATATTAGGACACCAACACCACCAGTGAGTGTAAATGGAGAGGTACACTGTAAATGAAGAGGTAGGTACACTGTAAATAAAGAGGTACACTGTAAATGAAGGGAGGTAAGAGGTACACTGTGAAGGGTACACTATAAGGGGTTCACTGTGAGAGGTACACCGTAGTGTCCCTACCGAGATCAAACCGAAGGATGTTCTTACGGTACCAAGATTAGCGGCGTAGGAATTCACTTGTGACCCACATAGAGAGCATGGACAGCGCTGGGGAAAAGTACACACACAGTGTTTGAGCAGGTGAAACGCACACAGTGTACGTGTACAGGTGTGTGTGTGTGTGTGTGTGTGTGCTGTAAGAGCACTTGTGTTCAAGTTCACAGCTGTGCAATAGCCGGATGCTCCAGTCTTTAAAATATGCCAAAGACTACTGACGTCAATGGGAAGGAGAGGAGTAGAGCAAAGTATTAGGCAGAGACTCTGAGAGGAGACACACCAACTCCTCTCAGAGGAGTCACACTAACTCCTCTCAGAGGAGACACAATTACTCCTCTCAGAGGAGTCACACTAACTCCTCTCAGATGTAATTTAAAAACAATTCACGTTATTTTGCCTCCATTACATGTTTAGTTTGCACTATCTTTACTTTTCCTTAGCTCAGATTATTTATAGTGATAGTAGTTAAAAAGACACGTGCTGGAGACATTCTCCATATATAGTCATGTCAAGGGGGTGTGTGTCACATCACAAAAACGTTGATGAAGTCAAATGACAATTCAGAATCAGGTAATTTTATCCCCAATGATATTATATTTAGTAATGAGGTAATGAAGAGATATAATGAGGCACACTAGAGCTAATTAACCACAGAAAATCATCATTATTATCTACAGTATTTAGTTAGAAATCTTCTATGAACTGACAAAATATATTTAACTCTATCCCTTAAATCATCAGTTCGGAGTAACTTTTCTTATAAAATCATCAGTTTGGGGTAACTTTTCTTATAAAATCATCAGTTTGGGGTAACTTTTCTTATAAAATCATCAGTTTGGGGTAACTTTTCTTATAAAATCATCAGTTTGGGGTAACTTTTCTTATAAAATCATCAGTTTGGGGTAACTTTTCCTATAAAATCATCAGTTTGGGGTAACTCTTCTTATAAAATCATCAGTTTGGGGTAACTCTTCTTATAAAATCATCAGTTTGGGGTAACTCTTCTTATAAAATCATCAGTTTGGGGTAACTCTTCCTATAAAATCATCAGTTTGGGGTAACTCTTCCTATTATATCATCAGTTTGGGGTAACTCTTCCTATAATATCATCAGTTTGGGGTAACTCACCTTGTACTTCTTTAGGTATCCTTTCTTGACGATTCCCTCGGGATAATCCACTTTAATGGGGGTGTTGCTGGCAGTACCTCCACCGAGGAAGCTGCCCAGGTTATTAAACACTTTAGCCATCCTAATACCTAATAGTTTCGAGTTAGTTAGTGTGCACTGTTTCACATTGCACAGTGCTGTCTCTTACAAAACTCAGCTTTTCTTGTCATTTTATAGTTTATCACGTCACAAACATCACGGTACGCTAATCAATTGTGTCTCCGATA
Source organism: Caprella mutica (assembly GCA_947561585.1). NCBI lineage: Eukaryota > Metazoa > Arthropoda > Malacostraca > Amphipoda > Caprellidae > Caprella > Caprella mutica. The sequence continues at coordinate 33,452 of CANNZV010000939.1, read as the reverse complement.
CTCTGCAAAGAATAGAAGGCGTTATTATCGAATAACTTACTTATCTGCTAAAAACAATTCATTGGCTTTATCGGATAGATAATGCACTCGATAAGTTATAAACGGCGGAATCTAATGCTATTCCTACGGGGAAGTTTGAACCTGTGTACCATGCAACCAGGTACGATACGTGTCAGAACACAACACACAACTGTGAACAACAAATGGTAACATTGTAATGGTGAAAACAACAACTGTTATGTAGATTAATGCACTAGTCCTTGACTAGTTAAAGACAGGTTGCATTGGATGACTAGTTGCATACCACTGCCTGGTGCCAGTCTTAACTAGTTTCTCCTAACCTACTAGTTACAGACTGGGGTTATGGCTGTTTTTATACCACCCTCTGTGTTCTCTAACAGAGGTATGGTGAAGACTCACTAGAGAGTTATCCTAGTGTCATGACACTAGTTTCAATGCTCTAGTGCTACACTAGTTCCAATGCCCTAGTGTTACACTAGTACCAATGCCCTAGTGCTACACTAGTTCCAATACCCTAGTGCTACACTAGTTGTAATGCACTGGTGCTACACTAATTCTAATGCCCTAGTGCTACACTAGTTGTAATGCTCTGGTGCTACACTAGTTCCAATGCTCTGGTGCTACACTAGTACCAATGCTCTAGTGCTACACTAGTACCAATGCTCTGGTGCTACACTAGTACCAATGCTCTGGTGCTACACTAGTTCCAATGCTCTGGTGCTACACTAGTACCAATGCTCTAGTGCTACACTAGTACCAATGCTCTGGTGCTACACTAGTACCAATGCTCTGGTGCTACACTAGTACCAATGCTCTAGTGCTACACTAGTACCAATGCTCTGGTGCTACACTAGGTGGGACGCGTTCAACTCACTGACCGGCGCAAGAGAAGCCGGTTGATAACTTCTAGGAATAATAACTGATAACGGCAATGCAGGGAGATAACACAGGCAGTTATCATCTAATCATCTCCTTGCTCTAACTGCTTGACCTTCCTTCAGAAATGCCTATACAACTAAAATATGTCCTGTCAGCAAAAACACAGCGAGGAGGAGAGGTGTGAGGTGAGTGGAGTGAGTGGAGAGGAGTGGTGAGAGGAGTGGAGAGGTGTGAGTGGAGAGGAGTTAGTAGTATGAGAGAAGAGTGAGTGGAGAGAAATGAGTGGTGTGAGAGAAGAGTGAGTGGAGAGAAATGAGTGGTGTGAGAGAAGAGTGAGTGGAGAGGTGTGAGGTGAGTGGAAACTTGAGAGGAATGAGTGGTGTGAGAGAAGAGTGAGGTGAGTGGAGAGGAGTGAGTGGTGTGAGAAGAGAAGAGTGAGTGGAGAGGAGTGAGTGGTGTGAGAGGAGAGGAGTGATAAGAGTGAGTATAGAGAGGAGGAGAGGAGTGAGTGGAGAGTAATAGGTAAATGAGGGGATAATGAAAACCAAAAGGGAACAGTTACTCTAACAATAACAGGGACCAATAGAGAACAATAGTATGTCAATAATAATATAACATGGAGTGATAGAAGAAGCAGAATAAATGTAACAAAATATAACCACTAGACACTAGTTAATTTGTATCTCTGAAGTGACAAATAAAATAATATTGAACACCATGGAAACTAGTAAATGGCACATCTATTCATCAAATAACAAAACACTATTCACAAGACACATGTATTATAAAAGTAAAGACTGAAGTTGAATTACATTGATATATAAAATAAGTATATAGCGCATAACATTTCTGCAGTAATGTTAAATTTCGTATATTTCTAACTCAGTTAACCATTGCATTATACGATAATAAACCTAAAGAAAACTTGCCCTCAGTTTATATGTGTAAAAAAATAATAAGCCACTATAAATCATAATATTATTGTCAGAATCTAACTAGGTACTATTATTATTAGTTCAATGAAGATCATTGAACTACCTAGGGTAAGTTACTAATAATCGGTCGGTTTCATATCTTCGGTCATATAAGAAAATACGATAAAATAAATATTATAAAATTTATATTTTTATTGATATCCATTATAGCTGCAAGTATCATGGATGCCAATTAAAATAATAAATTATTATTAGCTATATCGTTGTTCCTTATTTGACCGTAGAGGTGAAACTGACCGATAATAGTTATTTGTAACTTAGCTAATGATAATTACCTAATTTAAAGTAAATGAGTTGATAATTGTGAGGTGAGAGTTGCACCTACGTACTAGCGAGCCTATTGCGTCACTAAGACAACATTCCTACGCATCTACGCTCAGCCAATCACACGCGAGAAAACTGTTCATACAAAATGTAATATTGCAGATAAGGATAATGAAAAATAGTAAACGTAGCTGCTGAACTTCAAACACATTTTTCACAGAAACACTCTTCATGTATTTATTTAGGCATGTGCAGTGCATTAAGATGTTGTATGATAGGGACTATCGTAGGTAGTCTGGAGTAGTCAACACTGCGCAATTGTATTCTACACAAACTACTAACGTGTCTGCAGAAAAACAACAAAATGCACTCATTGAAACTTAAACAGCACCACTTCAATTCATCGTCTATTTTAGCTCTGCAATTTCATCAGCTCATTCACATCTTATAAAGGGCCACAGTGAATTAGATGCCATTGCAAGCTGAGTAACTCTATCGCACAGCCGCACCTTGTGACACTCTGAGGGGAACTGAAGAGGGAGTGCGTGGCGGCAAAAAAACTTGCCACACGTCGCAGGATTACCCGCACAACTTGCCCTAGTATTTTGACTTGGTAATAGTTAAACTTGCCCTAGTATTTTGGCATGGTAATAGTTAAACTTGCCCTAGTATTTTGACATGGTAATAGTTTAACTTGCCCTAGTATTTTGGCATGGTAATAGTTAAACTTGCCCTAGTATTTTGGCATGGTAATAGTTAAACTTGCCCTAGTATTTTGGCATGGTAATAGTTAAACTTGCCCTAGTATTTTGGCATGGTAATAGTTAAACTTGCCCTAGTATTTTGACATGGTAATAGTTTAACTTGCCCTAGTATTTTGGCATGGTAATAGTTGAACTTGCCCTAGTATTTTCGAATAGTAATAGTTAAACTTGCCCTAGTATTTTGGCATGGTAATAGTTTAACTATCCCTAGTATTTTCGAATGGTAATAGTTAAACTTGCCCCAGTGCCAAAGAACCACTGGGTCCATATCTTGATATTATTATTTCATTGATGTAATATTGTTTCATTGATGTAATATTGTATTGTTTCATTGATGTAATATTGTTTCATTGATGTAATATTGTTTCATTGCGGTAATATTGTTTCATCGATGTAATATTGTTTCATTGTGCTAATATTGTTTCATCGATGTAATATTGTTTCATTGTGCTAATATTGTTTCATTGTGCTAATATTGTTTCATTGATGTAATATTGTTTCATCGATGTAATATTGTTTCATTGTGCTAATATTGTTTCATCGATGTAATATCGTTTCATTGAGGTAATATTGTTTCATTGATGTAATATCGTTTCATTGAGGTAATATTGTTTCATTGATGTAATATTGTTTCATTATGCTAATATTGTTTCATTGATGTAATATTGTTTCATTGCGGTAATATTGTTTCATTGATGTAATATTGTTTCATTGAGGTAATATTGTTTCATTGATGTAATATTGTTTCATTGATGTAATATTGTTTCATTGTGGTAATATTGTTTCATTGATGTAATATTGTTTCATTGTGGTAATATTGTTTCATTGATGTAATATTGTTTCATTGATGTAATATTGTTTCATTGATGTAATATTGTTTCATTGATTTAATATTGTTTCATTGCGGTAATATTGTTTCATTGATGTAATATTGTTTCATTGATGTAATATTGTTTCATTGATGTAATATTGTTTCATTGATGTAATATTGTTTCATTGATGTAATATTGTTTCATTGATGTAATATTGTTTCATTGATGTAATATTGTTTCATTGATGTAATATTGTTTCATTGTGGTAATATTGTTTCATTGATGTAATATTGTTTCATTGATGTAATATTGTTTCATCGATGTAATATTGTTTCATTGATGTAATATTGTTTCATTGTGGTAATATTGTTTCATTGATGTAATATTGTTTCATTGATGTAATATTGTTTCATTGATGTAATATTGTTTCATTGATGTAATATTGTTTCATTGTGGTAATATTGTTTCATTGATGTGATATTGTTTCATTGATGTAACATTGTTTCATTGATTTAATATTGTTTCATTGATGTAATATTGTTTCATTGATGTAATATTGTTTCATTGAGGTAATATTGTTTCATTGATGTAATATTGTTTCATTGTGCTAATATTGTTTCATTGATGTAATATTGTCTCATTGATGTAATATTGTTTCATTGATGTAATATTGTTTCATTGATGTAATATTGTTTCATCGTGCTAATATTGTTTCATTGATGTAATATTGTTTCATTGATGTAATATTGTTTCATTGATGTAATATTGTTTCATTGATGTAATATTGTTTCATTGTGGTGATATTGTTTCATTGATGTAATATTGTTTTATTGATGTAATATTGTTTCATCGATGTAATATTGTTTCATTGATGTAATATTGTTTCATTGTGGTAATATTGTTTCATTGTGGTAATATTGTTTCATTGATGTAATATTGTTTCATTGAGATAATATTGTTTCATTGATGTAATATTGTTTCATTGCGGTAATATTGTTTCATTGCGGTAATATTGTTTCATTGATGTAATATTGTTTCATTGATGTAATATTGTTTCATTGATGTAATATTGTTTCATTGATGTAATATTGTTTCATTGATGTAATATTTTTTCATTGATGTAATATTGTTTCATTGATGTAATATTGTTTCATTGATGTAATATTGTTTCATTGATGTAATATTGTTTCATTGCGGTAATATTGTTTCATTGATGTAATATTGTTTCATTGATGTAATATTGTTTCATTGATGTAATATTGTTTCATTGATGTAATATTGTTTCATTGATGTAATATTGTTTCCTTGATGTAATATTGTTTCATTGATGTAATATTGTTTCATTGATGTAATATTGTTTCATTGCGGTAATATTGTTTCATCGATGTAATATTGTTTCATTGTGCTAATATTGTTTCATCGATGTAATATTGTTTCATTGTGCTAATATTGTTTCATTGTGCTAATATTGTTTCATTGATGTAATATTGTTTCATCGATGTAATATTGTTTCATTGTGCTAATATTGTTTCATCGATGAAATATTTTTTCATTGAGGTAATATTGTTTCATTGATGTAATATTGTTTCATTATGCTAATATTGTTTCATTGATGTAATATTGTTTCATTGCGGTAATATTGTTTCATTGATGTAATATTGTTTCATTGAGGTAATATTGTTTCATTGATGTAATATTGTTTCATTGATGTAATATTGTTTCATTGTGGTAATATTGTTTCATTGATGTAATATTGTTTCATTGATGTAATATTGTTTCATTGATTTAATATTGTTTCATTGCGGTAATATTGTTTCATTGATGTAATATTGTTTCATTGATGTAATATTGTTTCATTGATGTAATATTGTTTCATTGATGTAATATTGTTTCATTGATGTAATATTGTTTCATTGATGTAATATTGTTTCATTGATGTAATATTGTTTCATTGTGGTAATATTGTTTCATTGATGTAATATTGTTTCATTGATGTAATATTGTTTCATCGATGTAATATTGTTTCATTGATGTAATATTGTTTCATTGTGGTAATATTGTTTCATTGATGTAATATTGTTTCATTGATGTAATATTGTTTCATTGATGTGATATTGTTTCATTGATGTAATATTGTTTCATTGTGGTAATATTGTTTCATTGATGTAATATTGTTTCATTGATGTAATATTGTTTCATTGATTTAATATTGTTTCATTGATGTAATATTGTTTCATTGATGTAATATTGTTTCATTGAGGTAATATTGTTTCATTGATGTAATATTGTTTCATTGTGCTAATATTGTTTCATTGATGTAATATTGTCTCATTGATGTAATATTGTTTCATTGATGTAATATTGTTTCATTGATGTAATATTGTTTCATCGTGCTAATATTGTTTCATTGATGTAATATTGTTTCATTGATGTAATATTGTTTCATTGATGTAATATTGTTTCATTGATGTAATATTGTTTCATTGTGGTAATATTGTTTCATTGATGTAATATTGTTTTATTGATGTAATATTGTTTCATCGATGTAATATTGTTTCATTGATGTAATATTGTTTCATTGTGGTAATATTGTTTCATTGTGGTAATATTGTTTCATTGATGTAATATTGTTTCATTGAGATAATATTGTTTCATTGATGTAATATTGTTTCATTGCGGTAATATTGTTTCATTGATGTAATATTGTTTCATTGATGTAATATTGTTTCATTGATGTAATATTGTTTCATTGATGTAATATTGTTTCATTGATGTAATATTGTTTCATTGATGTAATATTGTTTCATTGATGTAATATTGTTTCATTGATGTAATATTGTTTCATTGCGGTAATATTGTTTCATTGATGTAATATTGTTTCATTGATGTAATATTGTTTCATTGATGTAATATTGTTTCATTGATGTAATATTGTTTCATTGCGGTAATATTGTTTCATTGCAGTAATATTGTTTCATTGATGTAATATTGTTTCATTGATGTAATATTGTTTCATTGATGTAATATTGTTTCATTGATGTAATATTGTTTCATTGTGGTAATATTGTTTCATTGATGTAATTTTGTTTCATTGATGTAATATTGTTTCATTGATGTAATATTGTTTCATTGATGTAATATTGTTTCATTGCGGTAATATTGTTTCATTGATGTAATATTGTTTCATTGATGTAATATTGTTTCATTGATGTAATATTGTTTCATTGATGTAATATTGTTTCATTGAGGTAATATTGTTTCATTGAAGTAATATTGTTTCATTGTGGTAATATTGTTTCATCGTGCTAATATTGTTTCATTGATGTAATATTGTTTCATTGATGTAATATTGTTTCATTGATGTAATATTAATTCATTGATGTAATATTGTTTCATTGTGGTAATATTGTTTCATTATGCTAATATTGTTTCATTGATGTAATATTGTTTCATTGATGTAATATTGTTTCATTGATGTAATATTATTTCATTGATGTAATATTGTTTCATTGATGTAATATTGTTTCATTGATGTAATATTGTTTCATTGATGTAATATTGTTTCATTGCGGTAATATTGTTTCATTGATGTAATATTGTTTCATTGATGTAATATTGTTTCATTGTGCTAATATTGTTTCATTGATGTAATATTGTTTCATTGATGTAATATTGTTTCATTGATGTAATATTGTTTCATTGAGGTAATATTGTTTCATTGAGGTAATATTGTTTCATTGTGGTAATATTGTTTCATCGTGCTAATATTGTTTCATTGATGTAATATTGTTTCATTGATGTAATTTTGTTTCATTGATGTAATATTAATTCATTGATGTAATATTGTTTCATTGTGGTAATATTGTTTCATTGTGCTAATATTGTTTCATTGATGTAATATTGTTTCATTGATGTAATATTGTTTCATTGATGTAATATTATTTCATTGATGTAATATTGTTTCATTGATGTAATATTGTTTCATTGATGTAATATTGTTTCATTGATGTAATATTGTTTCATTGATGTAATATTGTTTCATTGATGTAATATTGTTTCATTGATGTAATATTGTTCCATTGATGTAATATTGTTTCATTGATGTAATATTGTTTCATCGTGCTAATATTGTTTCATTGATGTAATATTGTTTCATTGATGTAATATTGTTTCATTGATGTAATTTTCATTGATGTAATATTGTTTCATTGGTGTAATTTTCATTGATTTAATATTGTTTCATTGATGTAGTATTGTTTCATTGATGTAATATTGTTTCATTGTGGTAATATTGTTTCATCGTGCTAATATTGTTTCATTGATGTAATATTGTTTCATTGATGTAATATTGTTTCATTGATGTAATATTGTTTCATTGATGTAATATTGTTTCATTGTGGTAATATTGTTTCATTGTCCTAATATTGTTTCATTGTGGTAATATTGTTTCATTGATGTAATATTGTTTCATTGTGGTAATATTGTTTCATTGATGTAATATTGTTTCATTGTGGTAATATTGTTTCATTGAGGTAATATTTTCATTGTGGTAATATTGTTTCATTGTGGTAATATTGTTTCATTGATGTAATATTGTTTCATTGATGTAATATTGTTTCATTGTGGTAATATTGTTTCATTGTGGTAATATTGTTTCATTGAGGTAATATTGTTTCATTGTGCTAATATTGTTTCATTGATGTAATATTGTTTCATTGATGTAATATTGTTTCATTGATGTAATATTGTTTCATTGATATAATATTGTTTCATTGATATAATATTGTTTCATTGAGGTAATATTGTTTCATTGAGGTAATATTGTTTCATTGATGTAATATTGTTCCATTGTGGTAATATTGTTTCATTGATGTAATATTGTTTCATTGAGGTAATATTGTTTCATTGTGGTAATATTGTTTCATTGATGTAATATTGTTTCATTGAGGTAATATGGTTTCATTGTGCTAATATTGTTTCATTGATGTAATATTGTTTCATTGATGTATTATTGTTTCATTGTGGTAATATTGTTTCATTGATGTAATATTGTTTCATTGAGGTAATATTGTTTCATTGTGGTAATATTGTTTCATTGATGTAATATTGTTTCATTGAGGTAATATTGTTTCATTGTGCTAATATTGTTTCATAATGCTATTATTGTTTCATTACAACAGTAACATTTTATCAAGAAAAAAATTATATTATCGTAAAATTCAAAACTGCTTTAACTTTAAGAGAAATATTCTTCTATGAGTTTTATGTACTAACTAATAAAATTTAAACTCAAATTAAATCACATTCCCTTAAATATGATGTTAAAGGTGACTTAAGTTTCGACTGATATTGTCGAAGCTGTTCTTCCCCTTCTGTTATTTAATCAAACATTGACAATGAAATGAAAATAAATTGGTATGTATCATAGTATTTAATACTTTGTTATAATTTAGCAGTCTCATCGCATTTTCTTCTCTGTTTCTGGCAAAATTAAGAAGATTTTGATAAAAAAAAAGGGTTGAAGCACTGTATGATTAAATAATAATTAATTTTATGACCTATAATAATTTGAAACACAGTTTGTAACGACAATCATGCTATTGACGAAAACGATCATGTTATATATTTATGTTAAATACAAAGGAAATTATGCCATTAAATAAGTCAATGCAAGTATTTCTATTTAATTTCCAATTTATTTTTTTCAGTTATCTATGATTCCACATTTTAAATATTTAATAAAAAGAACAGAAGGGGAAGAATAGCTTCGAAGATCTCAGTCGAAGCGTAAGTGCATGCACTTCTACCGATATCATTAGTATGGATATTGTTAACAATTTTGCCCTAAGCTTTCCATGATAGTGATTTTTATTGTATTTTATCAATATATGCGAATTAAATTGAAAATGAATTCCAAATAGTTAAGGATATTAATTATAATATCTTTCCTAATAAGTTGAACTAATAAGTATACAATTCATTCGAATAAAAGATAGCCTCAATATTACCGCAATGTGAACTATTGTTACATGACTTATAGCTTTCTCGCGAAATTAATGAGTTAATATTAAAAAAGATGTAAGGCAACTAAATGGTCATTGGTATGATAGCAAATATTTTATTTATATTTCATTATAGAGGTTTATAACACTAGGGAAATATTAACGCAACATTCAATGAAATGCAATAAAATGCAGTGAAATTCAATGAAATGCAGTGAAATGCAATTCAATGCAATGTTCAAAGTAAATTCCCACACATTGGAGATGATTTTTTCCACCAGTTTTTGATATTTTGGATAGAAATTGCATTAACTTTGGTGTTATTTTACACAATATATATAGCCTCAATATTAGCTACTGTATTATTAGGATACATATTAGAACACAATATTCAATTCTAATATTCAATTCATGTTCATAAAATAGGCATTGATCCAATATATATTTTGAATATTGTGGTAACAAAATTGCCGCAATAAATTTAGTTACAGGATTTATTCGGTAATTGAAGTATAAAGTCTAATTAATTCCTATGGAGATAATGTGAAGTATATTAGCAAAATATATAAAGCGAAGAATCTTTAGTTAAATATTAATTATTTATCCTTTGCATTATTATAAATCACAGTGAGTCGTAATAATAATTCAAAGTATAAATTATAATTATTATTTATATAATTGAATATACTACTTACCACGATATATTGATGGGAAGGGTAAGTTACGAATTATCGGTCTGTTTCACATCTTCGGTCATATATGAAACAGGAATTAATGTAATGATAATTATTTATTTTATATTTCTATTATACTGTTTTTTCTTATATGTATGACTGAAGATGTGAGACTGCTCGACAATTTGTAACTTACCCTATCTACATTATTTTAGCTGTACTATCAGTTTGCTACATCTCAGCTGTACTATCAGTTTGCTATCTTTTTGTACTATCACTTTGGTATATTCTTTTACTATCAGTTTGCTACATCTCAGCTGTACTATCAGTTTGTTATCTTTTTGTTCGTTCAGAAGGCAGGTGGTTAGTTAATAACTTTCCCCTCAGTCCCAGTAGAGTTTCAGAAGTTAGACCCTCACAGATGAGCTTTCCACACTGAAATCTAAAATACAGAAGATCATACTATTAAAAAGTAGCTCAAGCTATAGTAAAAGTACGCTACATACTTTTATTGTTGAAGATCAGAACTATAATATATTTCTATATGCACCATCAATTTCTCTTTCCCCATTCATAATTTTTTTAATTGTTTGTCTTACTGTAATAATTTTAACTGAAATCATTTCCGTTTTAGAGGAGAAAAGAACCAAGAACTCTCGTTAAATGAATAATTACCAAATAAACATGAAGTGTGAATTATCAGGTAAAAATAATGTAAGCAATCAAAGCTTATATAGTAAGGAGTGAAATGAAAAATATTTTCTATTTTTAAAAAATAAAAAGACAGTCTAGTTAACAGTCTAGTTAACAGTCTAGTTAATAGTCTAGTTAACAGTCTAGTTAGCAGTCTAGTTAACAGTCTAGTTAACAGTCTAGTTTATAGTCTAGTTAACAGTCTAGTTAACAGTCTAGTCTTATACCAACACTATACTGTAACTTAGTGTGTAGAGTTTACCAATCAGAACTAACTAAATTGTATGTTTTCCTGTAACGTTACTTCAGATGATAATAATGTTACTAAAACTAAATGCTTATTACAGCTACACTGTAAATGCTGTACTGCAAAGGTATATCTCAACTGTAAAGGTATATCTCAACTGTAAAGGTATATCTCAACTGTAAAGGTATATCTCAACTGCAAAGGTATATCTCAACTGCAAAGGTATATCTCAACTGTAAAGGTATATCTCAACTGCAAAGGTATATCTCAACTGCAAAGGTATATCTCAACTGTAAAGGTGTATCTCAACTGTAAGCTACAGCAGACACTGTAAGTTATTCTCAGTCACTAGTTACAGGATTCACAACAATGGGGAGAAATAAAGTTATATATATTAATAGACTCTATATTGTGTACTAAAATACACTTACTGTAAATATAGTATGGGTATTTAAAGTAGTTTTTCTTTTTACCAATATACTCTTTTAGATTCTTTATTTATAGTGAAGAATATGCATGGTTTATATACAAGACGCATGCATTTTAAAAGCATGCATTCTACTTTCTTTTACTTGTTCAATGGATATATATTTTTAATATAAGATTATATAAATACATATCTTATATAAGTCATATCAAATAAATACTTTTTAATGTTTGTAATATCATCAAATACAAAGTTAGTAGTAATATTAAATACATTTATATTTCTACCATTAAATATGTAGGTACATGGTTGTTTCAAATGTTTAATACATATTTACTTGTCATTTGTAATATTAAATACACAGTTATTTAGCTGTACATGATGAAATATTAACATTTTTAACGTTCACAGTTTCACTGCTCTATAATGTTATAACATATTTGTAACCTTCATCCAACAGCATGCAAAATAACCTAGCTATCAAATAAGGAATTAATATATCAAGTAATATGCATTTTAAAACAAAATCCAATGGAAGGGTAAATTTGTTAGATTTGAAAAAGAAAATTTCAGTAATATTCCGCATCGGTGTGCCCTGAAGGATTATGTTTATTTCGTCTAATTTTTTTAAATATAATAAACAGCGCATAAGGTTTTTGAGATATTGTCTCCACGGCATAAGTTTCTACCGATGCAGTGCTGCAAGCATAATGTTTTTACGGATAATGTTTTTAGAGATGACTCTTCTCTGATTGGTCTTTGAAACTCTAAACATAGATGGATGTAATGTAGTTTGTTGTATCCGCTAGTTTGTTGTACTGCACACTTCATGATTGTTTAATGATCTGGCAGGGTGGCTCGAGAGCGGCACGCCCCTCCTACACTTATATTGGTCAATCTTCATAGCCAATCAATGAGTTAGTAACCTTAAAAACAGTCTTAGTGCTATAGTAACCTTATATTTTCTAACCTATAGAGATGCCACTCTTTAGCAGTTGGTACACCTGTAAGTCTGTAATATTCTGCAGTTGGAATCACTGTAAGTCTGTAATATTCTGCAGTTGGTATCACTGTAACTCTGTAATATTCAGGAGTTGGTATCACTGTAATTGTATAATTTTCAGGAGTTGGTAGCACTGTAAGTCTGTAATATTCAGCAGTTGGTTCCACTGTATGTTTGTCATATTCAGCAGTTGGTAGCACTGTATGTTTGTAATATTTATCAGTTGGTAGCACTGTGTAGAGGTTGGTCAGTACGCTGCTTTTGTTCTTTTCAGGGTAAAATGTTTCAGTATGTGTATTATATATGTATATTGAAGAGCATTGACAACAAGCCAAAGAAAAGAGTCTAACTACCATAAAGTCATTGGAGACGAACTATTTAACCCGTCACTGTAAGCCTTAGGTACAACCAAAGATGGTTGATTTAACCCGTCACTGTATTCTTTAGGTATAACCAAAGTTGGTTGATTTAGAATTATTTAACTAATTTCTAGCTATAATTTCCTGTTCAACCAACCTATTAAATCCAAACCGCTTTTTAATTTCTACCACTATGCATTAGATGGGTGATTCTTATTGCTAAAAAAACATATTAGCATTTTAAATGTTTAAAAATAGATTGTGAATCTTTGCAGAATGATTACATATGTGGATTTAATATCTTATTCCTCCTTAGCCAAATTAAAGTACTATTCTTACGCTTAATTTCCGCCTTTCAATATTTTAGTACAGACTGCATTAATGGATTGGCAGGCTAATACAGATTAATCGATATGCATATTGTATATATAAATATAATTATTTACTTTCATTTACGCTGATATGCCAATATTAATAAAAATAATTTAAGCATTGAAATTCAATATATTCAATATTACAACTTTCAAATAAATAATGCTTGGGACGGCAGAAAAGTTACTCGTGCCTCCATATAATAGATATAATTAATAATAGGCAGTAAATGCAATATAACACCTATTAAATAAATGCAATGAAATTATTTTTTTAATCGAATTGACTTTTACTTGATCATTTCGTTACTGACTGCATTGTTTCCTATACATATTACTAAGAATAAGCATATCTATCCAATAATAATAACTACATTCTTTAAAAACTTTTCATTTATTTCTTCAAATTGACTTAAAACAGCTTACTAATAATTATTTATTGGCCAAATTGTGGAATATTAATAGATTAGCATCTTTTTGATGGGGAAAATTCGATAAAATGTATTCTTCAACTATGAGACCAATAAAGTGCTAAATAATCATTACAACCACTAGCAAACTATCCTATACTTGACTGTACATATTTCCAGGATATAATAACAATATAAGTAATTGGTAATTAGCTGATCGAAACTACTTTGACGTGATCACGTCGTGACCGGAAAATCTTAAATTGCATTGGTTGTTACGTGAATAATATGCTTTGTGATAAATAACTAATTCATTTTTAATCGTTATGGCTCAATTTTTTACCTATAATTGTATCAATATTAGAAGTATATCTACATGTAAAACATATATTATTAAGATATTTTACTTACATTTATTCTTGGAAAGTCTCCAGTGGACTGGCGACTCTGACCACACTTTAAAATATGGGACTACCTACTTAAACTTAGTCACTATTAAATTTAATTTTTTCCTAACAATTACTAACTAGGCATTGGTTAAATTGTATTTCCATTATTTCATTTCTTAATTGCTATTCATATGGACTAGGGTTTAGCAGTTAACTAGCACTGGTTTAGGCTCCTAGGTAGTATATGTTTAAGACCCTATTTCTTATAGATAAGTAAAAGGAATGAACAATAAAAACAAACCTGAATTATATCCATACATTTAAATTCTAGGTTCAATCGCTATTTTTACTATTTATCACACGAAACGCTTATAAATTTACTTCAAAGTTTTCGATATTAACATGCAAATACGAGGTAGTATGAGGCGCTGGGTCATAAACAAAATATATGACGTCATATTTTGCGTCGTCTACTTGTTACCATACCCGTTATGATACTGTATCCGGCATTTTTCTACCTAGTTACCTCTAGGTGATATTTATTATATTCTCAATAACGGAAATCATAGTAAGGATTTGCCTCCAATAATAGACTGGAGGAGAAAATGTCACAGGGAGCAAGAAAACAACCGAGAAAAGTGCGGGCAGTTCATAGGGTCTGACATTGCACTGTCTAACAGTGCACTGTCTAACAATGCACTGTCTAACATTGCACTGTCTAACAATGCACTGTCTAACATTGCACTGTCTAACATTGCACTGTCTAACATTGCACTGTCTAACATTGCACTGTCTAACATAGCAAGTGCACTGTCTAACATTGCACTGTCTAACATTGCGCACTGTCTAACATTGCACTGTCTAACATTGCACTGTCTAACATTGCACTGTCTAACATTGCACTGTCTAACATTGCACTGTCTAACATTGCACTGTCTAACAATGCACTGTCTAACATTGCACTGTCTAACATTGCACTGTCTAACAGTGCACTGTCTAACATTGCACTGTCTAACATTGCACTGTCTAACACTGCACTGTCTAACATTGCACTGTCTAACATTGCACTGTCTAACATTGCGCACTGTCTAACATTGCACTGTCTAACATTGCACTGTCTAACATTGCACTGTCTAACATTGCACTGTCTAACATTGCACTGTCTAACATTGCACTGTCTAACAATGCACTGTCTAACATTGCACTGTCTAACATTGCACTGTCTAACAGTGCACTGTCTAACATTGCACTGTTAGACAGTCTATTATGTCATTTGGACTTTAATTCATTGATAAAAGTGTCATGGCTAATGGTAACAAGAAATATCCACGTGAGCATTATTACAAATAGATAAAAATAAATGCCAACCAAAGCACAACCTTCTGCAATTTGCGAAGGTAATTACGGCCTTACTAGCCAGTGTCCTAGCGAATAACATCGGAATGCATTTTGTTTCCTGTAGCGGCGTCTGCGTACTACAGAGATAACGTAAGACGCCTGCCAAACCACACACAGCTACCCACACAATACATCTAAATATATTCTAGCTAATTGCTCTCGAAGTCTTAGCCAGACTAGTACTATCACTAGGTGTAAGCACTAGTAACTCTTAGCCAGACTTGTACTATCACTAGGTGTAAGCACTAGTAACTACTTCAGCAGCTACTAGTTTGGTATCGCCACTATAGGTAACTTCTGAATCAGTGAGCATAACTAAAATATATTTAATTATTTACTAATAACTTCTGGTAATATGGATTCCACTTGAAATAGCGAGATAAATTCTATTATTGTTTTTAACATTATCTAAAATGTGGAGTGGTTCGATATCTCTGAAGTTTCCTTATAGTAGCGATAACAAACCAGTATACACTATACCTATAGCTAGTGAAGAAGTTACTTCTGCTAGGCTAGTACTGGCACTGTAGCTGGTGAAGAAGTAACTTTTGCTAGGCTAGTACTGGCACTGTAGCTGGTGAAGAAGTTACTTCTGCTAGGCTAGTACTGGCACTGTAGCTGGTGAAGAAGTTACTTTTGCTAGGCTAGTACTGGCACTGTAGCTGGTGAAGAAGTTACTTCTGCTAGGCTAGTACTGGCACTGTAGCTGGTGAAGAAGTTACTTCTGCTAGGCTAGTACTGGCACCATCGCCAAGTAAATAGGAGATACAGTCTTTTTGCTTCAGTTGTTCTCTTTTGTTAGTGTGATTCAGAAGGCTATTTGTGGGTGATAATGTCTCGGTGACACACACATCACTTTATACACAAACCATTTCTCTTGCAAACTAACTAATAGAACAATAATCAAATAGGATTCTCATGAAAACATATTGAAAACTTATAACAACCCAAATAGTTAGGTGTTTTTAAAATAATTACGAATATATCCATTTTTCGAGTTAGTCAAAATTTCCTATTACCCGAATACCATTAATTACCTTTGCAAATTGCAGAATGTATTGTTTTAGAAGGTATTTATTTATTTATCATCTTGTTATTCGCATAACTCAAAAAGTAATCAACCAAATTGCCTGAAATTTTGTGGAACGATTCGTTATTGTTCATGAACCATTTGGTTAGATTTTAGGAGTTATCGGGTTAAAGGTCAAGTTCCTTTATAACTTAAGGAATATTCAATGTTCAAGGTCATTTACAAGCGGCGGCGAAAGTATGCGTTCTACGAGTGCCCATTCTTGTTACTTAACAGAGTAAAGTATTAATGCAATTATAAAAGAAATAATAGAATTAAATGTTCACTGCAATAATCTCGTGATGTAAATAGAAAATAAACAAAGGCATTGAAAACAATTCTATTAATTTATTTTCTCGATCTCTAGTTAATTTAAGAGGAAGATTATTTGTTTATTTTTAATACCAGAGAATGTGTCATTTATTTACTCATATTTATACCATCTGAAAATGATACCATTATTAAAATATAAAGTAATTACATTCGAATATACTATTCTTACTTGTGTTTTTACTAGTTAATATTGTACACCTGTAATTAACGTGTGGGGGAAATATTGCTGTTCCCTACATATAATACTGATATGGAATATATTATATTAAATGTGTCTACAGCTAAATATATCTATGTACAAAGTGTATAATGTTATAACTGCTTCTTGAAAGATATATCATGCAACACTGTTTCTATTTATTTTGAAGAAAATTTGTAACATTTCTACATATTGATTGGAATGGAACTGCATTTTATTTCTAAATTTTACTTCAGAATAATAACAATTTATTAAATTGTTAATTGTGTTTATAACTAAGCATATAAATAATGTAAGCAACTTATATGTCATATGATATTCAAGGCGAAATAAGCAGTAAAAAGTGTTTTATTTGCATTGTAGTGGCAACATATTAGCTCTCTATAGTAAATAATACATCGAACCGAAATATTGAGAAAATCTTTTCATGCCTAGTTACCAATTAAAGAAAATGAAAATATTTTTTGTATCATTTTTGTACTTTTGAGAAACATAAAGAAAATAAGTAAAACGTAGAAAAACTAAAAAATTAAAAACTTATTTAAAAGGTGATTACATTTCTCTCATTTGTTTCGGTAAAATGTTTCAAAATGATTAGGTTTGTTATCCATTCATAATATAAACAATTATTCGATTTCTTGCTAAGATGCTATACTGAACTTTTTACAATAATAACAAATGTAAACAGACATAAACAGAGACCACCTTAATCGATATTTAGATTGCTATGATAAATTATAAAATATCTACTTATTTAATCAAATGCTTTAATCTTTATTTTGCTGTTATATTTTGACAAGAAATATAAAGCAACTAAATTTTAAATGATATAGCTAGGTATACATATATGCATTTTCCCAACAAGACTGCAATAGTAAAGTTCGTTAGGGGTTTGAGGGAGGGGGGGGGGGGTATTTGACCGGAACACAGCTTTAAAAAAATTAGTATTACCAAACGAAAATGTATCTAAAGGCTATGATATTAAATTTATTGGTGAATTTAAACTGGATAATCTTGAGAAAAGTTTGGCATTCACTAGCAGAAAATAGCTGTGTCATTTTGACGGATGATACTGCGCAGTGCATCTATCTATATTGGGCACATTCTTCTATTTCTCTATTCTATATGAAACAAATATCGGATTATGCTAATCACCGGTCAGATAATACACCACAATATGAATCATTCATGGGAAATAGTCTCCATATAGAGAATAAATTAAATAGAACCACTGGTAGTTTATTTATGGCGACGCCTGGCATTTCTTCATCGCAGTCAGCAGCCGCGTCAAAACAAACCCCCGCCCCCTCCCCCACCCCTATTTCTCCGTTCCCCTCCTCCTGAATGACTCCAACACACGACGGTCACCAAACATACACACATGCACGTACACACTGTGTGCAGACACGCATATCTCATTGATTTGAAGAAAATAGATGCGTAGTACTAAAATCTCTAGGATTGCAATATCAACGAACGTCATTTCACTGGAAATATAATAGACAGCGTGTTAATGAAACAATTGTTATTTAATTGATAACTTCTAGGTGATAATATATGTACAACTACATTGAAGTAGAAGTTAGTGACCTTCAAGTTAGATAAATAAACGCATAACTAAACATGTGATTTAGTCATGTGATTAAAAGCGTACGACCGGATAACAAAAGTGATACAAACAATGGACGGTTAATTGCGATAAAAAAATTAGCGCGTAGAATAATGCCTCTCATTTTTCAGGGAAAATGATGCAATCAATTTGAAGATAAAATCATACGGCTACGTACGGCGGCTTGTAGACAGTAGAGGCAGATATAATTCTGAATTCTTACCTCATTGCAAATGAAATTATATTTATTTTTACTATGAAAAATGATACTAGCCAAATATTATTTTGCATATGTGGGAGACACGTGTATGGCATAAAGAATGGTACCTAAATTAGGTTGTATTCTCATTTCTCTGTAGCACTCCCCCCCCCCCTCCCTACCCTACCATGGCAGACAGTTCCCGTCCTAGTTTATTTTAAGCAAACTAGGTAGGAGCCACGGCCAGGCTAACGAACTCACTGGTACTATCAGCACTAGGTACACCTTACCCCTTCTGGGTTCTAATCATCTCTATTCATGAGGATGAATTTCAAATGACTATGAAAAAAGATGTTACCTAATATAATAAATGTCTTATGTTGTGTTTAACCATAAAAAAAAATAACAGATGAATTCAGGCATAATGGTTTTGGTTGTTTTTAATTGCAGTACAGCAAGAAAATTTCTTACAGGACACCTGGTATGAAATGGAACGTAGTTTTACCTCTGTATCCTGGTTTTACATATTCTCATACCTAAATAGGTATATAAATCTACATTTCAGTAGAGAAACAACCCTATTATTATTTCATACGCTACTACGCAATATAATACAAATGCAAGGCTCTGGTACGTGGTAAGTATTTCTGTGTATGATATCATGGTACCTACCTAGTCAGGCGTACTAGTCTCTATCTAGTTATTTTATAGATACAATTGACCACAAACTGTTCATAATTGGAGATATATTCACTGTACGCGCAGGAATCTATTTTAAAACAGTTCACTTTTTCTGATCGATTTTTATAGCATGCCCTAACTCAGTGGTTTCCAAACTTTTCAAATTATTTTAGGTACATGCCAGACCCCTAAAACATAATTTTTCTAATCAGAGTCCTCTGAAGGGATAAATATATGGTTTATATAAATAAATATATATGGCGGCAACCTCCCGCGGTTCCCTGGAAACCCTTTTCGCCCGCAGTACCCACTTTGGGAAACACTGCAGTCTAGCATATTTATAGAATCGAAATATTGGTTGTCTTCATTGTTATTTTATAACTATTAATTATAAGCTGCATGGAAGTTTATATGAGATTCATTCGTAAGCGAATATTGAAATTAAGTTGTTTCATTTGTAATTCTTATTTAAAACAGTAAATTTGCGGCTAAATTTCATTCAGTGCAAATGATATCGTTAAACTGCAAACAAATACCCTGGACTCAAACACTAGACATTTTTTCAATTTCTTTATTATTACATGATCTAATTTAGAAAATTAGATGATGAAATTTTACTCACATGTGTACAAATGATGTACTTTATATGTGAATAACGTCTGCAATTTAAGAGAATAATAAAGCGATCGACATTTTCTGTTATATCATTTCGCGCGAGTACATTAGGCAGATGAAAACGTATACCTAAAATAAGAAACGTCTGTTATACCTATTGCAATTTCCTTAATGATAACTTCCATATTTTGAAAATTATATTTAGTTTACGATAAACGAATAAATCAAAATCCATGTCAGTTTTTTATTTAATGTTGCTACCTTATAAATTATCACGCGACGTTAGACAGTTAATGAATAATATCTATCAATGTTTCCCGATACATTTTCTAAAGCACACGATATATTCATTGGTGAAGCAACAACGTGTACGATGTACGACGGTACAAATGCATCGTTTGATTCCTTTGCATGGTCGATACATAACTTCCGCAATACAGAATTTCAAACACTCCCATCAAGTGTTGACGTAAATCAGAGACAGATGCGGCAGTAATTTGTCAACACTTGTGTATTATTACCTGGCTGTTTCAATTCCAATTTGTAACTGGGTGTGTGTGTGTGTGGGGGGGGGGGGGGGGTGAAGACTCCTCCTATTTTCCATACTGTATGAAATTCTTGTACCTTTTGAAGATCGCGAGAGTGCATGTCAACTTTAGTATAAAAGATTACAGCCACATTTGGGAAAGCAAATGAGAAAAAAAAACATGAAAAATATATCATTATATTATATGTTACCTTTAAATATGCATACATTATATAATGGTGATTAATGATATCAGGTACGGAA
The DNA here is from genome assembly GCA_947561585.1 of Caprella mutica. Lineage (NCBI taxonomy): Eukaryota > Metazoa > Arthropoda > Malacostraca > Amphipoda > Caprellidae > Caprella > Caprella mutica. The sequence continues at coordinate 12,249 of CANNZV010000939.1, read as the reverse complement.
AAAAAAATATTTGAAGCACATCAATTAATTTAATTTCAATTTTTTACTAATTGTTTAAACTTACATATTTAAATAATTAAAATCACATTGTCAGGATTAAACCCCCACTCCTTTAAAATTCATTTTTGGTGGTAGTAGTTATTACAATTTCTTATTTTTTCTTCAATGCACCCTCTAATACATTGTATGATAGCTCCTGTAGAAAAGGATAAGCACTCTCTTACATTTGATGAAGGTGTGAATCGACTTGCAGTGTGTTGGGGTTTTAAATAATCCAGGATTGAGAAATAGTTTTGGTTTATTTCATTAATGTATGCAGGGTGTCCCAGAAAAAAGTGTACCCAGTTTTGAATTATTGTAACTCCTGAAGTATTGGAGATATTTTGATTCTGCAAAAACGGTTTTGTGTGCCAAGCTTTAATCTTTAGTTGGAGTAAATATAATTCGTTTCATTCAAACAATATTCATACACTACTAATTTTAATAAGTATTGTTGCGCAGTGTGTAAAAAATAAAAAGCGTGCGAATTGTAAGAATGAGAACATTTATTTAATTACACTAATAATACATTCATATAAAAAATATGTACAACGCTAAGTATGAAATTCAACGTTTCAAGTAGCTCTTCATTCAACATGTCTTCCATATCGTTCCAAACACAACTGAACTGAAGTGATCGAGACACCGTTTTTAACAGCAGTGGATTAGCTTTCTGTAAATTCACTTCACTAGTTGTGCATAGCTAAATTTTTCTTCAAGTACCTCCATACAAAGAAATCGCATGACGTTAAGTCCGGTGATCTTGGAGGACGCGACTGTTAAAAATTTATCTAAACCTTTCCCTACCGGTGTATGAACTGCAGCTCCGCCTTGAAACCACCAAAGATTTCAATAAAATTGTTGTCTTTAAAAAAAAGGTCCAGCAATAGAGCCATCCCCACATATTTCAATCCAAAAGTTTTTTTGCTTGACAAATGTTCATATCAAAATTGAAATCATGAGGATTGTTTTACGGAACACATTTTCCGATGTTATGGCTATTTACTCTTCCACTGAGAAGTAATGCTGCTTCGCCAATAATCACAATATCTATTAGCTAAAAAACGAATGGGTTTGTGGACAAGCCACTTAGCGATTTGCTACGACGAGGAAAGTCCGCTTCAAGCCGTTGATGCTTTTTTGGCATCTTATATTATGCTATTTTGATTCATGCTTGGTAATTTTTGCTTTTTAAGCAATAAACAGTAACAAGCAAAACATATTGTCTTATTCGCACAACTGGCATATATAGAATACAGATACATGACAAATAACAGTTAAGATAAATATGTAGGATATTAGGAGTTAAAATTCACGAGGTTATTTCTTCAAATAGTGTAAGAGTATTATTGGAAGAAAACGCATGAAGTTTTTACCATCAAAAGATAAATCCTTGGCATACAAACAGTTTTCACATAATAAAAATATCTCCACTTCTTCAAGAGTTACAATAATTCAAAACTGGGTACACTTTTTTCTGGGATACCCTATATACATATCATATTCAAATGACGTCTGAATTAACATCACTGTATGCAACCCTAGTTATAAGACATGAAAATATTACTCTTAATCCCAAATATCACAATTCGAAGTGCTATCTTCCATACTATCAATCCGTTCGATGTATGGCATTGGTAAGAAATATAATCAGTTCTTCAGCTGTCGTGAAACGGTCTGTACCTTGAATACTACTTCCTTCTATACAGGATTCTATAAGGCTCTTCATTTTCGTAACATTGACTTCATTTGCCCCCACACTAGCTGGGTTCGCCAATAAACCTCCTGGTAAAGTCCTATCTACTGGAGTATCTGATAACAGCATCTGGTGAAGTAAAAATGAATGAAATTCCTCAACTGTTTACGTGAGAATTCAACCAAAACTCTTATTTGCTACTTTTGGTAAAATCAAGTTTATAAATACTAATGACCAATAGGTTACACTTGAGATTTTAATTTAGTTATCAGCATATTTTTAAACCCTTTTGCAATTAGTAGCTATCTCAACTTTTAAATATAAAGAAACAAAGAAATACTCGACTGTTCATTTCAAATATTGTACTCTAGTGAATTAAGACTTACCTTACAAACAGCATAGATATTGAAATCAAAATTATTTTGACTGCATAAATCTTCAGTACTGTAGCAGAAGTTATCTTCACAATCTTCGTCTTCTAATGCATTAAAAGACAACACTGAAATTAATAAATGAGCACCTATTATTATTACAAATAGTCAGTAGCAAATTAAACTGTTATAATATTTAGACACATTCGTATAGCTTGAAAAAGATAGTAAGTCAAAGCAGTATTTATTCCTGAGATGTAAAAGTAATTGTTACATAACGACTGGTAGTAGGTATCTTTTACTAACCATTTTCCTTGTGATTATCCACAAGAAGAAAGTTCTCTACATCCACCATTGTTACTCTCTCTAACTCATCCACTGCAAAGTTATCGAACGATGGGTCTAGCATATAAATGCTGAATGGCTCTGACTGGCCCAAAACACTCGCCAGCCTCAAGATCTGCACAGCGTAGTCAGCTCTCTGAGACCACGGTCTGTGGGTACCGTTAAATAATTTACTAAAATATATTATATAACAAACTCTTAGATAAATGCAGCAATTATATAAATAGATATATTAGAATACATTATATATTAATTAGGTACTATGAACATTACGATAAACTCTTCTCCAAAATATATCGATAATAATATCGAAGTAAAATAATATTTTCGTTAAGTTGATTTTTTTTTATCGTAACACAAATAGTTCTACGATTTTATTATGACACATTAGAAAAAGAATCTTTATTCCGAACATATTAAGGAATGTTTCTATTATTTTTCTGAGGTGCCAAAGTAATATATTTTTAATTTGTTCTCAAAATCTTAATGATAATGTAAACAAAAATTAATATAGAATATACCTTTGAGCAACTTGAGAGAGGGCTGTTCCGGTGTTCTCCTCCACAACCACACGTCCACAGAAACCAAGAACACGCGGGAAGTAATTCGCGATGCCAGATAGAGCCTTCAATTGAATAGAGATTATATAATAATATCATAATGTGATATATCCCAGGAATAAATATACAACATTTCAAAGTATATCAATGCAGTTTTACTTTTACTTACCATAATTATCAAAGGCTCAGGATTCAGGGCTAATAGCGTCATGAAATTTGCTTCAGTTGCAGTTGGGTTATGTTTTTTCAATGCTTGGAATAAAAATTCTAAGACTGACTTTTTATTTTTGCATAAAATTGTGTCCGTTGACTCGAAGAGATGCTCTTCATTCCGAACCAAAGCGTTGAAATCATTTTCGTAGTGACGCATCACCTTCTCAATATCTGCTGAAGGTTCACACAAGGAATCTTCATCCTCTTTCAGAAGTCGAATTCGAGTTTCACAAATTTTTCTATCGAATTCTTGAAGTTCCCAGTCATGGGCCAATTTTTTAAAAACGACCTGTTTGCCATTCAATTCTCCGTAGTGTACGTTGCGAGAATCCATCAACATCATTAAATTGTAATTGAGAGACATCTTCGTTTTTTCATTATTGATTAATTCAGGACACAGATTCATTCCATAACAAGCTGGACATTTGTTCGTATCATTAAATGATTCATGCGATGGGTTGATCCAGCGTAATTTCAAAAATATAAAAACTCCTATTGCAAACACGATTACTGTGAAGCTTTGAAATGCCATACAAGCTTTAATAATATGTGGATACGTTTAAAACAGTTTTTATCTGTTAAAGGATCATATTCAATCTGAAAAAAAATTCTTCTATGTATATGTACGAACAGTAAAAATTACAAATTTCAGATAGCGAACAATCAAAATTGACATTACGCATTATTCAATATTATTGTCAATATGATTTAAAAAAGGCCTACAATCTTCATCTACATATGTCATATAACGGGACCGACATTTCAGTGTTACATGGTAAGTGTGAGCCCCAAATACCGGGTGACCAATAAAAAACTGGTCGAAAGTAAATGAAGATAACTCAAAAATTAATTGGTGTAGAAAGATGAAACAACCATCACATAAAATAGTATATTTTCAAGTTTTATTTGATATCAAAGATATTGAAAACTATTGAATGAGGGATAAAGATACCTCAATTAAACATAATGGATATTTCGTCAACACATTTTAATCAACCCTCATGAATCATTATGCAACTAACTATTGAAGAGCGTATTTTCATTGCTATACATTATCTTTAAAGCAGTTCTGCAACTAAAGTCAAGAGAAAATATGCCATTCAATACATCAAAGATATAAAAATTGAAATGGTTAAGAATTTGTTCAATAAATGGGCAAGAAATGAAGTGATTGAGAAACCATTGCACTTGGCGAAAGTAACAGTTCGGTGCGGTTCGAGTTCGCATAGGCCATGCATGGTTCATATTTTTTTAAAGATGTAAAGACTGAAAATGTTTATTCTGTAAACACAGACAGATACATTGAAATGTTAAATACTGTAATGACTGACGACAATCATCTTGACTTTTGGTTCCATTAGGACACTGCAACTGCATGCACATTCTTGTCTGCTGTAGACTGACTGAAAAAATCACGCCGAGGACGAGATTATTTCGCACTGAACCGTTTTCTCTGTCCAACTAAGTCCCTTGCCCTTTCACCTTTGGATTTTATCTCTTATATATGTTGAAGAGAAGGTATTTAAATTGAAACCAAACATGATTGAAGACTTGAAGCAAGAGATACGTGAAGTAACCAAAATATATTAGTTGCAGTAATCGTTAATTTTGAAAAAAAGGATTAATCTCTGTATTAAGCACAGCAGTAAGGGATTCAAGCACTTATTATATATCAAATAAAACTTGAGAATATACTCTTTTATGTGATTTTTGTTTTACATTTCTACATCAATTACTTTTTAAGTTATAAGCATTTACTTTCGACCAGCTTTTTATTGGTCACCCGGTATAATCCACAACAGCTAAAAATTGAAGGCTAATGTTATTTTTTCCCTTGAATTTTTTATAACATATTTAAAAAATCCTGAGGCAGATTCAATTATCCTATATCTCTTCAAGTATATTCATTTATCTAATTCCTGATACAGATTCATTCATTCTATACCTGCCCTCTAATGTTATCTCTTGCCAATTGTTGGCCCTTTTAACACTATAAATGCAGCGTGACCCACCGGTGGGTCACGCTGCATTTAAAAAGTCAATATATGTAAATCGTCGTTGTTTGTAGATGATAAGTTCAAAGATTTTGAAACTCCAAAAACTCTTTTGTACCTTAGTAGTGAAATGATTTAGTTGAGGTAAAAATGGAAGGTTAAAATGAAGAGTTGTAATTAAAAAGTTGTTTTATGAGAGCTACAGTTAAAGTGTCAATGAGCTATCGCGGTTCAGTTGTTCCCCTCTTTTCGGTCCAATATTTCAATGCAAATCGTAGTGTAGATTATTATTATCTCTATTATATTTAACACTACACATATGAAATAGGAAGGGCACAAGTTAATCCCCTGACCACTGACCAAATAAATGTATTGAGTCATAACTCTTTAAGTATATTACATTGACCGCTGACCAATTTAAAGTATTGAGTCATATTATAAGATGAAATTCATTGAACCCCGAACTAGATCGGAAAGTCCTGACCACCGACCAGAAATATAATCTCTTGACCACTGATCAAAGGTCTAATATCCTGACCACTGACTAAAGGTATAATATCCTGACCACTGACCAAATTCAAGCAGCCGTGAGTTTGGTCAGTGGTCAATGGCCAGGGAATTATACCATTGTCCAATGGTTGGTGGTCAGGACTGTTTGAGTTTAGTCAGTGTTCAGGATATTTTACCCCTGTACAGTGGTCAGGACTTTCCGACCTAGTTCGGGGTCAATGGATGTTATCTTAATGTGACTCAATACATTTCTTTGGTCAGCGGTCAGTGGATTAGGTATAAGTACATTTCAATTCGACTCAATACATTAAGTTGGTCAGTGTTGAGACGTGAGGTGCATGTTCAATGTTCATCCCCTGAATAGCTCAAAAAAAAAAAAATTACGAATCTTATAGAATTATTACAACACAACATCACTCATCCTGGGAAGAAAGAAGATCGAGAGCTGCAGGAATGTCTGTACAAGTTGCAACTACTCTAAAAATTGATAATAATGCAAAGCAATTTTCAATAATCTCTCTTTTTTAAATTAATGTCGCGCGCGTTTTAGTGATCTTCAATATCGACCGATTTCGCTGCGCGATCTTACTGATCAAAAGTTTGCGCAGCCATCGATCGATAACGCAACCATCGATCGATTTCTGCGCGTTCGAATGATATGTTTTTTTAGTTTGTACATCTAATTGGCACATTTCATTGCAGATATCAATCGCTAGCGCAACCATCGATCGATTTATGAGCGTTCGAATGATACAGATCTTCTTAGTTTATGTATCTAATTAATTGTTTTGTTTGTAATGGAAAAATATTGTCTTTTTAAATAATCTTTATTTCTATTTAATAAGGCAAACATCAATCGATTGTTGCGCGTTTGAATGATATGGATTTGTTAGTTACTAACCAAGTCCATATCATTCAAACGCGCAACAATCGATTGATGTTTGCCTTATTAAATATAAAAAAAATATTTAAAAAGACAATATTTTTCCATTAAAAACAAAACAATTAATTAAAATTCATAAACTACGAAAATCCGTATCATCCGAGCGCGCATAAATCGATCGATGCTTGCGCTATCGATTGATAGGTACCCGCGATAATATGTGCATTGAGCCAATTACCTAGTTGATGTACAAACTAAAAAGAAATCATAGCATTCGAACGCGCAGCAATCGATCGATGGTTGCGCTATCGATCGATTGCTGCGCAAACTATTGATCAGTAGATCGCACAGCGCAATCGGCCGATATTACAGATCACTCGAAGGGGCGTGACATTAATATTATAATAATGGTTATTTAGAAATTAAAGCTACCTAGATTTAATTTTGAAGTAAGTTTCACAGCTCCGGTGCCATCGCGCCGTGTTTGTTTACATATGACCTCATCTCTATTTGCTTTCAAATTTTAATTCAAAAGTCAGAGACCCGACTTGCAAAGAAGGAGTTTCAAAAATTCAAAGTATGTAGGTAGGTAGCTCCGATTTTTTGACCTCTACGGTCGACATCCGATTTAATCGACGTACAAAAACCACCGCCCCAGACTGGAAAACATAAATTCTAACAGAGTTACTCCTAACTTCATGCATTCCCATAAGTGATGTTTATCATCACAACAAGCCCAATTGTGAAGCATAAAACAGCAGTTGTACTGATTGTTTTTGGTCATAATATCTGTAGTTCTGACAGATTTTAGTCAAATAGCAGTTGACTCATGTCTGTCGTCCACACTTGATCAGGTTTCAGAGGCTGGAAAATTATAAGCCAATATTTCACCAAAATTCTGAGCCAAGCTAATTTGGCTCATTTTTTAAAGATTTCAAGCCAAAATTAACATTGTAACATAGAAATTAATTCAAAATTTTAAGCCAATTAGACATATCTGAGATTTGACCTTTTGAAATCGAAGCCAATTAATTGGCTTTAACCAAGGTAGTTAGATATATGTATCTTGGCTTTAACTGACATACTCTGTAACATTGAGAAAAGTAGTACCTACCTACCAACCAGTTTGTATTTGGTGCACTGGACTCCTCTGACTTTTTCAAAAATCTGAGAAATAGCTGCCAACATACTTCATCAATTTGTCTAGTCCTCTAACATTTTTCCAGTTTCTCCTCCAAAAAATTAATGGTAATAAAGGAATTAATAGCTAAATATCCTCTGACATTGCTGGGAATTTTTTATTAGAGAATTGAATATCTCCTGACATATCATTGGAATTTACCACCAAATACAATCTGGCCTACCAATAAGACACCTACAATTACCTACTTTCTAAGCCTCTAAGGTAGGTAATTGACCGGTAAGTACTATTTACCGAATGGCATACCAAATGTCATCGAAGGGTACTAGGAAAATTCACCAATTGGCAACAAATGTTACTGAATGGAACTAATGGAAGCAAATGGCATTATGGGACCAAGTATGACCAGTCTGCAGAGTATGGGACATTTATAAGTTTATAACATTTTCTGTGTGAACAATCCTCAATTTCTTCCTATAATTAGTTAGTTACATGTATTTTACTGAGAACAGAAGCCAAAATGAAGGATTTCTTGAAGAATACTTTATCAGCTCCTGCGGTCAGGCAGCGGCCGGGCCGGGGCTCCAGACTGTATTTCATGGTATATTCCACCACTTTTTTTTTTCCACTTTGAAAAAAGAATATTCTACCAAACTTGGTGGATTTTTAGCTATTTATTCCCGGTTCATACAATTACCGGAACGGAGCATGAATTACCGGAACGGGACATGAATTACCGGAACGGGACATGAATTACCGGAACGGAGTTGTTTTTATTGCGAAATATTCCTATTTATGTAATTAGTTTATAAAAATGATCGATATATGGTCTAAATGATATCATAATTAACCATTTACACTCGTTTCGTCCCGTAATCGTTATAAAAACGAATGAAAATGAGATGGACATTTTACAAGAGTATATGCTGAAAATTAGTTTTCCTTATAAGATATTTCATAGAGAATACTTTAAGGAGAGACTAAAGTAATTTTAGTGAGTGATTATATATTATAATTTTATTGAGAAATAATCCTAGTTACGTAATTTAGGTATATATTGTTGAAATTTGAGTTAAATGTATTACACACTCGTTATATATTTAATGTTAACTTCCTGTTAGACTAGCTCAGCTATATTAAATTACCTATTGTTTCAATAACTATGTATTACTTTTAATGAGAAACGGACATAAAGTCTAAAGTCGATCACACTTCCGTCGAGGGTTAAATACCCTGTCTGGTAGTTTCTGAAGTCAGTCTGTCTTGAACATTACTCAGTGAGAGATGGGTTCCACTCATCTCTCCATAGACTTCTAATTGTATAACATATTTACTCTTTAAATAAACTCTATGTCTTAACGTTGTTAACCCACTGATTTAACCTAATTCTAACAGGTTATGGGCCCAGTGAACGATAAGAGTTTATAAATCAAATTATGTTTAAACAAATTAGAAGTTTATAATAGTAATAAAAACGAAGTGCTGTGAAAAAAAGTGTTAACCTATATGAAACATATCACTTAAAACGCTTGCGTAAGCAAATCGTGCTCACGCGCTAATGAGGTCAATTATAATGATTGCTCTAGCGAAAAATGCACTTGTGTTATAATATAATGATTTAGTATTTTTGCGGAAGAGGTGTCAAGAGAGGTCACAAATTACCTTTAAATCTGTGACCTTATCCTTTGGTAAACAGTCTTTCAACAAAAGGTTCTTGCGAACTAAGGCTGTGTTACTGTTCCAATTAAATATTAATAATTATATTCAGTGCAGTTATTCTTATGAATTAGAATAATTTTAAAACATCAATTCAGTCAAACAGTAAATCAAGTTAACTGCTTTGGTTGTTTATGTTTGTTAAAGTATTGAATGATAGTAAATACTTATATTCAGTGCAGTTATTCTTATGAATTAGAATAATGTTAAAACATCAATTCAGTTAAACAGTAAATCAAGTTAACTGCTTTGGTTGTTTATGTTTGTTAAAGTATTGAATGATAGTAAATACTTATATTCAGTGCAGTTATTCTTATGAATTAGAATAATGTTAAAACATCAATTAAGTTAAACAGTAAATCAAGTTAACTGCTTTGGTTGTTTATGTTTGTTAAAGTATTGAATGATAGTAAATACTTATATTCAGTGCAGTTATTCTTATGAATTAGAATAATGTTAAAACATCAATTCAGTTAAACAGTAAATCAAGTTAACTGCTTTGGTTGTTTATGTTTGTTAAAGTATTGAATGATAGTAAATACTTATATTCAGTGCAGTTATTCTTATGAATTAGAATAATGTTAAAACATCAATTCAGTAAACAGTAAATCAAGTTAACTGCTTTGGTTGTTTATTTTTGTTAAAGTATTGAATGATAGTAAATACTTATATTCAGTGCACTTATTCTTATGAATTAGAATAATGTTAAAACATCAATTCAGTTAAACAGTAAATCAATTTAACTGCTTTGGTTGTTTATGTTTGTTAAAGTATTGAATGATAGTAAATACTTTCAACAAAAGGCTCTTGCGAACTAAGTATTCTGTTTTTGTTTCAATTGAATATAATATTAATAATTATATTCAGTGCAGTTATTCTTATGAATTAGAATAATTTTAAAACATCAATTCAGTCAAACAGTAAATCAAGTTAACTGCTTTGGTTGTTTATGTTTGTTAAAGTATTGAATGATAGTAAATACTTATATTCAGTGCAGTTATTCTTATGAATTAGAATAATGTTAAAACATCAATTCAGTTAAACAGTAAATCAAGTTAACTGCTTTGGTTGTTTATGTTTGTTAAAGTATTGAATGATAGTAAATACTTATATTCAGTGCAGTTATTCTTATGAATTAGAAATAATGTTAAAACATCAATTAAGTTAAACAGTAAATCAAGTTAACTGCTTTGGTTGTTTATGTTTGTTAAAGTATTGAATGATAGTAAATACTTATATTCAGTGCAGTTATTCTTATGAATTAGAATAATGTTAAAACATCAATTCAGTTAAACAGTAAATCAAGTTAACTGCTTTGGTTGTTTATGTTTGTTAAAGTATTGAATGATAGTAAATACTTATATTCAGTGCAGTTATTCTTATGAATTAGAATAATGTTAAAACATCAATTCAGTTAAACAGTAAATCAAGTTAACTGCTTTGGTTGTTTATTTTTGTTAAAGTATTGAATGATAGTAAATACTTATATTCAGTGCACTTATTCTTATGAATTAGAATAATGTTAAACACATCAATTCAGTTAAACAGTAAATCAATTTAACTGCTTTGGTTGTTTATGTTTGTTAAAGTATTGAATGATAGTAAATACTTTCAACAAAAGGCTCTTGCGAACTAAGTATTCTGTTTTTGTTTCAATTGAATATTAATAATTATATTCAGTTATTCTTATGACTTAGAATAATGTTAAACATCAATTCAGTTAAACAGTTAATCAAGTTTAACTGGTTTGGTTGTTTCAAGAAACATTTCAGAAAAACACGTGGGCTAACAAATTTCGTTTGAAGAAAAAGCTCTACAATCTAAAATTGAAGTCTCCTGATCTACTCGACTTTCATTTGAAGGAACTAACTGACGTTTTTCAAGAGCTTGCCTTGTTAAATCAAGTGATCAGTGAAGAGGATAAAGTGATTTGTCTTCTGTCATCACTGCCAGGGCCGTTTGAAGTGCTTGTCACTGCACTTGAAGCTCAGACAGACATCCCTAACTGGATTACCGTAGCTGACACACTCCGGAGTGAAGCTGAAAAGTTGAGTATTCTTCTCAAACTAACAACTACTCATCCCAGAGCTACCCCAATCTGGATACACCCAGCAAGGAGGAGGATACGGCACTTGAAACAGTGGGGGGTACTATGGACAGCAGCAGAATTACTATGCACAGCAGCAACAGACACCGCCAACCCAAATCTCTTACGGCAACTGGGGACAACAGGCACCGGGCGGTTGGAATGCCGCAACCACTGGACAAGCTGCCGGTACTTGGAGTGGCTATGGACAACAAACCGGACAAACGCCCCAGCAAAGCTGGAGCAACTCCACATACTTGTGGTGGCTATGGGAACTACAACTACAAGAAGTAAAATAAGTAAAGACTTGTTTGTTTGTAAATAGCTACACAAGAAAGTGGTAGTGTTAAGTTGCTAAAATGACTTAGTTTAACTGACATTTAACTTACGCCATATTGTAGTTCTATTCACAGTAAATAAATAACCTGATGTTAGTCTAGTGGTAGGTTTAGTTAACTTTCGCCTCTACGGTTCTTGCACCGGTGTACAACTTGCTTCAGCATTTGTGAAGTGAATTCTCAAATTAATTGAAATTAGTTTTTTTGGATAGTAGTTAGATAGAATTTTTATTGCTTTTTAATGATCAGCAGATTAATCTTTGAATCGTAACAAAAACTACCGACACAGCATTTAATTATTATTTTAATTGATGACTCAGCATGTTTACTTAATAGAAGTACGCGGTCTATTAGGTG
>CANNZV010000938.1:201314-399132 GCA_947561585.1 Caprella mutica | reverse complement strand
ATTCCACTGATAGTGATTAGTTCTATCCTGATGAGAATTCCACTGATAGTGATTAGTTCTATCCTGATGAGAATTCCACTGATAGTGATTAGTTCTATCCTGATGAGAATTCCACTGATAGTGATTAGTTCTATCCTGATGAGAATTCCACTGATAGTGATTAGTTCTATCCTGATGAGAATTCCACTGATAGTGATTAGTTCTATCCTGATGAGAATTCCACTGATGAGAACTCCACTGATGAGAACTCCACTGATGAGAACTCCACTGATGAGAACTCCACTGATGAGAACTCCACTGATGAGAACTCCACTGATGAGAACTCCACTGATGAGAACTCCACTGATGAGAACTCCACTGATGAGAACTCCACTGATGAGAACTCCACTGATGAGAACTCCACTGATGAGAACTCCACTGATGAGAACTCCACTGATGAGAACTCCACTGATGAGAACTCCACTGATGAGAACTCCACTGATGAGAACTCCACTGATGAGAACTCCACTGATGAGAACTCCACTGATGAGAACTTCACTGATGAGAACTTCACTGATGAGAACTTCACTGATGAGAACTTCACTGATGAGAACTTCACTGATGAGAACTTCACTGATGAGAACTTCACTGATGAGAACTTCACTGATGAGAACTTCACTGATGAGAACTGCAGTAGTGCGAAGTTATTTGAATCTGAAAATAATTACAAACAAATGAATTAAATAATCTCTGATATTGACTAAGAATTATGCTACAAACAATTATTAACAAGATATAACAAATTGAATAGATTTTATTTTAATCTCATACTATAATATTTTTTTATTTTAGTAGGGGTTTAATGTCGGGCTTCAGTCATATCGTGACTATTTTGCTGACGTAAAAGGAAATTAAATACAAGGGACTAGAAGAAGCAGTCAGAAAGGAAAGTGGCTCCATGAACAAAGGCACTTGCCACCGTTGGTGACAATGCTCATTAATTTAGAAAAGCTACTCCGTGAATGCAGTCACTTACCAAGGAATGTGACGAAACGGGACAAAAGCACCGGTGGCTGCATTCACGGATGGAAAAGGAAAATGAAGAGGTGATAGTAAATGAAGCCTACGAGCCTACCTAACACAAAAATCAGAGCATAACCCTAGCGCTATCCTCCAAAATCCTGAACAATGTGTATTCGAAGCACATTTGGTTATGTTAAAAGTATCCACATTCGAGTGGCAAGGAAGAAACAAGATTTGATAGAAAACAAGATTAATGGAAAGTAGAACACAGATAGATTAAAATCCAATTACTGTGATCAGAGTGTGTTTCGAATTTTAAAAATCAAACTTACAAAATATTTCACCAAAGGACTAAAAACAGTGACACCTCGATCTAATATTTTTATTAATTTCTTTATGTTGATGAATTAAGAGGTTATACTGCGAACTATGGAAAGAAAGTGGAATAAAATGAGTGAAGAAAAGTCAACAAAGCTATTTTTGGAAATTGCAAGATAAGGTTGAATTGATGTTTAGCATTAGAAACGTGGTTTTATAGAAACGCTACATTTATCTTCCATTACTCGAGACTAACTGTTAGAGATTAATTCCAATCCGTAGAATACTTACAATTAATGCTACAAAGGACTATATTGCAAACTAATTGGAAAAAAGTCGAATTAATTTAAACGAAACTAAAGAACTCTACAAAAGAGATAATTGAATTTTACTAATTTCTTGTAATTAAATATTGGTCATTTTTTTAAATAAGATTATTGCTTTATGGAAACATAATTTGTACTGAAAAAGGGTAATACATATTTGCCTTAAAAATGGAAGGAAGTATTTAATTTTATTCGATTTGATTCTTAAGCGTTCTTGTCAAGGGAGATGCAAAGAACGAAACTGTAAAATAGAAAAAATGAAAGACAATAATTTGAAAATACTGAACAATGTCACTATACTGCTTAATTTTAGTTAAATGTTCAAATATGAATGTTGAAATGAAATATTGTAGAAACTCTCATTTTAGCGGCAAATTACATGTTGAAGTAATCTAGGATATTGTATAAATTAAGCCATTCGTATTTTCAGTAAATTTTAAGAGTTTAAACGTTTTTTCTAGTTTAATGATTTAATGAGTGAAGAATTCCAAACTAGGCTATAAACTAAAAGCTACAGTTAAAAATTGTATTCAAGTAACTATATAAGAGTTTAATTAATTATTACCAGTACTCTGAATATTTGCAAATTTTAATACAGGCGTCCCCCGCTCTTATTACAAAATCGCGACTCACACTTACAACAAAACGGTAATAAGTGTGAGTCATGTCCTGAAGTTACATTTTTATAATTCTTATCCCTATAATATTCTGTTTTCTACGAACAAGTTATCAAAGAAAAGATTATATAACTGACTAAAGTAATATTTTAATTTGGAGTGACGTGGCTATATGTTAGGACTGTGCATTGTGTACAATTAATGTACTTACGTTAAATAGTTTATAATAGTTTTAAAGTTAGATTGTTCAACTGCAGAAACAATTCTTAATATTGCACAATTATAGATTGTGCTGCCTGCTATATAAAGTAGGATATTGAATGAGTCTGATTTTTTTTATTTTTCAATTCAATTGTTACGTATGTGGTTTTATCTAAAATGGAAGCATTCTGTTCAATTTTGAAAACAAATAAATACAATTTTTAAAATAATCTATTTTATCGTAAAATTCTACTCATATGTAGAATCAACTTTGGAAATCTTTATATATGTCATACAATGTTTCATAATAACCATTTTCGTTAATAAACGTTAACGTATTAACGATAAATATATCTTTTATATCCTATATTAATTTTAGTGCTTAGTGCTTTTTTCAAATTTTTAAAGTTTCCACACGATTCCTAATCCATATTATGAAACATTGCTGGATTAGATTCATACACGTGGAAAAAGGATGATAGTGATGGGAGGTGGCAAAAAAAAATTGGGTTGGCTATAATGGATCCAAATTATTTTAGTTAATGCCAAATATATAATTGAATATATAAATACCATATATATAAGGATATAATCCTGAGGAGATGCGAACTTTATGAGTAATTAGTCAGCTTCTTATACTCGTTTGGTCACTGGTTACTTTACCCTACAATATACATTTATTTGTATTCAAAGTATTAACCAATTTTTTTGGGTTCAACAATTCCGTTATTTATTAGTATGAAAAATCTATTCAGTTCTTCTCATACCTAACATTATTGCGTCCAAACAAATATGTTATAATGGTAGGAACAGCTCTGCGAAAGAAATCTCCAATATATATATTTATGAATTGAAGATAGAATTTTAAATAAAAACTTAAACTCTACTCTAAATTACTAATTATATATATAGTATATATCTGCAGTAATATTTATTTGAACTTCCTTTCTTGTAAATATATTATTTAACATATTTTTTCTTAATCAATCTAACCTGCATGATCATATAGTTTGTAATAGTTAGGGCGAAAACAGCTTAATTGAAAACTAAAAATAATATATTATACCAATGTTACTCCTGAAATATTTTCTATACCAGGTAATGTAAGTACAAGACATGACCCACACCTCTTTGACTTATTGTAAGTCTGAGACGTAATAAGAGCGGGGACGCCTGTACTAGCAAAATAAATAACCGTTTATCACCATGGAGTGGATATGAACAGTCAGTATTTCAGAAACTACAGAAACCATAAGTTGTGTATTTACAATTACCAATTGTAAAGTATTTGAACGAAATAATTTATGATTGCCAATCAATTTAATTGGAAGTTTTTATGCCATATCGCTGATATTGAAAAGAAATTGAATATATAAGGGGCTTGAAGTAACAGTTAGAAAAGGAAAGAGACTCCATGGAAGAATAAACTACCACCAGTCTGAGACAACGCTCATGGATGCAAAAAAAAAAAAATCCGTGACTGCAGTCACTTACCAAGGAATGTGACGAAAAGAGTCACCAGCACCGGTGGCAGCACTCACAGATGGAAAAGGAAAATGAAGAGGTGATGATAAATGAAGCCTAGCGGACACAAAAAAAAGCATAGCGCTATCCTCAGAAACTACAAGTAGCCACAAAAATGATAAGCCTGATGCTGTTGTGCTCTTCTCTTATATTCACCTGAACAGATTGAGGATACAGCCACTGGGGGCTTTACAATTAGCCTACTATATTATATCTTTAAACAATTTTCATACATTTTTCAAATTATATATTTATGAAACATAACTGATACGAATAACTTTGCTAATTATATCAGGTATCACCGAACTAATAGAAATTTGTCCTTACCAATTAAGAAAAGGGAAATTTGCAATGCTGTCGTTTGTTTCTTCCGCTTTCTTGTGAGGAGAAGTGATCTGGTCATAGCAAGGCTTGGGTCATAGGTAGTGGTTTTTAGAGTTCCACCTAGCGAATGCTCGCTCTCTCCATTGAACTGGAAACAAATTTTAATAATATAAATTAGTATATTAGTTATTGTTATTGAATAGGTTTGATGCGAATATAATGGTTTCGACATTTCGTTAATCGGAAAATATATAGAAAAGACCTTAATATAGATCTAGCAGTTAGATTGGAAAGAGACGCCGTGAATGGAATGAAAGAGACTCTTCAATGGATGTTACGGAATGAGAATCTAGTAATCGCGGAAGTAAGAGGAAAATGAACGAACAGGGTGCAAAAACATATTGCAAATTATATTAGTAAACAATCTAAGACTACATTGTTATCTCTATCTAGTGCTGTTCTACGAAACAGTGAATTTCAATGAAACAAAAAGGAAAAAAAAACTTGGTCATCATCCAATTTGCAACTGTTCGTTTCGAAAAATTCTCTGCCTCTTTCTTCAATTCATGACGGTTACATAGTGTCATTCGTTGAAAACTCTCATAAATGCAACATGAATATCTTGCATATTTACTCTTATGAATTTAAGATAGTTTTTTTTAGTATAAAGTTATTAATAAATAATCTCTGTTAATTTAAGTAGGGGTTTAACGTTTTCTTTGGAACCAAAGGCCATATCGCTGACAATGAAATTAAATACAAGGGACTGGAAGCCACTGGAAAGTGGCTTCAAAAACAAAGTCACTTACCACCGTGGGTGACAATGCTCATGAATACAGAAGAGCTACTCCGAGAATGCATTCACTTAAAAAGAATAAAAAAGGAACCAATTTAAGGTCCGCAGGCTGCACTCACGGATGGAAGATTAAAATGAAAAGGGGATAGTAAATCAAGCCTACAAGCCTAACAAACCCAAAAGTCGAAGAACTTGTAGTTTGAAAGCATAAACCTAGTGCTACCCTCTAAAACTGCAAGTGGCGTAAAAAGATAAACATAATAAGAATGAAAAAAAAGACTATAAATCCAAATTACAACAGTTAGAGGCCAAAGGGATCCCCCTTCTATTAAATCCACCACAAACAGCTTCATGATAGTGTCAAAAAGGTAAATTGCGGCCCACTTACTAACTGTGGCCTCTAACAACTGAAACATCATAGCTTCAAACCACACTTCAAAAATTAAATTAATAAGTTATAGCATTCACTGTGCTTATTTTGATAGCTATGCAACATTTTAATGTAATTTCTATTCAAAATGTTTTAGAGACTCTCTTGAGAGGGCTGCAATTAAAAATTAAAGGGCCGCAATTTACCTGCGTGACCCTAGAGCTCATGCAGGCTTATAAATTTTTTGCTGCCCAGAAAGAAAGAAATTTCTTAGAGTTACCTGCACAAAATAAAAACGAGAATTTGGTAGTAGAGTTGCAAGCTAAAAATTACGGGAAAAATAAATTAGGTGAATATACGTAATTACATTTACTGTTTAACACTAACCTTGAGCATCCAGCTGTTCAGAAAATTATTCGTTGCTTTTCCCTTTTTTTATAGTGCATAAATATGGTTATATCTATAGGTATTGTGAGACTAAAACCTGAAAAAGATTATTAAATTTAAAGGTATTTATAAATACAGAAAGAACAGTTTAAACAAAAAGTATATACTACAGTCTACATTATAGAAGTTGACGTAAACCGGCGGCTATTTACGAATGGAAGAATCATATGTATAATAAAACAATTAATAAAGTATATACCTACCTAAACTCTAGGAGTCTAGAGGCTAAAATAAAAAATAAAATGTGGTTAAAAGCTACAGCTCTAGGTGTTTTTTTTTCTTTCTATTCCATGTCTACAGATCGTATTCAAAGGAATTTAGGCACAATAATATAAAGTAGAATTCCGTATTTTTTTAAATTAAATAGTTTAATTATACTGTGCGGGCACTGTTTTATGACTCTAGTACAGAGTAATGTAAATAAGTGCATAAAATCTAATTTAGCTATTTCGTAAACCGTTCCAAATCTCGACATGTTGCAGGTTTGGATACCTATAAAAAATGGTTCCACTAACTATAGAAAAAAAATTCTGAAGTTCGGTATTATTTCAAAGTCCAGAAGTAAAGATACAAAAGTTTTGAAAGCACACATTTTGGTAATAAATTTCAAATTCCATCAGTAATTTCAAGAAAATCTGTGAAGTATTGATAAATTTCTAATTAGAAATGATCTCAAGAACAGAAACACTTGATATTGAGCTGAACTTCGCCTCAGCTATCAGCAAAAAATAAACCGGTAAAAATATTTAGAGTTCATATCCAAGAAGAAAAAAACTAGCTCAGAAATCTGATCAGTCTTTCAAATATCTCAATTTCAAGGATTAAGCTGCTTAAAAATGGTAGCATTAACAATTTTTCACAGAGTTAATAAATATAGCTTAAAATTCTGAACTTAGAAAATAAAAGAAGCTAAAAAAATTAATTTTCAAATGTATAAGTAAAAGATATAGTTCCATATGAGCATGACAATAAAAAATAGAGTCCTCAGCTAGAAAGACTGAAGAATAACTTATCCATACAAGAACTAATCCAGGCTAAGTTAAATTAGTATCTAAAGAAAAACTAATTTCCGATCTGCCTATAACACAAGTTTTTAAATAGAGAGAGTGAAATTTGATGACTTTTCACCATGACCACTGAGTGTATATAAAGATGGAGGTAGAATAGCAGGCGCACAAATGATGCCAAAAAGTGGCGCCATGGGCGTGTCTTAACCCCCGTATATAGAATATGAAGAGTTTGGTTCCAAAACGCTATAAATCCATTTTGATCAATTTGAGTTAAAATGTGTTTTCTTTACCAAGAAAGTACAAAGATGAAAACCACTATTTTCTGTTTCAATCATTCACATAGCATATTGAGGTTATAATAACATAAACAATTCAAATCCACAATACCGACGAAATACAATATTGATTTAGGTGGAAACTCATTTTTTTCAAAAGTGGCGTTTATCGCGTTTTGGAACCAAACTCTTCATATGTAGTGACAATCGAGACGTTTAGTGTACGTGACGTCATCACAGCAACACTCTAAAACAAAAATTGTCACTACTGCACTTCTCGAAACCCTACTTTTTAAAGATTTAATAGTTACTTACATGACGAATACAGATAATTTCTATGATGAAAAAGTGTATGATTTGATTACTAACTATACTTTGACATCTCACTAAAACTATAATTTTATTACAGTAATAACAAGATGAACAGAGAGAATGTACCCAACAAACATATGAATGTCGATTCGATGCCGTTTGCTGTCGAATTCGTAGCGCTAACGGCGGGTATCGACTTAGCAACCATTTCGACTCATAGTAGATATCGGAATGTCTGTTTCTAAATGAAATCTGAATTTACACTTCGGGTAGAAACACGAAAACCGATACATGGTTTTAACAGCATCATCTTGACGTCGGCATGTCTGTTTCCAAACGATATCTGAATTTATACTTCGACCAGAAGTGCGAAAACAGATACGTAGTTTTAAAAAAATCGTTTCAAATTTGGAAATTCATTTTCTTATCTTCCTGTTATATAATACGTATAGAAATGTAGGAATTATTTTTATTCAATTGGATTGTACCTTTCTATATAACGTGCGTTGTGCTCCCTTTAAACTATACCCAATAATTAATACATTTATAGGGGACTACGGCAGTTGTTAAGGTACGATCGGGCATTGACACGCTAGTGCGACTGTACAATGGATCAACGTAAAGTAAGCGATATTGGAACATCGGTTGTTGAACAGTGTTCCTCCAGTACCGTGAAAATTAAATGGATAACCAATCAAGTGATTTTTAGATGACCAGTGCATTTATTGTTATGAATCTATTCTAGACTGCTTATTATTGTAAATAAACCGCGAGGGGTTCCTGAAGCTGTCTTTGGTGAATAGAAGAGAAGGGGGGTGGCGTCCCTTGGGACTCAAACTGTTGTAATTTGGATTATGTATTGTCTATTTTATGTTTACCATGTGTATAGTGTTTTTAACTCTCCATGCAGTTTTAGAGGATAGCGCTAGGGTTACGCTCCACAATTACGTACGAGGTCTTAGATTTTGTGTTAGGTAGGCTCGTAGACTTCATTTACTATTACCTCTTCATTTTCATCTTCCATCCTTGAGTGCAGCCATCGGTGCTTGTGACCATTTTTGTCACATTACTCTGTAAATGACAGCATTCACGGAGTAGTTTTTCAGCATCCATGAGCGTCGTGACTTTGTCCATGGAGCCACTTTCCTTTCTGACTGCTTCTTCCAGTCCCTTCTATTTAATTTCCTTTTGACGTCAGAGACATGGCCTTTGGTTCCGAAGCAGACGTTAAACCTATAATAAACGTAAATAATTAAAAGTTGATGGGGATATTTAACATGTTCTATTTTAGAGTAGATTCAGTGTTATCGGATGTTTCCACATTTTCTGATACATAAGTAATAAATATAATAATTATCATTATTTAATTCTTACTTAAATTGGTATCCATGATACCAGTACGTAAAATACAAGTTTAGAAATAAAAATCAATTCCTAAATAATTTTTCTACGCAAAATGCGGAACCCCATATCTGATAATTCTTGAGCTTTCACCTAGTGCCAAAAGCTGTGCAAATGAGACGATTAAAATTTAGTGATTCACATTATAGATAATTAAACTTAAAGTGGTAATCGGACTCAATAAATCTATATTTAATCATTATTTAACTTTTATTTCAATTGGTATCATACCTTCAGTTATTATGTTACGAATTAAATAGTAGTTAAATAATAATTATTATATTTTCCTCTATCACGTGTTCGAAAATATAGACCCTATTAATAACTTGGAACATATACCTTACTGCTAAAAAATATTTCACAGAGCACAAAATTCCTGTTTGTTCAATGAAACACAATAATTATAAAAATCTAATTATATATTAATTTCTTCTAAGTCGTGGCCTCAAAACATTTTCTTTAATTTGAACTCAGAAGGAACGAAAATTTTAAGGAGTTACAATTATATAAAAATTTAACCAACTCTTTACTATTTGTAATACGAATAAGTTCTGATTTTGGTTAAAAAAGCGGTGCTTGCCTGTATTGTTCTATTCACTTTAAAATATCTTTAAGTATCTCCGTGTCGTTTATTGTCAAAATTTTTTTTTAGTCTTGATACATCCACGGTGGCAATGTGCCTGAGTTTCAGGCACGAAGACGGAGGGTCCCACGATCGATACCAGGACACATCACTTCATTTCTTCCCATTTAATTTACACATAACAATATGTAACAAAAATAAAATTGATATGCATCTAAATGTACAGTACGTTATATCAATGAAGTAAGAGTTTTCAATTTTAATTTATTTATTTTTTGGATGCAAGTGGATATCGTTTCGAAGCATATAAGATATATAATTAGGCGTCTGTTCGATGCAAAATCCCTATGTATGTTAGATGTCGTAATTTATCTTTATATTCAACGCTGTTAAAACGGTATCGCTTCGATGCCAAATATACTTGATATGATGCGGTTCAGCGGTGCAAACGGATATCGGATTGATGTCTACTTGATGTCACCATGTCTAATTTGTTACTGGTATTCGATGTCGGAAGAGAGGTTATACAGAGTCGTTTAGACATCGAATAGATACATTCATGTTTGCTGGGATTATAAAGAATTTAGATTGAGAAAGATGGAACTGACAGATGGAAGAAGAAAATGAGTAAGAAAATGAAACCTAAATTCCTACCTAGCAAAAAATCTAAGAGAAAAATGATCGAAAAGAGATAGTAAATGAAGCATGCAAGCCTACCTTAGCATTATCCTCTAAACCAGAAAGTAGTGTTAAAAATGAGTAGTGTTAAAACAATTATGATAGTTTAACCTTTTTAATTTACCTTTTAATATAAATATAAATAAAATTGAATGAGAAGCAAACTATAAAAAATAATGTTTTCATAAATCTCACCAACTGCGACAATTAGTAAACAATATTTTTTCAGAAATAAAATATCATCACAATTGGTAAATATTTTGTTATTAAAAATGGTGATAGCTACAAACAGTACAGAACAACATAGCCTCCCTCGACTGTTATTCTATTAACACTGAGCATTAGAGGAGGGGTCACCATTCATAGGGAGGGGCATACAACCCCATTGCACCGAGTGGCAGGGGTGCATTGGGGGAAGACACGTCCATGGCGCCACTTTTTGGCATCACTTTTCCTTGCAAGGCATGCTACCTCCATACCTATATATACTTAGTGACCATGACGGCTGAAGACGAAATGTCCCGCACTGCATTGAAAAGAATGGAAATTTCTTACATGCGGGGGTAAAATGAGAATTGGGGGTAGCGTACGATAATCCGTGGTACAGTGGGAACTAGATTATTCATGCGCGCCTCAGCAATTGGACGGATACACTTTTCCGCGATTGTACGTGGGTGTATACTTTATGGAGTGATTTCGAAGGCCTTATCTTTAGTGGCACCAGCAAAAAGCTCTTCTTTCTGCAATCATGCTGCGTCTTTTTCTTTTATTAGTAAAGTTTGTTTTCTATGCAGTGCTTTGTGATGACCTCAGATTGCTAAAGCCCTTGAACATGGTCCAAAGTCCCGCTTCAGCTGGAAGCTCTGTTTCTACAAGAATCCCTGAAGCTACAGTTCACGTTATTGTATCAAAAATAGATATTTATTGATTCATATGGAGTAACTAGACAGTTTGGTTGACAATAAGGCACTGTCCCATTGTTAACCAAATTTTCTGTCCCAATGATCACCATGACGCCATTTTGAAAACATATGGGTATCGCGGCTCAACTACAAAAGTATAAAGGCAATCATTTCATATGATGATATTTTACATATTACTTAATATTATGTAAAAATGCCGTAAGCATTACATGTTAAATTAACAGATTTAAAACAATTGAAACAAAGTACGAAAAATTTAGTTTTTCCACCTCTAAAACACGTGTTCGCTTTTACACAGAGCTGACTGCACCCTAACCGCTGAATGCAATGCGAGTGAATGCACTGAAGTATGCCTAATTTACCACTAAGATTTTGTTACAAATTGTCCACAAATAAAAAAAGTTATTTAGTATGTCCCATTGTTCCCAGTGTCCCATTGATGACCATCCTCCCCTAGTTGTTGTGACCTTCGGAAATTAAAAATGATAAACTCACATATGTGTTGTTTTAACCAACGTCAGTTTAACTCATTTTAAATAGTACCTGCAACTCACCACGTAGGTAGGCGGACAAATAAACCATAAAATTTAGTCAAAACAAATCATATATGATTTGATTCAACTAATCCTTTTTCTGTGTGTAGTCCCTTGTTTTTGATTTCCTATCGACGTCAGCAATATAGCCTTTGGATCAGAAACAAACGTTAAACCCCGTGTACTGATTTGTGATTACTAATTAGATATTTTCACAATAATATAATTTTAAATTATACAACAAATTAAGTAAATGTTTAATCAACTTATATGTACGTTCAATATTTATTACATTTATATTTTATTCTTCATGTCATTAACACCTTCATTTATACAATTTTCATTTATTCGTAAAAAGTATTATTAATTAATATCCAACCCGATTCGACCGAGTGGAATTTTCAGAGAATTAGGTAGGTGGCCTAATAGCAGTTTAGTAATCATTGTGATAGTCTTTTCTGGCTATCTGTCATAAATGGTGGGTATTACTATTTGTACTTATTACTTATACGTGATACACACTTGTCTATTTCTAGTTACTCTACACTTGTATTATTCTTAGGGTCAATACCACAGTATAAAGATTAGGGGAGTAGACCAATCTCATAAGGGAGACATCTTTAAAAAAACTGACCAATAGGGTTGCAGAAGAGACCGGTGGTGCGTGACGTCATGAGCGGGAAAATTTACTTCTGTTTACTATGTAATATTGGTGTTTTAACTAAATAAATATATTTCTTTTATTTATAACTTTATGGAAGTATAATATAAATTGAAGAAATTTGATAAGATAATTACTAGGGTTGAGACTATATGCGTTTTGAATTATATAATTATGAATATCATCGAAACTTCAACCATTCTATAATATTTCCAGGATATATGATTTCAACCGCATATTGTCACAACCCTAACAATTACTAATAATAGAAGCTTACTTAATATACATGTATATTAAGTAAGCCATGAACAACCCTGATAAAACTAAGTAGTTAAGAGAAACCTCAACTTAGTTTTGAATGGATTCAAAATTTTGGTAAATTGACATCTTGATTCTTGAGAAATAGTCTCTAGACGTAGTAATTTTTGATAATGGTTGTTGATTCAGCCATATTAGAGAGCTGCTGATTAAAACAAAATAATGAACAAATTACTATCCAATCTGTGTAATCATGTCTCCTATAATTGTTAAAGGAATTAGAACTGTGTTCTGCTGTATTCTTACTATCTTTAAACATTTATTAACCTTCCTATCACGCGCGTTTGCCATTGTTATTTGTTTTATCTAGAACTCCCCTTGGTTTGTCTACACTTTTCACAATCACGTGACTCTGGGAGTCGCTGATTGGTTCAAGATTGCTGACGTAACGCACCATCCACTTGAAAAATAATAACACACAACTGGGCTACTCCCCTAATCTTTATACTGTGCCAATCAAAGCTCTGTTCACTGTACTATTAACTATGGATCTTTTACTTTCTTATAGATCACTTTACTCAATGACAATAAGTAAGGTTAATAGCAACACAAGTATATAATTGTGGGGTACGGTCAAGAGCCCCCCGGTCAAGAGCCCCCCCGGTCATGAGCCCCCCCGGTCATGAGCCCCCCTAGGTCATAAGCCCCCCCCGGTCATGAGCCCCCCTAGGTCATAAGCCCCCCCCCCGGTCACGAGCCCCCCCTCCATGTTTTTTAATCCTTATTTACCTAGTTAAACAAATGAAGAACTACTTAGATAGAAATAACTGAGAGTTGCTAATGTAGTTTGTTGTATCCGCTAGATTGTTGTACTGCACACTTCATGATTGTTTAATGACCTGGCAGGGGGGTTCGGGGGCGGCACGCCCCCCAATATACATATATTTTATGTCTAATCAGTAATGAACTACAAAAGTGTCAATAATGATTGAATAATATAGGTAAATAAGGATTTAAAAACAGGGGGGCTCGTGACCGGGGGGGCTCATGACCGGGGGGGCTCTTGACCGGGGGGGCTTATGACCGGGGGGGCTTATGACCTACACCCATAATTATACACAACTGTAATTCAATCACGGAAGCACCCTATACTAAACAGTGAAATGCTAACAAGATTAGCGGAGATCTAATATCGGAAATCTGAGGCCTCAGCGCCCAGTTTCAGCACCTCAATTTCTCGCATTTCTAGAAATGTGAAAAAATGAGTATTCAAAATCGTACTCCTGTTTTTTGGTTGAAGCTAGAGCATTGCGGTTTTTTGCATTCGATACTCCATAATGATATCTACAATATTGCGTTATACGATTTTTGATTTTCTAATTTTTTGTAGAAAATTTTTTCAGACATATTTTTTTTTCAATTTTTTTTACTTTTCATGAAAAAGTCGAAATTTAGAAAACCCATTCGAAAATCAAAAATCGTATAACGTAATAAAGTAGATATCAGTATGGAGAATCGAATGCAAAAAACCGCAAAATACAGGAGTAGGGTTTTTGAAAATGGTTCGAAATTTGTTCGAAATTCGAATAACTCGTTTTCTATGGGTTTACTCGAAAAAATGTCAAGAATAAAAACGATAGGGAATTAAATTTTATATATACATACAAAGTTTCAGAACCATAACTTCAATATAAAAAAAACTTTTCAAAATTTGGGAGAGGTCCCCTCAAGATATCTAATGGATTTGTCTACATTTAACTATTATTTTTGCTTTGCATACTATGTACATTACTAAGTAAAAATGAATGTCCCCTAATTCCTGAACGAAGGGCAAACGGTTTTTTTTATGAATTCAAATGTTATTATTGGCTAGTAATTAAATTGCCAGTAATTAGTGACTGGCAGTTTTCCGTCTGGCAGTTTTGCGGAAACCATATATGCTGAAACTTTTTTTTTTCTTTTTGTTTAAAAAGACAATATTTTTCCAATAAAAACAAAATGGGTTTTATTGCGAATCTCCTTTGAAACTTCATCTAGTTATAATTTAGTTCTTTGAAGCAATTTATCCATTTCATAATCACTTATTAGTTTCTTTCTTGCTTTCTTGTTCTTCGTTATTATGTCTTTGCCTTTCATCTTATTGAGAATTCCTACTTCATTCCTGATTTCAGTTTTGATTTGTTCATAGCTAAATTGTCGAGCAACCATCTCTTGCGTATTATTATCATCATCAGATTTCACCTCGGGACTCTCAATTGAAACCAGCAAATACTCAACGAATGAACCAAACTGCCCAATGTACTTCAATTTGGATAGATTTGACAAATCTTCAGTGTCTCAAAAGTACAGGAGTATATTTCTAATGGTTCTTGGCTTGATCAATTCGGAAAAAGTAAGAGGGGCACCGCTATAATTTTCATAATTCAGAAAAACATACATCGCCATCCTTTGTACTCTATGAGGAGCTTTGCGTTTCTGATTCTTCAAAAAATCCAAGTAACTGTCCTTCCACGATCTTACACATTCATAATATATTCGTGTATCTGGATATCTGCAGAATTTGTATTGGTTTTTTAATTCTTGCATCTTAGTAAGCATGGCTTCTCTCTCTTCACTTTTTACTTTATCGCTCAAATACATGATTTCATTCCTCAATCTTTTCCTCAATTGCAAATCTGTTTCATGGGCTTTCACAATCTTTCCAAACTTGACTTTATCAGCCTCCTATCCGTCCCCTTCCAATGCTACTGCCTTGCCAACAATACATTTCGTGTTTTGGGAATTGTTGGAGGATCTCTGATATAAGAGTCTTATCTTGGATCTGTTCTTGAGATTTTGTGTTTGTGGAAGTTGAAAACGTGGTCAGGAAGGTTCAAATAAAGATTATTGCAGAGTTGACAAGATTTGTAGTTGCTCTTTCTAGCTACAAGATGCAGTTCACTAGCATCAAGTTTTTTGATCGGTTTCTTTTTAAGCGACTCTGAAGTTCTGCTACCGACATGCAGCATACCTGTGAAAATCGGAAAACTTTAAAATTTTGTGAAAGAATTTTAACTTGATATTATTAATCATACTTATTAAGGCTACATTAGATCTTATGGAAGTCGGACGTGTGATTCAAGCAGAAAAATGTTTTAGTTCAAGAGTAAAAAGAATAAAATAAAAACAAGGAACTTCAAAACAAAAAACAAAAGGAAAGTGGCTAGTTGAACAGAATAATTGACTATATTGAATATGAGAAAGATGCACCATCCTGCATTTAACCACCTAATATTAGTAAGATGAAACCAAAAATAAATTAATTTAATTTAATTTTATTGAAATATTCTGAACCACTTCAGGTACAATCCCCCATTTAGTGGTCTTGTGACATAGTTTTTATTTTCTTCTCAGTTCCTACTCAGTAGGCGCTGATAATTACAAATTTTGCACTACTTTATGGCACTATTTAAAGGGGATTAGAGAGATTGATATTATCATCTAGTAGTATTTTTAGGGATAATGGTTGGTTATGGGGAATTGGGAGGAAGTTTAATCTTGCTATTGCTAGTTGAGTGCATTCTATGAGAATGTGCTTGGTTGAGAGTGGTGCATTGTTGCACCAAGTACAGGGAGGGATGGCTTGCGCTTTTGAGTTTTCCATTAGGTAATTAAGGATGAGATTGGTGTGTTCAAGGCCGAGTCTATTGATGATGACTTCTTGTTAAGTTGTTTACGAAAAGCAAATTTTTTCGAGGTTTTAATGGCTCTGGTTTAATTGACTTCAGTTTAGTTGTTGATGCATTCCAATTTAGTTTCCATTGTTCATTTATTTTGATTTTTATCATCGGTGTCCAGTCAGTGTAGGGGCAAGGGATGAATTCTGGCGCTATAGACGAGGCTCTTTTTGCATGTTGGTCTGCGAGGTTGTTTCCAGGGATGGAGCTGTGGCCAGGTTGATTTTTGGGTTCCGGGTTGTCTATGGATTGTACTGCACTGAGTACAATCTGTGAGGCTTCGAGATATGATGCTAATTTGAGTGCTATTAGTTCAGCTGTGAAGATTGATGCTATCTCAACTCTATTGCCGAAAACAGCTGCACCATCTACACCAATTCACTTTTCAATACATCAGTGTAGATGTGCTTGTGGTATGGATGGTGTACGGACAACTGCCATGCGGACAACTGCCATGCGGATAACTGTCATGCGGACAACCGGCATAGTGGACAACTGCCATGCACTGTATTATAATTTTATTTCGGGTGATTTGTAATGAGCTTGTAAACTTAACCATTCTTAGAATTAATTTGATGAGAAGTATATGATTATCTTAACATGAAAAGTAAGTATAATGATGTTAATTGTATAGTCCGAAATTGTGCAGGAATAAGTATAAAAATTAATATTGACGGTAGATTCAGAATTTAAAGTTGATGTATACTAAATTTATATCTTTGTTAAATTATATTATTTCACATTTACTCCTTAACAATCAAATGTTAGACAAAAAGGTTAAAATCTACAGATGCAAAATTTTCTTTTCAAACATTTCAAAATACAAAGAATAGAAAAATTACAAGCTGTACAGGTTAACATTTTCAGTGAGTGTGATTTTGCATCTTATTATTTTATAATTTTTCGTTGGTTTAATTATTATATTTTATTTGTAAAAAAAACTTTCGTGCTAGATTCAGGACTAGATACTGAAGTAGTATCATCTTATTTCTATGTTAAAAATTCTTACAAAAAACACTTACTCCGAAACTTTGAAATTTAAATTTGTTATTCTATCGTTCCTTTGTTTCTAGCTCCAACTAATCAAAAATCCATGCATTACATGCCTTATAAATATTTGAAAAGTGTCAAAATATCTGAATAAGTATTACTGAAATATGTTCTATTAAATTGGTTATTATACTAATAACAAATCAAAATATTAATTAACTCATATATGCCCAGTGTTGTGTGAAAGCAACTCCTAAATAATAAGATGCAAATTCACACTCAATGAATATTTTAACATGTAAAGATTATGTTTGTTCTATTCTTTGTATTCTGAAATATTTGATAAGAAAGTTTTGTATCTATATAGGTTACCTTTTTGTCAACCATTTGATTATTTGAGGGGTTAAATGTAAAAGCAAATGATTGTAACAAAGAAAGAAATTTAGTATTACTTCAATATCGATTTCTATGCTTCTCCATTCATAATTACAGACTATGCAATTAACATTTTTATACTAAATTTTAGGTTAAAATAATAATATACTTTGCATCAAATTAATTCCAAAAGAGAGTAAGTTTACAAGCGCATTACAATTCACCCAAAATAAAATTGTAATATATTGCATGGCAGTTGTCCGCATGGCAGTTGTCCGCTATGGCAGTTGTCCTCATGGCAGTTATCTGCATTGCAGTTGTCCTAGAGCCGGTATGGATATGTGCAAGGTATAGTATAACTACAATGTAGAGTATTGTGAAGGTTCATATTAAGATTATTACAGTTTTGCTGTGAAAGACGCTTCGATGGACCGGGTTAACCATTCTTACATAGAAACAGGGTATGTTTTTCAATCTTTAAAGAATCGAATGCTTTAACTTATTTTTATTTGACTAAACTGACTGAGTTCAGCATTACGTTGATTATCCTCAAGATATATTAACTTAGAAGGCATGCTAAATGTCTTGATACTAGTTTTAGACTCTTCTGCGCAGAAACAAATAAGATCATACGAACGCACAGATGTGACCCTGCAATATAACTTTACAAACTCTACAGTCTACAGTAAGGGCCACAAAAATGTTTCCGCTTTTTCAAATACTTCATTTTTGAACTGATGGACATGGGGTTTAAGAACAGGAAAGCAAAGAGTGAGGCTGATTATTTCGGTCATTGCGCTAAGGTTATTCTTAGAGCTAACTTCGTGATTTTACTTACTAAAAGGCATTGAATATAAGGAAAATAATTATAATGGTAGACATTTTAGTACAGGGTGCTTACACTTCTTCCTTGTAAACTATTTGGAAATTGAAGAACTTCAGTGACAATTTGATCTCATTGAAGTTTTCACTAGGAATATTCATTTTTCGCTTGTTCATTACATGGTTAAGGCCCACTTCACACTTGCATTTTTAACAGCGCGGAAAATAAGCTCTTCTTAAAATGTGTTCACACATGCGTTTTTCATCACTGAAGTAAAAATTTAATGTGTTACTTTTTTCCATCAGTGATAAAAAAACGCAAGTGTAAACACATTCTAAAAGAGCTTTTTTTCCGCGCTGTTATGAATGCAAGTGTGAAGCGGGCCTTAACCATGCAATTAACTAGCGAAAAACTAATTTTCCAAGTGAAAACTTCAATGAGATCAAAATGTCACTGAAGTTGTTCTATTTCCAAATAGTTTCTAAAGAATAAATGTAAGCACCCTGTATTAACATGTCTACTATTATACCATTTTTTTTCTTTTATTCACTGCCTTTTAGTAAGTAAAATCACAGAGTTAGCTCTAAGAATAACATTCGCGCAATGACAAAAATAATCACCCTCACTTTTTGCATACCTGTTCTTAAACTATATCAATCAGTTCAAAAATGTTTCTACATGTTAATAGTACAATAAGAGGCAGAGAAAAAGAGACCGAGATACAGTTTTTTCGTCCATTGGCTAACGATTTACAAGTATTTGAAAAAGCGGAAACATTTTTGTGACCCATAATGTATACAGTGTTTTTTTTTCTTTCTGCAAGACTGGGAATATTTAAAATAAGAATTTAGAAGAAACAAATATATTTTATAGAAGATAAGGCTTGGTACTTACATTACATGTTATACAAACTTAGTTGAAATTCATTGAAAACACTTCTAAAGGCTATCTACAAAATGTGTTGAAAATGGTCGCCAGAATCCTGTAGTCAAAGTATTGCGCGATTCAAGACGCTCTTCGTCACCCTCTCAATCATTGCTGCGTCATAATTTGCAGATGAGAATCCACATGATGTTGTCGAATGAAACAATAGAAATGACAAACAAGTAATGAGTAATGATGATATTTGTTGCGATTGAAATAATTTATAAAAATTCTATTGTCCAAGCAATAATCGATGACGACGTCCCTTGTGACTCTGTTAATGGTTCCTATAACATGGCTTTTTTGAAAGACAAAGTGTGGCAAACTTTTTTGAGCCACTGTAACATGACTCAGACTCTGGTGAATGCAAGATAGTGATCCATCTCGTTGTACAAGAGTGGTTAAGTAGTTCATGAAGAAAAATTCAAGGATGAGTTACCAGAAGAGACACTGAGGTTTTCTGGTCAGCACTCAGTAAGAACTCAATTCTCTTTATTTCTATTTCTGGGATACAACACAAAATATCTTGTATTCCGAAAAACCTCAATCCATTCATGATATGATAGAATTTAGTGTGTGAAGCTGTTTAGTGCAAATTATGACGCAGTAACAATTGAGAAGGGGTCTTGAAGCGCGCATGACTTTGACTACAGGATTCCAGCGGCCATTTCCAACACATTCTATAGATAGCCTTTAGAAGTATTTTGAATGAGTTTCGAATAAGTTTTTATTACATGAAATGTAAGTACCAAGCCTTTTCTTCAAGAAAATATTTTTGTTTCCTCTAAATTCTTATTTCAAATATTCCTAGTGTGGGCTCAAAGTCTTGCAAAAAGAAAAAAACACACTGTATACTGTACAGCGAGTTGAATGGTTATTTGCATATAAGGATTTGCCCATTATTGTTAATGCAGTGTACGGATATCATTTAAAAACTGTTTAACCCGCTGTATAGCAAGACTCATAAACTACAGTGTATATAAACCTTGGTGTTTATTATATAAAGTATGTAATCTAATTTGCAGGGTCACATATGTGCGTTCGTATGTGCGTATTTGTTTATGCGCAGAAGAGTTTGAAATTCGTATCAAGGCGTAGCATACCTGGTAAGTTATGTATCTTGGATATGTGGAATCGACATGGTCTCTGAAGATGGGGTTGAAGGTGGCTATTGATTTGGTTTCAGGATTCACCAATTCTGTATCTATCTGTGGTCTCCGTAGACACCACGAGTAGGTAGTTAGGGTTCGATGAGGAAGAACGGGCTGGGTGGGTAGGTGAAGATCTGCTAGTGCATTATTATTACGGAATATGACAGATTTACAGGATATAACATTATTTGAAAGGTAGCGCTGCAGTGTGTTGTTAATCAGGATGTTAAGGAAAGGATTATTTATAGAACTTTTGATCTTGAAGAAGTAGCGGCATACTAAGTCTGTTCTTTTTGCTGTTAATGGAGGTTCATTCAAGAGTATTTGTAAACTGTTGATGAGAGATGAGCGGAGAGCACCGGAACTGATTCTGAGTGCTTCATTCTGGAGGACTTCCACCTGCCTCAGCAGTGCATCGGAAGCGGAGCCATATACTACTCACCCGTAGTCTATTTTTGGGCGTAGTATGAGTCTGTAGGTGTGCAAAAGATTATGCTGGTCAGCTCCCCATGTAAGGGAGGAGAGACTTCTGATTAAATTTAGGGATTGTTGGCATGTTATTAGATTTTGTATGTGTGGTTTCCATGTTAATTGCTGGTCCCAAGTCATTCTCAAGAACCATACTGTTTTTTCTGCGGGTAGTCTTGCTCTGTTCATGGTTAGTACGGGGATTTGTGGGAAATCAGGTTTTGGGTGAAAAACAATGCATTTAGTTTTAGTTGTCCAGAAGGTGAATCTGTTTTGATCTGCCCATTTGGATAGTTCATTGATGATTGGTTGTAGTACAGATATAACTTGTTGCATGCTGAACTCTGAAAAAGCTATTTGGACATCATCGACAAATAATGACTGATGGATTTGCTGTGGAATAATGGATGATATTGAATTTATTTTGATGGCAAAGAGTGTGACTGAGAGGATGCATCCCTGAGGAATGCCTGCCTCCTGCAGTTTCTCTTCAGAAACAGCTGACCCAACTGCTACCCGGAATCTTCTTTCTTTCAGGAACTCCACAATATACCTTGGTAGCTCTCCTTTCATGCCCAGATTGTTATATCTTTAAGGATGCCGTAGCGCCATGTGGTGTCGTATGCTTTGGCAAGGTCAAAAAAGTCCTATTTTTACTTTGTTATCGACGAAAGCTTTTTTGATACAGGTGTCTAGTCTGGTGAGATGATCTATTGTAGCTCTTTTTTGCGAAATCCACACTGAAATGGTGATAGGAATTTCTTTCTTTCAAAGAATTCTATTAGTCTTTTATTAATATCTTCTCCATTAATTTCCCGAAGCAGCTTGTTAGTGCTATAGGGCGGTAGTTGGTTGGGTTGGTGCGGTCTTTGCCTGGTTTGGATATTGGAATGATGCAGGATTCGCGGCATTTAGGCGGGTAAAATGATGTTGACCAAAATCTATTGTACAGTAATAGAAGATACTCTAATGCTTTCTGCGGGAGATATTTAATCATGGAGTAGTGAATTTTATCAGGTCCTGGTGTTGTATTTGCTGCTGATGGAAGTGCCGATTTGAGTTCAATCATTGTGAAAGGAAGGTTGTAGTCAAAATTTGTATTGGTTGAAAAATCCAATGGTGAGGATTCTTATAGGGCATGGATCTGATTGAATGTTGGAGAACAATTATTGTAGCTTGATGTTGAGTAAAAAGATTCTGCTAATTTATTTGCTATTTCTTCTTGAGTGGTAACTGAAACGTTGTTGGAGTGTTTTAGGAAGGAAATGATGCGTGGTGGACGGCCTCTCATTTGTTTCAAGTTTTGATAAATTTGGGACATTTTGGTGTTGTACTTCATTTTGCGGAGCAAGTCTTGAAGTTATTTTTGTTTACTTTGGTGGATGGTTTGTTTGCTAATTGCTGTGATTCTCTTCCAGTTTATTTTATGTGCGATGGATCCTGTTCTCTTCCATAGTTTGTATAGTCGTTCTCTTTCTGCATAGAGTCTTTTGCAATCTTCATTCCAGAAGGGAAAAAGCGTTTGGGGATGAAAATAGGAATATGATGGTCTTCTGCTTTATAAAGTTTATCGTAGAATTCGTCTGGAAGGGTTGTACTGTTGATTTGATTATTAACTTCTGAGAAAGTGTTCCATATTGCATCTTCAGTGTAGCTGTCCCAATTTGCCTTTTTGTAGTTATATCTTGGTCTTGGTTGTGCGTTATTGTTGTTTTGGTTTATGGCTGAGATCATGATTGGATGACGGTCACTAGATAGTGGTGAGTCTTCAAATACAGTCCACGTGAGGATGGGGTTATATTAGGGTTGCAAAGGGATAGGTTTTATAGATTTACCTGATTCATGAGTGTGACTGCCACCGTTTAGACAGTGTAGCTGCATATTGTTGATTATGTTTGCGATGATTCTTCCTCTGGCATCTGCAAGCGTTGGCCCCTGTTCTCATGATGAGCATTGAAGTCACCCAGTAGAATGAATGGTGCTGGTAGTTGTTGGATGATATGAGTTTGTGTCTGAGGAGTTACTTGTTCTCTACCAGGTAGATATATTGAAACAATGGCTATTGGCGTCTTGCTGCTATTACTTGGTGTGGACTGTCAATTTCAAGCTGTTCATAAGGTAGTGATGAGTGGATATATACGGCGACACCACCATGAAATCGGTGATTGTGGTGACCCTGTTTGCATATTCCGTTAAAACCTGGTAACTTAATCATCCCTGCAAACATTTCCACATGTATACCATGTGGTTATGTCCACATTATAACAATGTGGTTACAATGTTGATTTTTGGAACCTTGGACGATATGTTATACATGTGGTTTTGCCACATGTATAACATATGGAATACACATGTTAACCATAACAAAACCACATAACAGTACCATGTGTAACACATATCTGTACCATGTGTAACACATATCTGTACCATATGTTACCCATATCAATACCATATGTTACCCATATCAATACCATATGTTACCCATATCTGTACCATATGTTACCCATATCAATACCATATGTTACCCATATCAATACCATATGTTACCCATATCTGTACCATATGTTACCCATATCAATACCATATGTTACCCATATCAATACCATATGTTACCCATATCTGTACCATATGTTACCCATATCAATACCACATGTTACCCATATCAATACCATATGTTACCCATATCAATACCATATGTTACCCATATCAATACCATATGTTACCCATATCTGTACCATATGTTACCCATATCAATACCACATGTTACCCATATCTGTACCATATGTTACCCATATCTGTACCATATATTACCCATATCAATACCATCTGTTACCCATATCTGTACCATATGTTACCCATATCAATACCATATGTTATCCATATCTGTACCATATGTTACCCATATCAGTACCATATGTTATCCATATCTGTACCATATGTTACCCATATCAATACCATATGTTATCCATATCAGTACCATGTGTTACCCATATCTGTACCATATGTTACCCATATCAATACCATATGTTACCCATATCTGTACCATATGTTACCCATATCAGTACCATATGTTACCCATATCAATACCATGTGAAACACATATCAGTACCATGTGTAACACACATCGGTACCATGTGTCAAGAAATCAAAAAGATCATACTAATTTTATTGCCATTTCTTACTTTACTGTATATAGTGTATATGTAATTCGCCTATATATTATTTAGTTTAATGTTACATATTGTTATATACAAATTAAATTGGAAGAAATGGGGAAAGAAATGAAGAGGTGTTTCCGGAATCGAACTAGGGTCCCTGTAGTTTGCTGTTGTTTTGAGTCTGGGACATATCCACTGAGCCATCCTGGACATGATAGAAGTAGCTTTTAGAAGTTATAATTAATAAATTTATATTCACTTTAGATGATTTACTTCACTTTAGAGCATGGGTGGGCACATGTTGTGTTTTTCATTGCCGAAATATGGAATAACATTGCAGTTACCATTTTCTTTTCGTTTCTTAAATTGCAGGGGATACTGAGTAATTAAAATGAGAGTAGGGGAGATAGATTTTATTGAGGTACGTACAATCGTACATATTTGGAACATAAATATTTGTAGTATATTAATTATTTGAATTAAAAGCAATTATTAAATGATACATAATTATACTTTTCTTTTTTCACAATAAAAACAAAAATAAGTTGTTTTGCATTCAAGTAATAAAAAATTTAATAACTAATTCATAAAATCACAGGATAAATGACAATTGCTTCCCAACTTATTAAAAAAAGGAAATAAAAATTATTGCACAAATTCTTACCAGTGTAAGGGTACCAAAATACCTTATTAACGTATAAAATTAACTAACAAAGTATCAAGGTAATTATAAATATTCTGTTCTTCAATTATCTTACCATCCTCTTTTATATTATATATCCTTGTAATTTATAAAGCAGTCAGGGCTAAATACTCTAAATTTTCTTTGGAAGAAAATAAAGCACCTTTTCCCTGGTGGGCACGAGTGCTGCTCTGAGAGCTAAAATAGCAATGAGTGCTGCATTTGGCCACCCTTGCTGTAGAGTGTAGATGATATAAGAGTTGTATAGAAAACTAGCATTACCATGGCAGACTACATAAAATATTTTCTTTCTTTTCAAATATATTCATTATTCAGTGTATTTAATTTCTCAGTACTCTAAATATCAGAACGGATCACACTACACATGACTTCATTAAAGAAAATTTATACTGGAAGAACTTTCATGGAATACAACTAATTTACTATATAGATATTCATAGAAAACAAGGCAATTTGTGGCAAACTAAACTAAATATTTTGACTATAAAAGTTAGTTCGCTAAACAGGGTTCTACTAAACAGGATGGTTCACTATACAGGAGTTGACTATAGTGGAGTTCTACTGTAATTATATGTACAATGAGTAGATTGATTGCCCTCTTTCACATAATTCTATTTAGAGTTCAAAAGTAACAGAAGTTAACCATGTGTAATTTACCACATTACAACCACATGCCAATTACAATTTCAATAACAGATGTTAACCATATGTAATTTACCACATTAAAACCACATGCCAATTACCATTTCAATAATAGATGTTAACCATGTGTAATTTACCACATTAAAACCACATGTCAATTACCATTTCAATAACAGATGTTAACCATGAGTAATTTACGACATTAAAACCACATGTCAATTACCATTTCAATAACAGATGTTAACCATGTGAAATTTACCACATTGAAACCACTTGTCGATTACCATTTCAATAACAGATGTTAACCATGTGAAATTTACCACATTGAAACCACATGTCAATTACCATTTCAATAACAGATGTTAACCATGAGTAATTTACCACATTAAAACCACATGTCAATTACCATTTCAATAACAGATGTTAACCATGTGAAATTTACCACATTGAAACCACATGTCAATTACCATTTCAATAACAGATGTTAACCATGTGTAATTTACCACATTGAAACCACATGTCAATTACCATTTCAATAACAGATGTTAACCATGTGTAATTTACCACATTAAAACCACATGCCAATTACCATGTTTTATGTTTATAATCAAATATCTATAATATATGGTTTCAGTATGGTTTTAAACATGTGGTTATGATATTGCGTAACCACATGGTTAACATCTGTTATTGAAATGGTCATTGACATGTGGTTTTGATTTGGTATATTACACATGGTTAACATCTGTTATTGAAATGGTCATTGACATGTGGTTTTAATGTGGTATATTACACATGGTTAACATCTGTTATTTAAATGGTAATTGACATGTGGTTGTAATGTGGTAAATTACACATGGTTAACATCTGTTATTGAAATGGTAATTGACATGTGGTTTCAATGTGGTAAATTACACATGGCTAACATCTGTTATTGAAATGGTAATTGACATGTGGTTTCAATGTTGTAAATTACACATGGTTAACATCTGTTATTGAAATGGTAATTGACATGTGGTTTTAATGTGGTAAATTACACATGGTTAACATCTGTTATTGAAATGGTCATTGACATGTGGTTTTAATGTGGTAAATTACACATGGTTAACATCTGTTATTGAAATGGTCATTGACATGTGGTTTTAATGTGGTATATTACACATTGTTAACATCTGTTATTGAAATGGTAATTGACATTTGGTTTCAATGCGGTAAATTACACATGGTTAACATCGGTTATTGAAATGGTAATTGACATGTGGTTGTAATGTGGTAAATTACACATGGTTAACATCTGTTATTGAAATGGTAATTGACATGTGGTTTCAATGTGGTAAATTATACATGGTTAACATCTGTTATTGAAATGGTAATTGACATGTGGTTTCCATGTGGTAAATTACACATGGTTAACATCTGTTATTGAAATGGTAATTGACATGTGGTTTCAATGTGGTAAATTATACATGGTTAACATCTGTTATTGAAATGGTAATTGACATGTGGTTTCAATGTGGTAAATTACACATGGTTAACATCTGTTATTTTAGTGTTTAGGTTGTTTCAATGTGGATAATACATCTTAAAAACGTATTGCCATATTATAACCATCCAACCACATGGCATCCATGTGTATGCCATGTGGAAATGTTTGCAGGGATGAAGTCACCTCCTAGGAATGTTTCCTGGATGGCTATGATTGTGAAATGATGAGTTTCTATTAGTTTGATTAGGTCTTGTTTTGCTGATGATGCTCCTCTCACATTACATTGTAGAATTCTATCCATTGTGAAGGATAGGCAGCTGTAGACTGCACAAAGCCACAGGCACGCAAGGATAAGAGTTTTATTTATGCTTCCTGTTGTGGTGTTTTCCGGAGTTGTTTGATCTTCGTTTGTTATGTCTTGATTTGGGGGATTTGGATTGGTGTCTTGATCTATTTCGATTTATTGGACTCCTGGATTTGGATGTTTGGATTGGAGCGCACATTGTACTTCTAAAATCTTTTTGCATGGCAGTGACGTCGTCCTGTATGACAGATGAAGTACTTGGTTTCTCTGTTGGTTTTTCAATACTGGCATTTGGTTTGGTTGGTTTAATTGCAGTCTTCTTTATGCTTTGAATGAGTGCTGTATCTGGTGGTTTGATATTGATAGGTTGGTTATTCTGTTTTTTTTGGGTTGTTTGTTGTTTTGAAAAATAAATCTTGCTTGGCTTCGGGGAATTCTATTTTTGCTTTGAATTGAGAGTATTTCTTGTTCTTGTTGAGTTTCTTTGCATTTTGTTGAGCCTGTATAGAGATTTTTTTGCAGTGGTAACAAGTTGGTAGTTCTGAGGTACAACTATCGAGGATATGGTCATCGGATGTGCATTTTGCACATTTTGCTTGGTTTCTGCATCTTTTTGTGGTATGTCCAAATTGTAAACATTGTTTGCATTACATGGGTCTCTTTTTGTATTCATATATTTTTGTGAGTGCTTGTTCTCCAGGGATGTTGAGGAAAATAGGTATTTCTGGTTGGTTGAAGCTGATGAGGAGTGGTATTGCACGGGGGTTTCTTGATTTGATCCATGTTGCTATTGCTATGTCTTTGATTGGTAGAGTTTCAATTAGGTTACTTTTAAAAGTTTCAAATTGAGCAAGGTAATATTAATAGATATAGGCTAATCCTTTGGGTCCATCAAATCTATTGCTTCTGGTTACAGTGACTGGTTTATTGTTTAGTAGTGTAAAGGAAAGTAATTGTCTGCTTTGCTCTTTGCTTGATACTTGTACTGAGTAGGTTTCGTTGCTTACAGATCTGATGTTCATTACTTTACAATCTACTGCAGCTAGACATTTTTCTAGTAGCCATGGTTTAAAGGCTTTTTTGGTGTTTACAGACATGGATATGTCTAGGACATCCTAAAATTCCTTCTGTTGGTTGACAGCATGAAGGTTTTCATCTTTCCC
Source organism: Caprella mutica (assembly GCA_947561585.1). NCBI lineage: Eukaryota > Metazoa > Arthropoda > Malacostraca > Amphipoda > Caprellidae > Caprella > Caprella mutica. Next base: position 370,670 of record CANNZV010000938.1, on the reverse strand, counting down.
TATCTGAATAGCTCTCTTCAGACTTACTTTATTTGTTAATTGGATATCTAACAAGGTCATCTCTCTCTTGTGTCTCGGACAATCACGGGATCCAGCTTCATGTTCATCCTGACAATGATAACATTTGGCTGGCTCATTCCTGTCACATTCCTCTGCTTTGTGTCTTACGGCGGAGCATCGTCTACAGATGATTTCTTGCGATCTGCATCTGGCAGCTGTGTGTCCATAATTCTGACATTAGTTACATCTCATTGGTTTGTTATTGAATTGGTAAACTTTTGTATCTGTTTCTTCTCCGGGAATGTAAATGCTATATGTAAGGCTGCCATTGAAGGTCATGATCAAAGCTGTTGTATTTGGTTCTCGTGGTTTGATGAAAGGGGCAGTAGTGATACTATTAATATCGTAGTTCTCAGAGAGCCAGGATTGGAACTCTGTTGATATATCAGCAGATGTAGAGAAATCAATATGTTTAACATATATGATTCTTCTGGTGGTGTTGAAAAGAGTGTTTGGAAACACATTGCAGGGAATTTCTTCTATTTTTGAAATTGATTGCATTTTAGTACCTGTTTCTTTGTTTGATATCATTTCTATGACTAGTTTGTTTTTGTTGATGCTGAAGAGTCGCTAAGGTTTGATTGGCGATAGTTTGGTGATTGTCTCTTCAACTGAAAAGGGGCAGACAGATCTCTTGAGGTCACCTTCAAAGAAAAATTCATAGAATTTGTTTTGGTCGGTTGTGCTGGTACAGCAATTATTAGTGTTATTCACAGTTTTTGGCATTTAATTCTTGAGAACTCTTGTTCTTGAAAACGGCAACATTGTTGTTGTCTGAACGCACATATTTCATTCCTTTGATCGAAACTAGTACCTAGAGTATGGCACAGATTTCGCTAGTGCGAGGAGTTATTTTTAATATTTGTGCAATCTTTGTTTATGACTCTATGTGCACTATCTTTGGCTATGTGCAATCTTTGGCTATGTGCAATCTTTGGCTATGTGCAATCTTTGGCTATGTGCAATCTTTGGCTATGTGCTATCTTTGGCTATGTGCTATTTTTGGCTAAGTGCTATCTTTGGCTATGTGCTATCTTTGGCTATGTGCTATCTTTGGCTATGTGCTATCCTTGGCTATGTGCTATCTTTGGCTATGTGCTATTTTTGGCTATGTGCTATCTTTGGCTATGTGCTATTTTTGGCTATGTGCTATCTTTGGCTATGTGCTATCTTTGGCTATGTGCTATCTTTGGCTATGTGCTATCTTTGGCTATGTGCTATCTTTGGCTATGTGCTATCTTTGGCTATGTGCTATCTTTGGCTACGTGCTATCTTTGGCTATGTGCTATCTTTGGCTATGTACTATCTTTGGCTATGTGCTATCTTTGGCTATGTGCTATCTTTGGCTATGTGCTATTCCTTGTCTATGTGCTATTCCTTGTCTATGTGCTATTCCTTGTCAATGTGCTATTCCTTGTCTATGTGCTATTCTTTGTCTATGTGCTATTCATTGTCTATGTGCTATTCATTGTCTATGTGCTATTCCTTGTCAATGTGCTATTCCTTGTCTATGTGCTATTCCTTGACTATGTGCTATACCTTGTCTATGTGCTATTTCTTGTCTATGTGCTATTCCTTGTTATGTGCTATTCCTTGTTATGTGCTATCCCTTGTTATGTGCTATCCCTTGTTATGTGCTATCCCTTCAAGTCCGTCCATTGTTATAAATCTCCTTATGTTTCAGAACTAACTTTAATTGTTATCGTAGTTGCATTAAAAAACTTTTGTCCAACTCCGAATTCAAGTCAACATATGTAGACTAAGCAAAACTCAGTTAAGTTTAAGGTTTTTCTGTTACCAGCTATCACGATATATGCAAAATGTTATGTATAGCTACATTGTTGCAATATGGATGTTATCCCCAAAGTTAAAAATTATTTCTTGTGTCCTTCTTCAGAATACAAAATTCACAAACTCAGTTTATCGACGCTGTGTTCAGTATTAGTGAAGGCTGTGTCGACTTAACGGATGAATTCTTGGTTCCAGTGCTCTGTTCACCACTCTGGTGCTCTGCTCACTACTCTGGGGCTCTGTTCACCACTCTGGGGCTCTGTTCACCACTCCAGTGCTCTGCTCACCACTCCGGTGCTCTGTTCACCACTCCGGTGCTCTGCCTTCCACTGGGGAGAGATAGTAACAGTCTCCTGTACCTGAATTGAGTCTTCTTTCGTGCACCCAACTCTCAACTCCGTTGTCTTAAATCACCATGCTCCAAAACTGTAAGATGTTACAACATGCTCTCCTGTACAACACTGTGCCCCCTCTCGGCTTGAGCGGAATGCTCTCCTCTACAACACTGTGTGAGTGGAAATGCTCGCCTGTACAACTCTGCGCCCCCTCATGGTGTGAGTGGTAATGTTTCCGTGACAACACTGCACCTCCGTACGACACTGCGCCCCATCACGGTGTGAGTGTTAATGCTCCCCTGTACAACCTTGTGCCCCCCATGGTGTGAGTTGTAATGCTCCCCTGTACAACCCTGTGTCCCCTCATGGTGTGAGTGGTAAAACTCCCCTGTACAATCCTGTGTCCCCTCATGGTGTGAGTGGTAATACTCCCCTGTACAACCCTGTGCCCCCTCATGGCGTGAGAGGTAATGCTCTTCTGTGCAAACCTGTGCCCCCTCATGGTGTGAGTGGTAATGCTCCCCTGTACAACTCTGTGCCCCCTCACAGTGTGAGTGGTTATGCTCCTCTCCACAACTCCTTGCCTCTTCACTTGAGTGGTTATGCTCCGCTCTACAATCCTGTACCTCCCCACGGTGAGATTAGTGGCATCCCACTAGCATTCAGTTCTCCTCCTCGAGATGGTTTAAGCGGCACTACGCCAGCATTTGGCATGCCTCTTGCCAGTGTCCCTTATAACTTGAGCAATTTCGCCAGATCTTCTGTCCACATGGATGATGCAACAGCACATCTCCTCAGGCAACAATTGTTTAACCCAACTATGAACCCTTATGACTGTGATCCATGCAAGTTTCGTTCATGGATTATGCTCCTCGAAAATCGAATGCGACGTGAACCTTTGGCTGCTCTTGATGTGATCTCCATACTACTTGCGAACACCACTGGAGAACCTAACAAAGCAATTGAAGATTTCTTATCAACTGGGGTGGCATCGCCCGATGCAACCTTCCAGAGAGTTTAGTAAGTGAGCAGTGGTGCTCTTCCCATCACTGTCGTGCCTCCTCACAGCATGAGCAGTGGTGCTCTTCCCATCACTGTTGTGCCTCCTCACAGCATGAGCAGTGGTGTTCCTTCCGTTACTTTCGTGCCTCCTCACAACATGAGCAGTGGTGCTCCTTCCGTTACTGTCTTGCCTCCTCACAACATGAGCAGTGGTGCTCCTTCCGTTACTGTTCTGCCTCCTCATAACATGAGCAGTGGTTTTCCTTACGTTACTGTCGTGCCTCCTCACAACATGAGCAGTGGTGCTCCTCCCGTTACTGTCGCGTCTCCTTACGACAATGTCAGTGGTGTTCCTGATGCCTTTAGCGCGTCTCCTCACGATGTTGTCAGTGGTGTTCCTGATGCCTTCAGTGCGTTTCCCCACGACAATGTCAGTGGTGTTTCTGATGCCTTCAGTGCGTTTCCTTACGACAATTTCAGCAGTATTCATAATGCCTTCAGCGCGTCTCCTTACAACAATGTCACCATTGTTCCTATGCCTTCAGCGCGTCTCCTCACGAAGTTGTCAGCGGTGTCTCTATGCCTTCAGTGTGTCTCCTCACGAAGTTGTCAGCGATGTTCCAGATGCCTTCAGCGCGTCTCCTCACGAAGTCTTCAGCGGTGTTCCTATGCCTTCAGCGCGTCTCCTCACGAAGTTGTCAGCGGTGTTCCTATGCCTTCAGTGCGTCTCCTCACGAAGTTGTCAGCGGTGTTCCTGATGCCTTCAGTGCATCTCCTCACGATGTTGTCAGCGGTGTTCCTGATGCCTTCATCGCGTCAGCGGTGTAAAACACGCATTCAGCGAGTCTCCGCATGATGTTGTCATCGGTAAAAAAAAACATGCATTCAGTGCGTCCCCGCATGATGTTGTCAGCTGTGTTCTTCACGAATTCAGCGCATCTCCTCACCGCAACAGTAGATCTTGTTCTCCGAACAGAGAGGGAGCCATAATGTATGTATATTTATTGACTATTAGATTGATATATATATAAATTTCTTTGTTATTTAGTGTTTTGTTTTCTTGCTTGCGTCGCAATCGCTCTGCAACAATTTTCAAATTTTCTTGTATTTTCCTTTTCGCTCCACTAGTTTCGACTTTCGTCGCTAGGGGGAGAGTGCTGGTACAGCAATTAGTGTTATTCATATATTTTAATATCTTCCGTCCAGAACCTTTAGCACAGTTTTTGGCATTTAATTCTTGAGAACTCTTGGTCTGGAAACGGCAACATTGTTGTTGTCTGAACGCACATATTTCATTCCTTTGATCGAAACTAGTAGAGTATGGCACAGATTTCGCTAGTGCGAGGAGCTATTTTAAATATTTGTGCAGTGACTAAGCCAAACTCACTGTAAGTTTAAGGTTTTTCTGTTACCAGCTATCACGATATATGCAATATATTATGTATACATGTTGCAATATGAATGTTATCTCCCATGTTAAAAATTATTTCTTGTGTCCTCCTTCAGAATACAAAATTCATTTCGTCCACGTACAATTCGTCCACGGACATTTCGTCCACGAATTGTTTTATTTTGTATTATATTTCTTGTGTGCATTTACTTTATATATTAAATCATTTATATATATTCTGCAATATACAATTATTTAACACCCTTATTTGACGGTAATTAGAAATGTATGGTCTTTGCCTAAATTCTTATTGCAATCTTTTTATCCTGTTGGCCGGCATCAGTAAAATAATAAAAATGAAAACTTTTTAATGATTTACAGGCAGGCCCCGCTTTTATTACACCCGAGTCTTATAAAATCTGTAATAATTACCTGGCATGTCTCGATGTTATTACAGTACATAAACATTTAAAACGGAGACATTTTTTGTGGTGGTTATTTCACAGTTACTACAATAATCATCAATATTAGTATTTGGATAAGGTATTTAGATGCAATATTGGTTCAGAAATTAGTATTTTATAACAGAATATTTTTAACAGTGATTACCTAAATTACATAAATAATAGTATAAAGATATATAATATACTACTAATGAAATGATATAAAAAATTAGCTAGAATTTGATACTTTTTAGTGTTACGTTTAATTATTTAAACGTAAAAACGTCCGTGTTATTGGAGTGTTTCATATTTTCGGACTCATACTTTTATAATAATAATTATTATTTACCTCAATTGTAATTACTTTAATTATTACGTATCCACTCATTTATTCTTGTTAGGACCCTGTTATTTCAGTTCTAAATTTTAGATACTCATAATTCATTAAATAATGCAAATTATTAAACGAGGTAAATAACTAAAAATACAGTCAACCCGTTTAGCATATTTAATTTTATAACTGTAATCGATAGGTAAACATTTTTATGCATAAATCACTATTATATTATTGTATATTTACACCTGCCTATTAAATGTAATAGTGAAAAATAATATAAAATATATTCCATAAACAATTTAAAATATAAAATAAAGCCAATCGTGGACGAATTGTCCGTGGACGAAATGTCCGTTGGACGAGATGTCCTAGACCCCCTAACGTACCAGGACATCGGTGTTCGAGTAGTTGTTTTCTGGTATAAAGGGGATATATCTTCTCTTTGTTTGTTGTTTAGTTGCAGTTTGTTGAGGCGAAATATTTTTGAGTTGTCCTTGTATGTAGTTTTCCTATTATTGATTTCAATGCAGTCTGGTCATGGTTAGTTTGATCTGATTCACCAAGTGGTGAGATGGAGGCTAGTTTTGAGGATATATTATCGTTTAGGGTTTTAATAGAACTCTCCAAAAAGCAGTCAAGCTTTTCATGTTTAGACTTTTTTCCTTTTCTGGTAGGCGAGGTTGAAGGGGAATTAAAGGGGGATGACCCCTCTTCTCTCTTTCTAATAGACATGGTAAATTAAGAGACGGGTCCGTTGCACAGCAAGGGGCCACACAGAGACTAATATTACAATAAAGAAAAATGGTTATAGCCAAATGACAAATAATGAAAAAGGAAAGTGCCCCAATAAATTTTGGGGGGAGCCCCGTTAGTTATACCAAGTTAGAACAATTTATGGCAACAATAATTTATAATTATGTTGTTCTAAATAAATAACAAAAAGAAATGGTACATAACAGTATCACCACGAGAATACCGGTAATACAATCGTAGTTACTAGTATCCCCTAAGTATCAAAACCCTTTCCTCTCTCCCGCACTACGATGTCGATCGCAAAAAAAACTCAAATTTCAATACCAATTCACAAAAGGTACGAGAATACTTTGTTCCAAATTAATTAAGAAGACAACGAAAAACTATAAGCAACATAAATATTATTTTAATCAAAGAGAGTGCATATATTGCTATTTACCAGTAATCTATTGGATATACAAGATTATTGTAGTAAAAAGAATTAATATATATGATTATATTATAACAAATGAATGGCTCAGAGCAATTTTTCATTAATGCAGGCCCTTTTAAAGATAGAACTTTTAAAACTGAATAGAATTGACACCAAATTACTTACTTATGTTTCGTTCAATTTTCCTTGAAATTTCGACAGCCATTTCATGACCTTTATCAGAAAGAGTGGGATGGACATCACGTATATGGCGACGCAATTTGTATGTACTAGACGTACAGGCATGAGAAGGTGACTACCATCTCTTGATTTAACCATGTGGGTAGTCTCTTCTTCACCATCATCCTCGTAATTCATACCGAAAGCAGTATCCATCTTTCTGCACATTGGTTGTTGTACCACAGATCATCAACAACTTCTTCTAACACTATTAGTGTAAGTTTCTTGAGCAGCCAATACTTTTTTTGCAGTGTATTCAAACAATTGGTTTGAAGTCAGTTGACGCTTCAGTGTATAAGTACTGGTTGGTGAATCTTGGAATATGCATTCTAGACCTTCCTTTTGGACTAGCTCAAGGGACAAATTTTCTTTGATTCCTATGCTATCAAACTTGGTTTTTAAAGAAACCTCCTGTAAGAGAAAATATAGTTTTCATTTTCAGCAAAAGTCTGGAACATACATGATTAAAAATATAAACAAAAGCATACGCATATTAATGATGTATACTTACAAATGAATCAAATTCCATTGCAAAAGAGGTATGTGTAGTTGATAGAGCAGCGAAACTTTAAACCAAAACCTGAAAATTTGAATAACGTGTAATCAGTATATATGGTGGCTAAAGCCCATATTACACTGTGGCGCTCGCCACGGTTTTGTTATTTTTCACTCTAACTCCGCCCCTTTTCTCTCTAATAGCAAACAATTCCATGGCGAGCGCCATGAATTTGTGATCGCTCACTGCGCGATAGAACGAACACCGCCACTGTTTTAAAGGTGAGGAAATTGTCACTGAAACCTGCTAAAGAGATTTGAAGTAGTGGAAAAAGTATTTTGTTTCATTTTTAGTAGTTATTTAAGACTTTGTATGGCTACTGTGTGATACAAAAAAAAGAATGAACGCTTCTGTGTAGTGTCCAGTGTTGCCATACAATCAATGAAATTAAACTTTTTAATATATAGGCATGGAATTGCTTCACACAATTATCAAAAAGACAATTAACTAAATATATAATCGTGATGGCATCGAATTTTAATTCTACGATTCATTTCATAATATTTTTTCAATTTTCCCTAAATTTCAATGCACGATCACTGCCATATTGACTTGTCTAGTGTAATAGCAATTTTGTAAAGCCCGTATTACACTATGGCACTCGCCATGGCACTGTTGTCTCTCTCTACAGATATGGCACTCACCATTCTCAAAATTGCTAATAAAATTAGCCTAAAATCCTTTTAGGCTAATGAAAATAAAAGAAAGTTATGACTAAGTTGTAGCTTAATCTATTTAGTTTAGATTTTATATGCACTAATTTGATGGATTTTATATCATCTAGTGAAAGGATTCATTACAGTATAAATTTTTATATATTAAATGTAAGCACTACCAATTAACAAGCAGTGATATCGTGAACTAAAAATAACTGAAGTGATCATTATTTTTCTTCCCAATAAATGCCACATCGCCAACGTTGACAATAAAATAAGTTACAAAGTTCTGACATGAACCAAAAGAAAGTTTCTCCAAGAAGAGAACTATAGTATTGTGGAGGGTAGTAATACTATTCAAATAAGTAATCTTCATTTAGTACCTAGAAACAAAATCCTCTATTCAGAGGTACTAGTTCCTATGGCAGTCAGATCAATAATAAATAAAGTTTAGTGTTGCCAGAGGTAAACAAAGATTTCACATTTTTATCTTTAGAAAATTGAATCAATGGTTACTACAATACTTCCGCGCCCAGTATCGGAGATAAATCCTATTACAATTAATAATATTTAACAATATTCTTATCCTTAAATTTTAACAATCTACCTCTACTGGAAAATCTAGGAACCTCAGTTACAGTATCTTCAGTTTCTCTACTACCTACATCTTTAGTTACATTAGGTTTACAAGATTTAACATAAACATCAGATTCCTTAATAATAGGTACATAAGCAGGTTTTAACCTATCAATAGATACAGTTTGGTTAGCTTTACAGGCATTAGCTATAGTAAATGTTTTGTCTCCTCTCTTAACCACTAAGTAAGGGCCTGAGTAAGGAGCCTCCAAAGGACGTCTAACCCTGTCAACTCTTAACCAAACATGTGTACAAGACATTAAATCCTTAGGAATATATGCCCTAACTTTAGAGTGATGATGACCGTCTGACATGTTTAGATTAAATTTTTGCATTTCCTTAGATAGTTTTACAATAAATTCACTATTTGTATTACATTTATAAACATCATTAATCATAAGTTGGGGCAATAAAATAGATGTTTTTGTTACAGCCTGAGCAGGTGAAAAACCTGACTCGTTAGGAGAATTTCGAATACCTAATAATACAATAGGTAAAGCATCTAACCAATTTTCCTTACGAGAAATGATAGCAGTTTTTAAAGTTCTATGGCACCTTTCTACCATTCCGTTACACTGAGGTCTATATGCAGTTGTTCTAAGTCTATGAAAACCTACCAAATGAGATAACTCTTTGAATAACTCAGACTCGAATTGCGTACCCCTGTCCGTAATTACGTGCAGTGGTACTCCGAACCTAGTAATCCAACTATTCAGAAAAGATACAGCAACTGTTTGAGCAGGTATATCAGACATAGGTATAGCTTCTACCCACCTGGTTGCGCGATCTATACAGGTTAAAAGATATTTATTATTACTGGTATAGATTTCATTATGAGGTCGCACAACGGGTAAAGGACCTACGATGTCAATGTGGATTGATTCAAACCTATCCGAAGGTAAATGGAAATGTTCGATTTTAGATTTAGTATGCTTATTAATTTTAGATTGTTGACAAGATTCACACATTTTAACGTAATACTTTATGTCTCTATCCATATTTGGCCAATAGTACCGACTTTTAATTAATTTTTGCGAAGTTTTAATTCCTGCATGAGATAAATCATGCAGAGATTTAAAAATTAACTCGCGTGACTGTTTCGGAATAAAAGGTCTGGGATAACTTAGAGAATCATCACAAAGAATAGATCTTTGCTTATCAATTTCATAGGGTTTTAGAGAGTCTTTTAATGATAGTATTTCTTCGTCGTCAATCTGTTGGTTAGCGATAGCAGGTAAGTCACATGCGTCAATCATGACTGCGTTGGTCGGCCGAGAAAGGCAGTCTGCTACGATATTGTGACTACCGCGTATGTATTGAATATCATTAACTAGTTCGGTAATTAAGGAAAGATAGCGCTGTTGTTTATCGGAAGTTAAAGGAGCTTGTTTCGAAAAGGCTGAAACTAACGGCTTATGATCAGTGAAAACTGTTACAAAGCGTCCTTCAATTTGAGGTTTAAAGTGAATAACCGACAAATAACACGCTAATAATTCTCTTTCGAAAGTTGATAGTCTACATTGAGTCTGCGATAACTTTCTCGAATAGAAACCTACAGGTATCGGTTCACTGTCTATAATTTGATGCAACGCTGCACCTACAGCGTAACTAGAGCTATCAGTTACTAATTGAAAGTTAGTGCATTTATTACTTTGAAAAGATAATGGTTTAATATTACTCAATTCAACTTTAACTTTATCAAATGCATTTTCTCATCGTCTGAAAAAATGGACGATTTGCAATTAGGGTTTATTCTAATATATTCAGTTAGAGGATAAACTATTGAAGCAAAATTAGGAACAAGTCTACGGTAGAAACCTACCATGCCCAAAAATCGACGCAATGATTGTGAACTATTTGGCAATGGAAAATCTCTAATTTCGTTCATCTTACTCTCTGTAATTTTTGATCCTCGTTCACTAATATTATATCCTAAAAAGTTTAAAGATTTCTCGAAAAATTGACACTTCTTTAAAGAAATCTTCAAGTTACTTTCGCTTAAAATTCGGAAAACGGTATTTAAATGTTCAGAATGTTCTACTTCATTATTAGAGAAAATCAAAATATCGTCTAGGTATACAAATACAAAGTCGCAATCTAGAAACAATTGGTCCATATATCGTTGTAACGTAGCGGCAGCATTTTTAAGCCCAAATGGCATATATTTATATTCATATTTACCGAATGGAGTCGTTACCGCGGTTTTGCTAATATCAGAGTTATTCATAGGTATTTGATGGTAAGCGTTAATTAGATCCAACTTAGAAAATACACGCTTGCCATGCAATTGATAATTTACTGAATGAACTTGACGAATTGGGTACCTATCAATAATTGTATTAGCATTTAAAGATCTATAATCACCACATATCCTGAAGCTTCCGTCTTCCTTTGGTACCATGTGGATTGGTGAGCTCCATGGTGAATTTGATGGCTGTACGATTCCAGCGTAGAGAAGTCGTTGAAATTCCGATTTTGCTGCTTCGTACTTCATAGTTGATAGTTGTCTCGTTTTACAAAATGTAGGTTTAGCATTTCTTGTGTCAATAGAGTGTTTTACAGTGTTCTCAGGAACACACTTCTTCGTAATTTGAGGTGACAATGTATCTCCGTACTTTTGTAGTATCTTCTGAACTTGAGGCAATTGAGACGATAAATCGTTCGTAACGATATGTACTACTTCATTAGGAGAACATTTAGAAATAGTATTACAAACAAGGTTTGTATTTTTGTCAATAATTCGGCGTTGAGAACAGTCAACTATTAATTCATAATGCGAAAGAAAATCGTTACCGAATATAGGGCAAGTTGTGTCAGCAATTACAAAATTCCACTGAAATGTTCGCCTAAGGTTTTTAATGGAAACACTAGCCATAGCCTCACCGTAAGTTTTAATCGGCTGTCCACTTGCAGATGATAAGTTGACAGCAGTTTGTTGGATTTGCAATCCTGAAGTGTATTCTAATGGAAGAATTGATATCGTTGCTCCCGTGTCGATGAGAAATTTTAGTTCACAGGCTCCCATTTTAGCGGTAACTTTTAGAAGAGGCAGGTCTGTGCTGACTTTTGAAACCTGCCATTTTAGTTTTCCGACTGATTTTCATGTGAACGAGCCGGTGAAGAATTTCGCGATGATGGAAGAACTCTTGGTTTCTTATTACCTTTGGGGAATTTACACCATGGTTTACATGTTCTGGCGTCTTCAGCGTAATAAAGATGAGCTTTACATATTTTTGGTTTCTGACCTGTTCTGTATGGTTTTAAACCATATGGAAGATTTGAACTGCTGCTGTTGTTCTTTTTCTCGTACTGTAAGGTGTTTATAGTAGATTGAGCTTCACTACTGATAATTGGCATTAATTCATCTGCCAAATTACCAAGTTCAAGGAGTGAAGAATTTTTTTGTGTGGCTAAAGCTGGTGCTATGTTCCTTGGTAGTGCTTGAATGAACTGATATCTAATCAGATCATCTCCTACACCAACTTTACTTGCTAGACTTCTCAATTTTTGGAGATATAATGAGGGTCTACCTGTCATCGACGTCTCCTTTATCAGTTGTTGAAAAAGCTCAGGTTTAGTCTTTTCAAAAATCTCAATTATTGTAGTTTTTAAGATGGAGTAATTTTCTCCATCCATAACTTCAGCAGATAAATTTTCAAGTAGGTTTGAAGGCAAAGCACTGGCTACATGTAGAAATCTGGTTCGTTCGCTAGTGACTTTATGAAGTTTGAATTGAGATTCAATACCTCTAAACCAACCTTGAACTGACGTCTCACTAAATGGTGAAATTTTGAAAGTAGTCATGTGAATCTCATGTTTATTCACCATTGAATGTTCAGGTTTTTTATCTTCGTCATCAGACATCTTTGCTGAGTGTTTTTAACTATCGGGTCACCAGTATAGTATTGTGGAGGGTAGTAATACTATTCAAATAAGTAATCTTCATTTAGTACCTAGAAACAAAATCCTCTATTCAGAGGTACTAGTTCCTATGGCAGTCAGATCAATAATAAATAAAGTTTAGTGTTGCCAGAGGTAAACAAAGATTTCACATTTTTATCTTTAGAAAATTGAATCAATGGTTACTACAGAACTAACTGTAGCCATCTACTGCAGTTTTGGTGCTTAATTTGTGACATCAGAGTGAAACTGGGATTCATGACAACTGTCAACTAAGGCTTTAAACTTGAAGTTCTATCTCTATCAAATATATATTAATATTATACTTTCAAAATGAGATAAATAAAGGATAAACAGAAAACAGATAATCATTTTATATTTATATATTTATAAAAATAGTGTTTTTACAAAAGTTAAGAAAAACAATTTAATTAAGTAAATTTAAAAACTACTACACGAATAAATACACTGGCAGGTTATTTCTAAAGTAAAAACTACCCCATACAATTCTTACTAAAATAAGGGATTTCTAATTAGTACTAGTTTACTTGAAGTATCAATCTTAGAACAATTTTTAAAAGCTTATAGGGTTGTATAAATAACATGAACCTACAATATACAATTAATTCTATATTTACCCACGATTAAGTTTTTTCTTCAAACGCATAGCAATAAATAAAACTACACAAATTAGTTCAGTATTTTATGCACTTTCTCACGGAGAAATGTCGTTGAAAATTAAGAAGTAATAAGCATGAATAAATGAATATCACAGACGTATGAGTTAAGAAATTTGAATACTAAATTTAATTGCGATTAAAATGATAGATGTGTCTGGAATCTTAAAGATTGTTAGGATGCTAAGTCTATTTATGAATGATTGCGGAATAAGCATGTCGGGGAATGAGACTAGACTTCCCGGGAGTGATGAGAACTACACTGATAGTGGTGAGAGCTACATTGATAGTGATGCGAACTTCACTGATAGTGATGAGAACAACACTGATAGTGATGAGAACAACACTGATAGTGATGAAAACAACACTGATAGTGATGAAAACAACACTGATAGTGATGAAAACAACACTGATAGTGATGAAAACAACACTGATTAGTACTGCGCTAGCGAGAAAATCACTAGCGAGAAGATTACTGGCGAGAAGATTACTGGCGAGAAGGCCACTAACGAGAAGGCCACTAGCGAGAAGGCCACTAGCGAGAAGGCCACTAGCGAGAAGGACACTAGCGAGAAGGACACTAGCGAGAAGGACACTAGCGAGAAGGACACTGCAGACGAGCACTGGTGAATCTGAAAATAATTACAAACGGAATAATTTAAATACTCTTTCGACATTTATTTAAAAAAAACGTTACAAGCAACTATTAAACTCAAGAAAACTGATAAATTAGAATTATTTTTTATTTTCATGCTATAATAAAATAATTTGATAATTACAAATAAATAATTGTATTTAAAATGAGATTACTGTTCTACAAGAAATGAATGTATCCAAATATTTGATAAAAAAAATTTAAGAAAATATTTGCTTCACACGCAAAGTTTGTCAGTATCGTACGATCTGATGCCTAAAAATTCTAGTCAAAAGAGTTTCAAAACTACTAAAATAGAAGACAAGAGGGGTTGTAAACTCTGAACAACGTGAATGAGAAGCAAATTTGGTATGTTGAAAATGATCCACCTTCGAGGTCAAAATATAAAAAGAATGAAAAACTCGATTCATGAAAAAAAAATAAAAAGGAAAGTAAATCACATATATATTTAACTATATCAAGTGAACAGGTGTTTCCAATATTAGCATAGAACTAATTAAAGAAAGAGAGTAACAATTAACTTGCACAGATATTGTTATGTTGTGCATTATGCTGATGAACGTTTGCGAGAGGTTGAACCGTGAACGATAGAAAGAAGAGAATAATTAATAACTACTGAAGAAAATGGTGTAACATAACTATATTTCATAAATTTGGAAGGTATCAGCTCAACAGAAAATTTATTTAAAAAATACAAATAGGATTAAATGAATGAAAGTGAGCTAAGAAGACAATTTCGGTACTATAGAGCTCAAAACTGAAAAGTATGGAAATAAATAAATAACATTTTGACTAGTATTGCACAAACCGTTTCTTCAGTAAATCTTTCAGAACCCAGCTCTTCTGCAATTTCTTTTCGGCTTTTACCTGCCTTAAAGAGCCCTATTATTTGGCCTCTTCTGGAAATATTAGTTTTTTCTCTTATGGTGTTTGTTTGACCTATAGAATTCATATTTAGAGATGATAAACCTGCAAAATACTATTTTTTTTAAGTTAGCCTGGGACCTATAGGTTATCAAGATTATATTAATATGAAAATTGGTAGATATTTTATATTGTAGTCTTATATCCGCAATAATTTGAGAGTAAATGTCATTTATTTAATAGGGGGTGTAACATATGCTTCGAAACCAAAGGCCATATCGCTGACGACAAAAAGAAATTAAATACAAGGGACTGGAAGAACCAGTCAGAAAAGAAATTGTCTCCATGAGTAAAGTCACCTACCATCGTCGGTGGCAATTCTCATGAATGCAGAAAAGCTATTTCGTGAATACATTCACTTACCAAGGATTGTGTTGAAAAAGACAATCATTGGTGGCTGCATTAACGGATGGAAGAGGAAAATGAAGAGGTGATAGTAAATGAAGCCTACTTACGGCTACGAGTCTACCTAACATAAAAATACAAGACCTCGTAGTTAAAGTGCATAACCCTAGCGTTATCCTCTAAAACTGCAAGTAGCGTTAAAAATAAGATAAACATGATAAAATAGAAAAAATTCATAATCCAAATTCCAACAGTTCGGAGCCCAAGGAATGCCACATGAATGCAGAATTGTTCTATTTACCACAAACAGTTTCAGGATAGAGCCCCTAGCGGCTTAATTTTAATAAAATTTCAAACTTCATTATATTACAGATGTTGCTTCTGGAATATCTGGCCACATGGGAAACTTGAAATTATTCCAAGAACCAACATTATATAATCTTGTTCAACTTTCGAAAAAGAAATAAAAAATGAAAAATATGCCTAGTAAATACAAAGAAATGTGTATGCTCTTCCATTCAAATCTAAAGGCAAATAAATCGGTGACATGCAGGTGAAGTTATAGGGTAAAGCTGGTAAATTGCGGCACACTAATTAACTGCGGCCTCTAACAACAGAAACATCATAGCTTCAAAACACTCGTTAAAAACTTTAATTAATAAATTATAGCATGCACTGCGCTTCTTTTGGTATCTATGCAACATTTTTATGTAATTTCAATTCAGAATGTTTTAGAGACTCATGAGAGGGCCGCAATTTACCTGCGTGACCCTAGGTGAAATCATAAAAGCAGAAATCATTAATTTTTTGCAAGACTTCGTCACAGCTTTTAGCAAAACGCGATAGCTATCTTCACCTCTATAAAATATTTAGAGTACTTATCAAAGAGACTAAAATTTGTTCATTATTTTCAGCTCTATAAAATATTTAGAGTACTTATCAAAGAGACTAAAATTTTCGTTATTTTCACCTCTTTAAAATATTTAGAGTACTTATCAAAGAGAAATTTTTTTCATTATTTTCACCTCTATAAAACATTTAGTCTCTTTGACAAGTACTCTTAATATTTTATAAAGGTGAAAATAACGAAAATTTTAGTCTCTTTGACAAGTACTCTAAATATTTTATAGAGGTGAAGATAGCTATCGCGTTTTGCTAAAAGCTGTGACGAAGTCTTGCACAAAATTAATGATTTCTGTTTTTATGATTTCACCTAGTATAACTTCACCTGTGTGTCACCGATTTACCTCTATAAAAAAACTAAATGTTTTATAGAGGTGATGGTAACGCAACATTTCAGTCTCTCTGATTAAAACTAAATATTTTGTAGAGGTGAAGATAAACGAAAAATTTCAGTTCATTGATAAGAACTCTAAATATTTTACAAAGGTCATCTTCACCTTTAAAGTACCCTTATCAAAGAGACTAAAATTGTGCAATATCGTCACCTCTAAAATATTCAAGAGACCTCTAAAATATTGTATTGATGAGACTTATATTATAAATTTAACTACATAACGTAATTTCAAGGATGAAGATACAAAAAAGTAGCATTCAATTATATTTCACAGTGTTAGAAATACTTCGTTTAAAAATTGAGACCTGAGCTAAAAATAGATAGTTATATAAACACAACAAGAAAAATTTAAATTAAAAACTTTCGATAATTAACGTAAATATTCAATAAGCTTTGAAAAAGTAGAGTACTAAGGTAAAAAGATTGAAAAATATTAATCAAAAAAATTCTGCTAAGTTAATATCTAAATAACTCATTCTTGCAAAGACAATTTTTAAATAGAGGAATTTTTAAATCACCTTCCATCTTTACAGCTAGAGACAAAATGTCCCGCCGCTTGTCAACATGAACAGAGTTTGCTTATTTGCGGGGGTAAATTATGAATTAGGGAGGAGCGTACCATAAACCGCATTACAGCTGGAACTAGTTTATTCATACGCGTCTAAATCATCTGACGGATACACTTTTCTCTGATAGTACCTAAAGAAGGTCCTCACCATACAAAAACATGATTTTGAAAAATAATTAATTGAGTCACAATATTACCGTCCGAATAGCCCAGCCCATTCCACCGGACGTAATATTTCCTAATCTGTGGACCGATTATTTTCAATTAAATCGTATATAATATTGATTGCGTAATAATGTACATGCAAAGCTTAAAGTATATTTCATTACATATATCTTTTTAGTTATAAATACTTGTTTGCTGACTTACATAACATTCTCATTGGAAGGGTAATATTGTCTATATTCAGAATTTGTTTTATTTCAAAATTGTATTGCAGCAATTCACCGGTAGTACATAGTATATCTCTGATACGGTAATTGAATAAAAAAGTCTCTCTCTAATTGCAATGTCTTTCATTTGAATTTGTAGCTATGTTTACTGAAAGAAGTATATTTATTCTGTAAATTAATTGCAGCATCACGTAAGAATAATATATTGTTGAAACCGTTTTTATAAATATTATCAAATTTTTAAATGGAGATGAGTTTGATATTTCTACAATTTAAATAATTTACTTATATATAATATATATATACTGTCGTGTATAAGTAGCACTGTCTGTTATGATGTCAATCTATCACTCTTTAATTGTTACATTTTAAATAATAGTTTTCATGCTATTTTGGTGTTCCATTTTTCAATAGCATAAATTTCACCTGCGGCATCATATTTTTCATTCAGACCCATAGTCGTGCAAAAAGGGTGACAAAAGACCGCACAACAAAATCCCTAGCGTCAAAAGTCCACACGACAAAAGCCCACACCGATGAAAATGAAATTAGTATACCTGCAATATATATAATCCATATATGTAAAGTTGGAACGAAGGAAGATAATAGTTTAACAGTTTTCTTTCTACGGAATCATTGTAAATTTGTATTATGCCCCAAATTAGGGCACTGTTATCGCAGAACTTAATTTTAAAACACTAGGCTATGGAAACTGCGAGTAAATATAAATAAATTGTAGGTTGTTGTTGCTTTTGAAAAAGCGCCATCTAGTGACAAATAGCACAAACTTTGCACGGGTCATTGACGCCATCTTGTTGTATTACCACAAACGTTGTGCAAAAAACTATTGTATATCTGCGAGTAGTATTTATAAATTTCATTCTAAAATACTTTATTTGTTAGTATATTGTATATAAATCAAAAATTCAAATATTTATAGCTTATTTCTGAAGATAAACAGACATTCTATAAACGTTCATGAAGATTGTTCTGAAACGTTCTGGAAATAATGTAATGAGCGCCATCTATGAGATGATCGCATAAACTTATGTTAACTAATAAAAATTCAATTTTCTCTGAAAATACAGTGATTTGAGACGAAATATTTCATATCCGTAACTAATCAATGTTTATTTATTATATTATGATAAAATATTTGATACGAAAATTAGACGCACCCTTCCTTTAAAGTGTTTTGAAATTAAGTTCTGCGACAGCAGCACCCTAATTTGGTGCATAGTACAAATTTACAATGATTCCGTAGAAAGAAAACTGTAAAATTATTAATCGTCCAACTTTACATATGTGGATTATTTATATTGCAGGAATACTAATTTTGTTTTCGTCGATGTGGGCTTTTGTCGGTGTGGGCTTTTGTCTGTGTGGGCTTTTGTCGTGTGGGGTTTTGTCGCTAGGGCTTTTGTCGTGAGGGCTTTTGTCGTTGCCCCAGTCGTGCCTATATGCTGGCTGTAAGTTATTGTTTCGATTTGCACGGCATTCTGAGAACAGTGACTCAGTATGTCTCAACCAATAATAGCATTAGTCAGCAAATGGTGTTATAATTATAATAATTATGAAGAAAATTTTGATAAATATTTGAAAAGGTCAGAGTTCAAAGTAAAAAGATGCGCTTATGGCAGAGAAGTGGCTCCTACGACCGGGATCAAACTTCTCCAAGGATATGTAGAATTCTTCCGTTCAGTTAGACGAAGTCATACTAGGAAAAATTTTAGTACTGCTTTTTGGGTGCTAGCACAAGGAACGTCACTTCAAAACTTCCGGTATTGTACTAAAGGTAAGTTTAATTTCATTTGAGAAACTTCGAAAGCTATCATTAATGTCTTAAATTGAATCACTATGGAGTCACATTATTTTCTATCTGCTTCTTCGTTGTCCCTTGTCTTAAGTTATTTTCGACGTCAGCGATATATGGCCGAAGCAGTTGTTGAACCCCTAAATATTAAATTAACTAATAGATTGATAGTCTGATATAAATCCTACAATTACTTCAAACTAGCTGTTTGCGTAAACTTATTTTAACAAAATGTCTCCATAAATGATAATTTTTTATCAATTTTAGTTCCAGTGTTCTAGAAAAGTAGGTGTAGAGGACTTTCAAATAATTATAGAATTGTTGGAGTACTTTCACCTTGTTTTTCATCTAGTTTCATATGACTAAGCTATCTATTTAAAGACTCGTGCTTTAATATATTTTGTATTATTAAGTTTTTAAATACTTTTCCTGTTCTGTATCATTTCTCTAGTAATCAGTAATGTAGGTAGTGCTACTTATAATTTTAATAATATAAAAAATAGCTACACCAATGACCCTCTTTATCAATAGCTTGCATGTGGTCCAGACTCTTGTAGGTATATTGCACCTTCAGAGTCATGCAGGTAAATTGCATTAAATTGAAAGCAAATTTTCTTAAAAAATATTCAAAATCCTGCTGAACTTGTTTTATATTAGTATGTTGCAGCATATCGAAACAAGTGCAATGCGTGTTTCAATTTTGTAATTTTAGAGGAGGTTTTTGTAGTATGATTTCTATTAGTGTTCTGGTGTTTTGTGGTAAAGGTTAGTCTACCGTAATTTACCTGTTATACTATATTGTCCCATCGTTTTCTGATGGAGACTACTCAATCATAAGAGACTTTGTACCCGAAGTCAATGGTTCTCTTAATGAAAAGATGAAAAAACAGGCACCCTCTACGTCTCTCATAATAAAAGGCCTGATGGACAACACCAACTGAAAATTACAGGTGAAGTCATCTAAAGAATATACAGATAAGGCCTCGTACTATGACAGAATTGTCACCTCCATAACTGACCTACAGGATAAAAGATTCAAGTTCAATAAATGGAAGCGAAAGGCTCTACCGGAATGGCAATTCTCCGTTCTGGACAAGGTTATGAAACAGGACTCCAGAACAATCCTATGGGTCACAGATGCCACGGGAAATAGGGGAAAAACTTTTTTATGTTTTTACATATGCCTACTATATGATTTACAGGGTGTCCGGAAAACTGCCAGGCGGAAAACTGCCAGGCGGAAAACTGCCGAAGCGGAAAACTGCCAGTCGGAAAACTGCCAGTCACTTATTGGCAATACATGTATACTTTTTGACTTTCTGAAATATTCTTTAGTTATAAACACATTTTAATTTATAAAAAACGGCGTTAGTCCTTCTTTAAGGGGTTAAGGGGACATTAATTTTTACAGTAATAATTACATAGATATTGGAATTCTTAAATAATATTAAAAAAAAAAAAATTCAACAAAGCTACTTTATTAAACACTCAGTAAACCAAACTTTAGTACACATGAGGATTTTTTATAATTACATTTTTTAACTTATTTTCAAAGTCGCCTAAATTTTAAAAACATGTTCAGTTACGTTTTTAGTCTCTTTTTTTAATTACCTATTGACGTCAGCAGTATCTCCTTTGGTTCAAAAGCAAACGTTAAACCCTGTGTACTGATTTGTGAATACTAGATAATTAGATATTCTCACAATAATATAATTTTAAATTATACAATAAATTAAGTGAATGTTAAATCAACTTATTTGTATAATAAATAGTAATTACATTTACATTTTTATCCTCCATGTCATTAACACAACACATTCATTTTAACAATTTTCATTTATATTTTATTAATTAATATACAATCAATTCAATCGAGTGAAATTGTCAGAAAATTAGGTAGGTAATAGCAGTTTAATGTTCATTGATATTGGGTTGCAAATTCTAAATATTTCACGAACATCGATCAAAGTTGTTTTTATTGTGAGTACAAGTGAATATTAAGCTTCCCTACAAACAATTTCATGTGTATACCATGTGGCACTTACACATTTAAATCATGTGTATACCATGCATATTTTTGGAAATGGATACCATATTTATTACATGTTGTTTTACATGGTATTATGGTAAATTTTATGTGGTTACCATATGTTATAAGCATAGTATTTAACATGTTGCTATGAATGTAGTAATTAACACTTGGTAAACACCTGTTATAAGTATGGTAATTTAAATGTGGATATGATGTGGGTTATACAATCTCTATTTGATATGTTTTTTATGATATGGTTTTAAAATGGCATAACCACATGTTAATTATGTGTTTTTATGATGGTTAGATTGGCTCAATGTGGATAACACGTAATCATACTGCATTTCCACATTAAAACCATTAAACCACATGGTAAATATGTGTATGTAATAATGAATTGTTTGCAGGGTTGAAGACTTGTTCAATTCGCAAATTATAAACACAAAATGAAATAATAAGACACTAAACCCGTTATGGACTGATAATGTAAAGACAAGTTGTGTAAACACGTCCGTAATACAATTATTCCTTTGTTTCTTCTATTAGTATTTTCTAAGAAAGGTAATATTTTCAATTTCTATATTGTAATTGATTAATTTCTGTAATATTTATCTAATTTTATAATTTATATATTTTTCTAATCAATTTTTTACATTTAAGTATTTAACTATTACTTTTATTTTGTAAAAATGAATATCCCTTTAACTCCTTAACGAAAGGCGAACGGCTTTTTTATAAATTAAATGTCATTATTGACTAAACTGATTAAATTGCCAATAAGTGACTGGCAGTTTTCCGTGTACCGATTTACAGTACCTTGATGGCATGACTTATTAGAGAGACTTGGCTTCTTTGGTGGACATATCAGCAAAGGCGGTGGTTTGACCCCTAAATTTGACTATGGAGCTCTCGAATCCCTAA
The DNA here is from genome assembly GCA_947561585.1 of Caprella mutica. Classification (NCBI taxonomy): domain Eukaryota; kingdom Metazoa; phylum Arthropoda; class Malacostraca; order Amphipoda; family Caprellidae; genus Caprella; species Caprella mutica. The sequence goes on along the minus strand of CANNZV010000938.1, from coordinate 348,535 downwards.
AAAAAACGGTGCATTGATATCAGGATAGTTCCAATAGTTTTCCTGATCCATCCCGTCTGTCGAAAGACATATGGGAAGTCATGAACCTGGATATGGTACAAAATAAAAGTTCCCAGCCACTCATATACCCCAATGCTCAATATCCATTTGAAGCTCTACCCGCATTGCCAGAATTGGGTGACTAATTCGATCTGAAAGAGTTTCTGGAAGATCGGTATGCTGGAGATTCCGATTCTTTATGTGATATCTTATGAACTCAGCCTTCAACCAGTCAGCGAGTAGAACAATCATCAAACCGCTTTCAAATACAACCTTCACCCAGTACAAAGTTGGACAACCATCACTTCACTCACAAAGGGCATCAACCAGTAAACAACTACAGATTAATAAGAGGGCTAGAGAAGATGAACGTCCATAATCAGTAGAGTCTATTCCCGATATAATTGGCTCTCTTTACAGCGTGAATGGTAAATTTCCTAATTACTATTTGTCCATACTTATATAGTTATATTGATACTTTAGATTATCCGGCTAATTATTTTTTTGAATTTCTTTACAAATGCTGGTGCTTCAATTAGCATACCGATTGCAGGTAGACAAAAGGAAAAACCAAACAATGGAGTTGTTTCAGGTAAGAACTTTCACGTTTATTATTTAACTTTTTTTATGTACCATATTAATTTTTATATTCAATCGATATGTACTTCATTACAGATTGTGATAGTTATTTGGGTGAACATAAACCTCCAGCACTGTAGCGAGCAGCTAATTATTTCTAAATGCTGATAGCATTTTGCTAGATTTACGAGGAAGATTTAAAGGCTTCTTATTTTCTTCAGTGTATTATACACAACTCGTAAAAACGAATTCACAATCTTTTAAGTACATTCATAAGTGAAAAACTGTAACAAATGCACAAGACACATATTAAACATGACGGAACGTTCTGAGTTCCAGAACGTTCACAGAAACTAAATTTGTTTAATAATTCAAATATAGATAATGAAGAAAAACGAAACGAGATAAAATACAAAAGACTTAGAAGAAGTAGTAAAGCATAAGGGAAACTTTCAACAGGTCTTTTTAAATATCTAAATAGTTACAAATTATAGAATAGTAAACAAAATAGAAGGAAATTAAAGAACGTTAACTGACAGGTAATGTTAGTTCAAAAACTGACCAGTATATTTACTCTTTTAAAACTAGGTAGTTTATTATAGTGAAAGAAGTATAGACATTATAGTTTAGAAAATTAAATATTATATTTTAGTTGTAAAGAAATAAACAAGAATGATAGGAAAGAGTCACTAACGATAATATGGGTACTGCACCCTAATGCACTAATTTCGAAAAGGAGAAGCACAGTACACTACACCCAAACTACACACTGTTCAATTACTGAAATGGAAATGAATGAAGCGGTAGACAGGTGTAGCACAGTTAAGGTCGCATATTTAATAATAATGTTTTTTTTAACTATTAGTGTAACGCAATACAAACACCTTCAAAAGGTATTTATTTGATTTACCTTTAAACTATGAGTCAATCTAGTGTGTTAGAAAGTTTCGTGTAATTATAAATAATACTTGGTTATGATAGGTGGCACGAGATAATTTCCTACGATGAAATTTTTTATCATAATGTAATTATATAATGCAAATACTGTAATCCTTCATCGAAATTAATTTTAACAGATACAAATTCTATTATGGATGGTTGGCTTAGAGGTGAAGAGAAACCCAATTCGAAGATCCAGAATGATGTCTTCGTCTCAGGGAAGCATATGGGAAAGATTCACAGACTTTCCCAAGGAAGCTCAAGCCAAGCATAACTGCGATTCGTCATTTTCAGATGAGATCATAGAACCATTTCAAAATAAGGGTAAAAATTTAACCCTCTTTATATTATAAATATCTCCTATAACAAAAATGTACAAGTTTGAAACTAAAATTTATTCCCGTACGTTTTCAGGGGCTGTGCAACCACAACTAACAACTTTAAAGAAAAGGACAAGTGAGTTATTTGCTGTATTTCTTTTTAAATAATTAATCAATACAATTCGAGGACTTGAATCATTAAATTTTATCTTAACAGAATTTGCAACGCCGCTAGACCTGGTTGAATGCGAGGAGCTTTTGGACTAAGTGCAGAGGACTTCTTCTTCAGTTCACAACGTGATAATTAGGCATTGGACAGTAATGGCGACTGCAACGTAGGAAGAAACTTTTCTAAACTATTTAAATTCAGTAACCTACTATTTTTGTTATTATATTTTTCATTTAAGGAAGATTCGCGTGTATCTACTTAACAAAATATAGAAATATTTCTAATTTATTAAAACTATTATTCGTTATAACTTCAGTATAATTTTCCTTGAAAAATAATTTGCTTTCTATTTACTATGAAATCGGTACTTTTCTATCTTTGAGCTGTCGTATAGCCCAGCCCATAGAATTACTTGATAAAACCAGGGTATCGATTGAAAGAAGCAGTGTAATTGAGGATACAAACTCTGTTCGATCAGCTAAACCCAAGCTCAAAAGTTGAACTGTTATTTTTAGTCAAGTTATTGATGAAAAGAATGTTAGAAGTTGATACATAGACATATACTGATTATATTTTAAATAAAATAAGAATATACAGCTTAATCTACCTCGCCATATCCTGGCTACTATTTCTCTTTGCTGCTTAATCTACCCAGACATACCCTGGTCATTTCATCTCTACTCTGCTGAATCTATCCCGACATAAATAAATAAGTTTATTAATGATCTCACAAAAGTTAAAACACATAGGAAATAAAAATGAAAAACAAGAAGAAAATGGAGAAGACATTAAGCCTATATGGTAGCCAAAATCTGGCTAATCAGGCAATCAAATTTAAATATTACAGCTACAGACAAAGGTAGAGGCAAATAGTTTATTCAAACAAAAAATACAAATTATATAAATACAAAAAAAAATATACTACTGTTCAGAAAGGAGATGTTGTTTTAATTGTTTTTTAAATGAAGATATATTAGGCAAGTTTCAAATTAAAATAAGTAGTTGGTTCCAAAAACAAATAGCGTGAAAGAGGAAATTTTGCTGGCTTCATGAAGTTCTATAGTAATAATTGGTAAAATGTTCATTAGTTTGACTACGTGTTATGTAGTTATGAGAAATCTGAAATGAGGCTATCCTACGAGCAAAGTGGTCATGATGACCATGAAGAACACTATAAAATTTAAAAAGGGAAGACAATTTGTAAATATTGTTGAATTTAAGAATTTTATGCTTAACAAATACATTCTCGGAACAACTGACATCAATAAGCTGTACTACGTGTCTCTGCAAACTAATTATTCTATCAGAGTCAACCTTACTAACATTACCCCAAACTATCAGTGCGTATGTTATATGAGAATAGAAATGAGTAAAATACAACTTCCTAAGAAAAAGAGGAGGAACAAGACAAGATACTCTGCGAATAATTCCCAGTGATCTTGACAGTCTACTTATTACGGAACTTCCCTGAGAACGAAAAGATAAATTTTTATCTAAAATACCTCCCAAGAAAATTCATCGATTCAACCATCTCAACAGCGGAGTCTCCTATAATAATAGACGTTTCAATAGTTACAGCTCTTTTAGTGATGATTAAATATTTAGTTTTACCAATATTTAGAGATAGTCTGTTGGCATGTAGCCACTACTTTACCTGGCATAACTCCATATTAACTATATTGGTTAGACTATCTAGAGAGCTACCAGTTATGAACAGAGTTGTGTCATCAGCATATTGAACCGTTTTTAATTTGTTACATGATCTATTGGTGTCACCTATATACAGAATAAACAACAATGGTCTTAATATCGAGCCCTGTGGAACACCTCTGCTAATCAGTCTCACACCTGAGGCCGAACCATTTACGTTTACAAACTGTTTTCTGTTATCAAGGTACGACTTGAACCACTGGTTAGCAGGTCCCCTGATACCATATGAATTAAGCTTGCTGAGTAACACAGAGTGGTCAATCGTGTCGAAGGCTTTGGAAAAGTCTAAAAATATACACATTATATACTTCCTTTCGTCAATAGCTTGATAAGTATTGTCTAAAAATTCACAGAGAGCATCAGTGGTGCTTCTCCTAGGCCTGAAGCCAAACTGAAAATCATTGAGAACAGAAAACTTTTCCACATATTTCATTACTCTTTTGTACATCAAACGTTCAAATATTTTACTGAAAACAGAGAGTGTAGAAATGGGCCTATAATTTACAACATTATGAACATCACCCTTCTTAAAAATAGGAATCACTCTCCCCAACTTAAGAGCATCAGGAAATATGCCCTCAGAAATTGACGAGTTAAATAACTTAGACAACACAGGAGATAAAATTCTATTCACATCCTTAACTACAAATGTTGGAATCTCATCCAAATGACAGCCCTTTAGTTTCAGTGATTTTATTACATTAAATACTTCAGTTGGAGTAGACTCATAAACAAACATAGACTGATTTTGAGTAAGGGATGCCATATACGAGACAGGGTCAACATTGGTAGCAGGAATATTTTGTTCGGTCTCGTTAGCAATATTTACAAAATAGTTATTAAATTCGTCTGCCACTACCGTGGGAGCAGATAATAACTCATAATTCAATTTCAGAGATATTTCACTTATACGTTTCTTTTTACAAAGGATTCTATTCAACATTTTCCATGTATCCCTAGAGTCACATGACTGATTGAACGTGGTTGAACATGACTGATTGAACATACCCTGCTTATTTCTTTTTTATATATCCTGCTGAATCTATCCTGACATTTCCTGGTTATTTCTATTCTATATATCCTGCTGAATCTATCCCGACATAGTTAGGAATATTCTGAGAAAGAATGGGAATACTTCCTAGAAATAGTTAGGTTATTTGATGAAAAATGAAGATATGTCTCAGAAAATAGTTAGGGATATTCCAAGAAAGATTTAGGATATGTCGTAGAGAATAGTTAAGGATATTCATATAACGAGTCAGGATATCTTCTATATGTAAGGATATTCGTAGAAAGAATGGGGATATGTCTTATATATTTAAGGTAGCTGATCAGACTCTAAATTACAATAATTCATCAGTCTAGTGATATACAAATCAACAAGGTAGTGCATTTAATTCATTCCACTAACACATTGAATATTTAAACTGACTACATGGATATCTGGCCCCGGACATTCAAATTTATGGCCATTTCACATAGAAAATGATATGCATAATCATGGAGTGACAATTATATATCTCGTTATTTTTCCTCGCTTTAATTACCGTGTGGTAATTAAACTGAGTTGTGATTTGGTACTTAAACGGGGCCTGACTGATTAAGAATGGATACTTACTTTGCAAAGCAGTGATATACAGATGGTCTTTCATGGCATAATGTTTCGGAGGAGTTTGTAGTAACCTGCAAGTTTCCTGAAAAACCTATAACGAATAGAGGTGTCATCAGCTCTTTACACACCTTGTATATGAGTGTATGGTGTTTGTCGGCCTTGTAATTCCGGCCGGAAAAAGAGATTAAGACGAAATTTTTGCTGATATATATGAGGGTCAAGTGGAAGGCTGCGTTGCCGGGTTAGAAGGAAATTTGAAACCTTCTACCTATCATACTCCCGATTTTGGAAAAAAAAATTCTGAGAAATTAAAGTGTTTAATGATTAGGGTTGTGACATCATGCACTAAAAAACATGCCATAAAAGCAATGTACTTATGCTCTAAAAAGCATGAAGTATGATCTGAAAATCATGCACCTATGTCTTCAAAAGTAAAAGTATGCACTTTTATGCCTTGAAAGCATGCATTTATGCCTTGAAAGCATGCACTTAAGCTCTGAAACATGCATTTTGTATTTACATTTAGGTTAGTTAGTCCTCTTTTTTCATCATTTTCGTTGCATGTACTTTGAAAAAAAGTATAGGTATATTGTTCGGTAGGACTATATGAAAATATTCAAATATCAAATATCTAAATTATATTTTGTTATGAAATATTTATAGGTATAGAAGTTTTGGAGTAGAAAACGTTATATTAAATAAAACAATCATTCAGTTTATATTTATTTTTAGAAATCTCTCAGTAACAGAGGAAAACTTTTAATTTGTATTACCTTAGTAAAGTATACTAAATAGTGAATATTAAATTAATTTAAATAGTACCGTAAACATGCAGATGAAACCAAGTAAAACTCAAATAACAAAAACATAACGGCAAAAAACATATAACTTATATCTCAGTAGCATTGGATTTTATGACTAGACAAATATTCAGCTTCCGATTAAAAAGAAAATGCATGCATATTGCCTGCTTTTAAGAATAAGTGCATGAGGCATGCATGTACTATCGCGGAAAAGTGTATCCGTCAGCTTTTGTAGTATGCTATTTTAGCAGTTTTGACCTTTCTTATTTCTTGCATGTGGCATTTTAGAGAGTATTCTTCCGCGTTCAAAAATCCCCCAATAAGGAGGAGCCTAATGCTGGGGTAAAATGCTAGGGTAATTGGGTGAAATGGGGGATTAGATATGTGTATCTAGAGGAGGGACGAGGGGGGAGGGGTGATTTATATAGATTTCTGACAAGTGATTAGATATTATTTTTGTATTATTTAAATTAAAGTATAAACATATAGTTTCATTTGTATCATCCATGCAATGTTCATTTTGTAATGAATACATGAATTTTTTTATAATTTGAAATGCATATTTATAATTTTGAAATTTTCCATTCAATTAACCTTGGTATATATTTCGTACGATTTACTCTTGTATGTTTTTATGCAATTTACTTTCGACCAATTGTCGTTCTAATATTGAAACTAATAAGTAATAACTATTCGAATTTGAGGTTAAAGTAGATTTCTAGCTTTAGCTTTATCAAATCTCATTAATTCTAAAAATATTATTTATGACAACCATTCACACAAGAACATTAAACTAATCCTCTTCAGATATGATTTTAAATTACTTCGCTTCTTTTACACCTTTAAATTATTTGTTCTCCTATAGGCTATATTATTAAAACTATAATACACGTTTTCAAATTTGTGATAAATGTCTATAGTTTTACTCTTAGTTTTGTCAAATATTATTCCACGAATATTTTATATTATAATCATTCACACAAGAACATTTAATCGTCTAAAGATATGATTTTTTATAGCTTCGCATTTTTTTCACATTTAAATAATTTGCTGGACGGGATATATAACCTGTCTCGGTTATAATCCCGAGATTTTCTGCATTCAGAATTTCAATAAATTAATAGTGGTGAGTAATTTAGTCGATAAGACAAGTTTCTCTTCATTTTCGAAGTCCTTTAAGTGTATTATCTTTTTTAATTCATTCAATATATTGGCCAAATGAGGTAGTTATCAAAATTTGTGTTTTTAAAATGATAATAAATTAATAATTAATCTTACGTCTTAATTTAATGACTACAATCATTAAGTTGCTGGCAAGCGTTTTTCTCTATTTTCATCAACTTATAAATAAGTAATTACTAATTACCTATACGGCTATACCGATACTTTCTATCTTTTATTGAAGTTATTTAATTAAAATTCTTTTAGGCTAAAGAATAAAATAAAACTATGACTAAGTTGTAACTTAGTTCAGTTTAGTTTAGATTTTAAATGCTGTAATTTGATGGATTTTTTATCAAGTGAACTGATTCTTTTCAGTTTAAAATTTTTATACATTAAATGCTTGCACGACCAATTGACAAGCAGTGCTATAGTGAACTAAAAATAACTGAAGTGATCATAATTTTTCTTCTCAATAAATGTCACATCGCCAACGTTGACAATAAAATAAGTTACAAAGTTCTATGAGATGAACCAATAGAAAGTTCTCCAAGAACAGAACTAATGTAGCCTACTGCAGTTTTGGTGCTTAATTTGTGACATCGGAGTGAAACTGGGATTCATGACAACTGTCAACTAAGGCTTTCAACTTGCAAGTTCTATCTCTTATCATACAATATTAGATTTTTTACTTAAAAAATAAGATAAATAAAGGATCAATAATAGAAAATGGATAGTTATTTTATATTTATAAAAAATAGTGTTTTACAAAAGTTGAAGATAACAATTAAATTAGGTAAAAATTTAAAAACTACTACACGACTAAATACATTTGCAGGTTATTTCTAAAGTAAAAACTACCCGATACAATTTTTACTAAAATAAAGGATTTCTGATTAGTACTAGTTTACATGAAGTATCAATCTTAGAACAATTTGTAAAAGCTTAGGGTTGAATGATTAACATGAACTTACTATATACAATTAATTCTATATTTACCTAAGATTTAAGTTTTTCAAACGCATAGCAATAAATAAAATACACAAATTAGTTCGGTATTTTATGCACTTCCATTTCACGGAGAAATGTCGTTGAAAATCTAAAAGTAATAAGCATGAATAAATGGATATCACAGGGAATGAGACCATACTTCCTGGGAATGATGAGAACTAATCTGATAGTGATTAGTACTGTCCTGATGAGAACTACACTGATAGTGATTAGTACTGTCCTGATGAGAACTGCCATGATGAGAACTGCCATGATGAGAACTGTCCTGATGCGAACTGCAGTGGTGCGAAGTTATTTGAATCTGAAAATGTTTACAAACAAATTGATTAAAAATCTCTGATATTGACTTAGAATTACGCTACAAGCAATTATTAACAAGATAAAACAAATTGAATAGATTTTATTTTAATCTCATACTATAATATTTTTTTATTATACTATGGGTTTAACGTCGTACTTCAGTTATACCGTGACTATTTCGCTGACGTAAAAGGAAATTAAATACAAGGGACTAGAAGAAGCAGTCAGAAAGGAAAGTGGCTCCATGAACAAAGGCACTTACCACCGTTGGTGACGATGCTCATGGATGCAGAAAAGCTACTCCGTGAATGCAGTCACTTACCAAGGAATGTGACGAAACGGGACGCAAGCCTTTCCTTTTCCATCCTCACGGATGGAAAAGGAAAATGAAGAGGTGATAGTAAATGAAGCCTACGAGCCTACCTAACACAAAAATCTAAAACCTCGTAGTTGAAGAGCATAACCCAAGATCTATTCTACAAAATCCTGAACAATGTGTATGTATTTAAAGCACATTCAGTTATGTTAAAAGTATCCACATTCGAGTGGCAAGGAAGAAACAAGATTTGATAGAAAACAAGATTAATGGAAAGTAGAAAACAGATAGATTAAAATCCTCACTGTGATCAGAGTGTGTTTCGAATTTTAAAAATCAAACTTACAAAATATTTACCCAAAGGACTAAAAAGAGTGACTCCTCAATCTAATATTTTTAATTTTTTCTTTATGTTGATGAATTAAGAAGTTATACCGCAAACGATGGAAAGAAAAGGATAATTTAAAATGAGTGAAGAAAAGACAACAAAGCTATTTTTGGAAATTGCAAGATAAGGTTGAATAGATGTTTAGCATTAGAAATGTGGTTCTATAGAAACGCTACATTTATCTTCCATTACTCGAGACTAACTGTTAGATAAAGTCTAATTCCAATCCGTAGAATACTTACTACAAAGGACTATATTACAAACTAATTGGAAAAAAGTCGAATTAATTTAAATGAAACAAAAGAACTCTACAAAAGAGATAATTGAATTTTACTAATTTCTTGTAATTAAAAAATATTGGTCATTTTTTTAAATAAGAATATAGCTTTATGGAAACAGAAATTGTACTGAAAAAAGGTAATACATATTTGCCTCAAAAATGGAATGAAGTATTTAATTTTATTCGATTTGTTGTCAAAGAAGATGCAAAGAACAAAACTTTAAATAGAAAAAATGAAAGTCAATAAGTTGAAAATACTGAACAATGTCACTAAACTACTTAATTTTATTTAAATGTTCAATTATGAATGTCACAAGACTAATGAAATATTGTAGAAACTCATTTTAGCGGCAAGTTACATGTTGAAGTAATCTAGAATATTTTATAAATTAAGCTATTCGTATTATCAGTAAATTTAAACGTTTTTTAGTTTAATGATTTAACGAGTCAAGAATTCCAAACTAGGCAATAAACAAAAAGCTACAGTTAAAAAAAATTAGTTGATACAACTATAATGAACTATTTTCTTTAGAACGACCATTATACTCTCTCAATAGATGTTAAAAAAATTGTATACAAGTAACTATATAAGAGTTTAATTAATTATTACCAGTACTCTGAATATTTGCAAATTTTAATACTAGCAAAATAAATAACCGTGTATCACCATGGAGTGGATATGAACAGTCAGTCAGTATTTAAGGATTCAGTATTTCAGAAACTACAGAAACCAAAAGTTGTGTATTTACAATTACCAATTGTAAAGTATTTGGACGAAATAATTTACAATTGACAATCAATTTAATTGAAAGTTTTTAGGCCATATCGCTGATATTGAAAAGAAATTGAATATATATGGGGCTTGAAGTAACAGTTAGAAAGGAAAGAGACTCCATGAACTACCACCAGTCGGAGACAACGCTCATGGATGCACAAAAAAAAACCATGACTGCAGTCACTTACCAAGGAATGTGACGAAGAGTCACCAACACCGGTGGCAGCACTCACAGATGGAAAAGGAAAATGAAGAGGTGATAATAAATGAAGCCTACCGGACACACAAAAAAAAAACATACGAGTTATCCTCAGAAACTACAATTAGCCACAAAAATGATAAGCCTGAAGCTGTTGTGCCCTTCTCTTATATTCACCTGAACCGATTGAGGATACAGCCACTGGGGGCTTTGCAATTAGCCTACTATATTATATCTTTAAACAATTTCCATACATTTTTTGAATTATATATTTATGAAACATAACTGATACGAATAACTTTGCTAATTCTATCAGTTATCACTGAACTAATAGAAATTTGTCCTTACCAATTGAGAATAGGGAGATTTGCACTGCTGTCGTTTGTTTCTTCCGCTTTCTTGTGAGGAGAAGTGATCTGGTCATAGATAGTGGTCTTTAGAGTTCCTCCTAGCGAATGCTCGCTCTACCCATTGAACTGGAAACAAATTTTAATAATATAAATTAGTATATAAGTTATTTTTATTGAATAGTTTCGATGCGAATATAATGGTTTCGAGATTTCGTTAATCGGAAAATAAATAGAAAAGACCTTTATATAGATCTAGCAGTTAGATTGGAAAGAGACGCCGTGAATGGAATGAAAGAGACTCTTCAATGGATGTTACGGAATGAGAATCTAGTAATCGCGGAAGTAAGAAGAAAATGAACAAACAGGGTGCAAAAACATATTGCAAATTATATTAATAAACAATCTAAGACTACATTGTTATCCCTATCTAGTGCTATTCTACAAAACAGTGAATTTCAATGAAACAAAAAGGAAAAAAAACTTCATCCAATTTGCAACTGTTCGTATCGAAAAATTCTCTGCCTCTTTCTTCAATTCATGACAGTTACATAGTGTCATTCGTTGAAAACTCTCATAAATGCAACATGAATATCTTACATATTTACTCTTATGAATTTAAGATAGTTTTTTTAGTATAAAGTTATTAATAAATAATCTCTGTTAATTTAAGTAGGGGTTTAACGTCTTCTTTGGAACCAAAGGCCAAATTGCTGACAATGAAATTAAATACAAGGGACTGGAAGAAGCAGTCTGAAAGGAAAGTGACTTCAAGAACAAAGCCACCTACCACCGTCGGTGACAATGCTCATGAATACATAAGAACTACTCCGATAATGCATTCACTTAAAAAGAATAAAAAATAACCCAATTTAAGGTCCGGAGGCTGCACTCACGGATGGAAGATTAAAATGAAAAGGGGATAGTAAATTAAGCCTAACCAACCCAAAAGTCGAAGACCTCGTAGTTTGAAAGCATAAACCTAGTGCAATCCTCTAAAACTGCAAGTGGCGTAAAAAGATAAACATAATAAGAATGAAAAAAGAAAATTATTAATCCAAATTACAATAGTTCGAGTCCAAAGAGAACCCCCTTCTATTAAATCCACCACAAACAGCTTCATGATAGGGTCACGCAGGTAAATTGCGGCCCACTTACTAACTGCGGCCTCTAACAACTGAAACATCATAGCTTCAAAACACACGTCAAAACTTAAATTAATAAGTTATAGCATTCACTGTGCTTCTTTTGATAGCTATGCAACATTTTGATAGCTATGCAACATTTAAATGTAATTTTGATTCAAAATGTTTTAGAGACTCTCTTTGAGAGGGCTGCAATAAAAAATTGAAGGACCGCAATTTACCTGCGTGACCCTAGAGCTCATGCAGGCTTATAAATTCTTTGCTACCCAGAAAGAAAGAAATTTTTTAAGAGTTACCTGCACAAAATAAAAACGAGAATATGGTAGTAGAACTAGAAGATGAAAATTATGGGAGAAATAAATTAGGTGAATATACGTAATTACATTTACCGTTTAACACTAACCTTGAGCATCCAGCTGTTCCGAAAATTATTCGTAGGTTTTCCCTTTTTTTATAGTGCATAAACATTGTTATATCTATAGGTATTGTGAGACTAAAACCTGAAAAAGATTTAAATTTAAAGGTATTTATAAATGCAGAAAGAACAGTTTAAACAAAAAGTATATACTACAGTCTACATTAGGTATAGAACTATTGACGTAAACCGGCGGCTATTTACGAATGGAAGAATCATATGCATAATAGAACATTTAATAAAGTATATACCTACCTAAACTCTAGAAGTCTAGAGGCTAAAATAAAAAATAAAATGTGGTTATTAGCTACAGCTCTAGGTGTTTTTTTTTTCTTCTTTCTATTCCATGTCTACAGATCGTATTCAAAGGAATTTAGGCACAATAATATAAAGTAGAATTCCGTATTTTTTCAAAATTAAATAGTTCATTTACCGTGAGGGCACTGCTTTATGATTAGTACAGAGTAATGTAAAGAAGTGCATAAAAACTAATTTTGCTATTTCGTAAACTGTTCCAAATCTCGACATTTTGCAGGTTTGGATACATATAAAAAATGGTTCCACTAACTATAGAAAAAAAATTCTGAAGTTCGGTATTATTTCAAAGTCCAGAAGTAAAGATACAAAAGTTTTGAAAGCACACATTTTGGTAATAAATTGCAAATTCCATCAGCAATTTCAAGAAAATCTGTGAAATATTGATAAATTTATAATTCGAAATGATCTCAAGAACAGAAACACTTGATATTGAGCTGGACTTCGTCACAGCTATAAGCAAAAAGCAAAAAATCAACTGGTAAAATATTTAGAGTTCATATCCAAGAAGAAAACAACTAGCTCAGAAATGTGATCTGTCTTTCGAATATCCCAATTTCAAGGAATAAGCTGCCTAAAAATGGTAGCATTAACAATTTTTCACACAGTTAAAAAATATAGCTTAAAATTTTGAATCTAGAACTTAGAAAATAAAAGAAGCGAAAATAATTAATTTACCAATGTATAAGTAAAAGATATAGTTCCATATGAGCATGACAATAAAAAATAGAGTCCTCAGCTAGAAAGACTGAAGAATCCAGGCTAAGTGAAATTAGTATATAGAGAAAGATTAATTTTCGATCTGCCTAAAACACAAGTTTTTGAATAGAGAGAGTGAAATTTGATGACTTTTCACCATGACGGCTGAAGACGAAATGTCCCGCAGTGCATTAAAAAGAATGGAAATTTCTTACATGCGGGGGTAAAATGAGAATTTGGGGTAGCGTACGATAATCCGTGGTACAGTGGGAACTAGATTATTCATGCGCGCCTCAGCAATTGGACGGATACACTTTTCCGCGATAGTACCATGCTTTTAAGAACAAGTGCATGCGGCATGCATGCCACATGCGTTTAATGCCACGTCACAACCCTATTAATGATGTTAGTGGTGTATAGCCATATGTTTTGTAGTGGATAGGAAAATTATGCTAAAGCTTTAAGATGATATACAATTTATAGAATCAAATATCGATTTTAAATTATATAGTTGATGCGAAAAATTATTTGCTTTAGGGGATCGACTCCTGTTTTTTGCAATTTTTACCGATTTTCTCTTTTTACTTTAGTTCTCTAGTAAACATTCCAAAGAAGACGCACAAAAAGTTTCATTTTGCTGTGACAACTAAAAGTCAGTGTGTAGGGGGGGGGGATTGAATAATGGAGGGGGTGAAATTAGGGTGTGCCACAGTACCCCTCCACTGCTAAAATGGGCTTAGCCTCCCATTTTTGGTAGATGGCTTCGTCGTTGGCTTGGGGGACCTTCCAGTTCTCTGACAGAGACGTAAAGCTCCCTTTTTTTTATTACGTTTTTGATCTTTTGTGTTTTTGATTTTTTAACTATTTTTTGTTTACTCAATTATCTCGATTACTTTTTTACTCAAATAGTACCCGCGCCAAGTCTATGGACTGAATGAGGGTTGGTCCTACAGAAAAATTTATAGAAGCTAATCTGTTTGGCTCGAAATTACCTAGATTGTCTTATGAGCTTTTTTGGAATTTCGATCTCAAACTTTTTTATTCAAAAATAAAAAAGTGAGAAAATGAAAAAAAAATTATAAATTAAATAAAAAAATATGAGATTCTACACCTTTTGTCAAATCTAAGCTCAATCGGACGAGTGTTATAGGTAGCTAGTAAAACCACGAGACGATCCCCTTAACTGAGCAACTGAATAACTTTAACTGAATAAATATACAAAAATATGCTATTTTTTTAGCTTAATAATTATTTAGCAGATCCTCATGGTTGCCGGGGCGTGATTTTTATTGCTTCTCTAAATAATTTAGTTCACGCCTATCGGCAACATAAAAGTCTAAGTTAGGGCTGACAAATAATAAATGAGTCAGTTCGTCAGCAGAGTTCAGTATGAACAGTCATTTGGTAGAGTTCAGTCTCAGTTGTACCTACCCAAAAACATCTACTAATGCCATAAAATTGTCCCTAAAAACATGATCGGCTAATCGATGACGTGTGGAGTCTGGAGGGAGTGATGGCTGGAGTCCTTTGTAATGCCAGTTTCAGCGAGATGTCCTACACCTGTGTACATCAGCTAATTGACATCCTAGACAGTGAAAACTGGTAGACTTAGTGGTGGAGAGGAGGAGCGAACTGTAGCGAAATGGATTTTAGTCAGATACTAGGTGAGCGAACTAAATGTCAGGGCTTAGGAATCACGCACTCTTCTGCACTATCAGGATATAACTTTATTAAAAATATTCTCTTGGTCCATAGATACAAAGATCTTTAAAATTAAAATATTAAACCTAGAGACCTGTAAAACAAAATTTATTTGTGTATTATTCAGTAGTTAAAAATTAAAATTAAAATATGATTAAAATTAAAATATAATTAAAATTTAAGACTTAAAAAATATAAATTCACTATACTCGTATTTCAATGAATAATTCTTTTTCAGGCTCATGTTGATATGCAATCGGAAGGATGAGGCCTGTACGGTGGAGCTGGAGTAATTTTCATATACAAGATATCTAAATATACTCTTGCCTTTGCTTTCATACTTGTTAAAAATTAACTTTATTCTTATTAAGGGGACGGTTCCCGCTATTTTTCACCTTTTCCGAATTTTTTTTCTTTAGTTACCCTGCAAATATACCAAAGAAAACTCATGGAAAATTCCATTCTTATACGTTGAGTAGAACATTGTCTAACTCGCCTCCCAATGTAGGGGTAGGGGGGTATGTTTCTGAGGGAGTGGGTAGCTCGCACATTCTTATGGGCTTCGTCGTCGCTGCCTGGGTTGACCCCCGATGAGTCCTCTGGCTGGGACGAAAAGCATATATGTTTTTAAGAAAAATATTTTTAAATTTTTTTTAAACATTTATTGAAAAATATTTTTCTTCCTCCATTATCTCAGTAACTTTTTTTCTCAAATTCTCACGTTCAAAAGTATAGAACTGCTTAAAAGTTGGTCCTACAGAAAAAGGTATAGGAGCTAATATGTTCAGACCGAAATTCCTAAGGTCTTCTAGTAGCCCTTTACCTATAACTTTTTCTATAAACTTGTTTTTTTTAAAACAAAACAAAAAAAATAATGACAATTTTTTTTTTAATTTAAATAAAAAAAATTTCAGATCGAAATTCAAACAAAAAGCTACTAGACGACCTTAGGATAGTAGTAGAGAACATATAAGCTTCTATAAATTTTTCTGTAGGACGAACCCCCATTGAGTCCATGGACTTTCCCTGGGGAAAGGTTTTTCGACCCCCACGGGGGAGGCGGGCCCCAAAATTAAAAAAATTCATAAGATAGCATAAGATTTTTTTTCACTTTACACCTTATGTCAAAATCTCAGCTCAATCGGACAAGTATTATTGGTAGATCTAAAACGCGGGAACCATCCCCTTAATTGCAAAATAAACACTAAGTATTTATTCATACGTATTGATTTAACGAAATCTTATGAGTCTTGTGGGCTTTCATGGTTGGTAAGTTTGTTCACTTGAGTGGACTAATTTGCTCAGGTGGTTTAGTAATATCTAGACATAAATTTATATCTGCCTTTTTTAAACAGTCTAATAAAAGTCTCACATTTACGTTTCAAGTTTCTGAGTGCATAGCTGTTTTTAGACGCTCTCCTATTTTCTGGTTCGAGATTTCCTGTTGACGATTTCGTTTATTGAAATCTTCCTATTAATTTTATTTCGCCAAATAATTCAATTAACTATATAATGTGGATATGTAGTCATATGATTATGTAGACTGTCTACATAGACTTATCCACATTATGAAGTTTATTGAAATATTTGTCAGAAACGTTATGGTGAATTTTTAAAACTGATAAAGTTAATTTGATATGAATAAGATTATTAATTTAGAATTAAGAACATATACTGTAATAAATTTTGATTGACTATAATAAGTCTTAAGCCCCGTCCAGACAGTCAAATTTTTCAGAGAAGTGACAAACTTAATGACAAACTAAATGACGATAACTTCGTAGCGTCAGCAAACCGTCAAACTTTTCATCAGTTTTTTTATTTCAAAATGTTGGATATCGTCATCAAAAAGTTTGTCAAACTATTTGCTGACGATAAAGTTTGCAGTACACACTGACTTTCCGGTAATAATATTTTTTTATTTGCGCGTCATTTTAGTTTATTACAGCTAGGTACACCTACAAAAACCTCATTTTTTCAAACTTAGTATCTATCTAGTTACAATGACTGACGACAGACTCTTTAATACTTGGTTGAATTAAAATGTATTAGATCGAAGTTATAGGTAGGCTATCTACGTTGTGAATTGTTTTCTATGATCTATTTTTGACTATCCTTTTCAAGACGATATTTTGTCATTAAAAACAAATTATTTTTTCTGGTTTCTTACTGTTCTAAATTTAAAAAATTTACATACCAAGTTATATAATTTTTATTTGTACGATATATAACATTAATTTTGACGAAACTGACGCCAGTGAAGCTCAAACTTTTGGCGGGAAAATTTGACCGTGTAGACGCTCCTTGAAAACTGACGATAAGTTTGTCATTTAGTTTGTCATTAAGTTTGTCACTTCTCTAAAAAAATTTGACCGTCTGGACCGAACTATTTGAATTTTGAGAATTTATAAATCCTGATTTTTTTACAGAGCATACAGCATAAATGAAACGATAATCTGTAAAATTTCCTTAACCGTATCCATCCTATCAATCTTTTAGTTATTTCAATGAATTTGTCATTTAGTATTTTGTTTGCGTTATAAACAATTTCTGTGTAATCAAATATTGTTTGACAACTCTGAACACTAAAATAGACTGTTCGAATAAATTGTGCGTGATATCTCAATTACATTTAAAGGTTATATTAACAAAGGAATATGCTTATAAGCTACTAGTTTGGATGAAGAATATGATTAATAACTTCCTAAGAAGCTTTGACTTACGTGACGATAGCTAAAAGTAACTAAGAAGCAACTAAAAGTTTTTAACATAGGTTTAAAAAGAACGGTGGTTCTTACAAGTTAACAGTATAAGTTTATTTTAAGTGATTAACAGAGTGAACAAGAATACTGAGGGTATTCTCTACGACTATCTAAATACAACTGAGTCTCGATTGTTGAATCAAGCATTTATTCAGTAACAAACCAGGAACACGATTTGGACTATGTCAAGAAGTAACATAACCAGAAAGTAATAAATGTAATACAATAATGCTGATGTGTTTAAAGAAACAAGTATGAATAAATATATAACTAAGTGTGACTATTATTATAACAATAAGTTCCCACTGATAACTGATTCTAGCCTCTAGGAAATTTCGGTCTCAGGTACAAATAAAACTTATGAATTATATGTGTCAGGGGGGCGTGCTGCCCCCTGAACCCCCTGCCAGGTCATTAAACAATCATGAAGTGAGTAGTACAACAAACTATCGGTACAAAAAACTAACTACATAACGTCCATTTATGTTGAGAGGTCGTTTATAATTGTGAGACCGAAATTTCAAGACCGAATATTCAGAGACCGAAATTTCCGGCCACTCTGGTTCTCCTGTGGTTTGGACTATATATCGATCATGATTATAAAGTTTCTATTTAAGATGCTTCACAATACTCGTGCAAGTCTGTTTTAGGTACCCTGCACTAAAAAGGTTGCTGTGTCCATACTGTTCTGTAAATTAAACTAATTTTTTTAAGGATCGACGGATAAATAATTGATTCATAAAATGTACATCACAAAACTGAATTGTATATAATAGCATTAGAGTATCATCAATTCAAAGCTCGGTTAACTTTCTTGTGGGTCACGTTGTATAGAGATTCGTGTAGGCCTAATTTTCGTTTAGAATTAGGTAATTCGTTTAGAAATAGATAATTCGTTTTGAATTAGATAATTCGTTTAGATTCAATTTGTTTAGAATTAGATAATTCGTTAACATTCAATTCGTTTAGAATTAGATAATTCATTTAGATCCGATTCGTTTTGAATTAAAAATAATTTAAGAATTAAATTACTTAATATAGAGATGTATATGATAGGTACGTTGCCATTAGGTTAAACATTAACAGAGGTACTAGACTGGATAAATTTCCATACTCGGACATATGCTTTAGAACTCTAAATAATTTCTCTTTCATAATTACAGTGAAACTCATGAGTTATGAAGTATTGGTTCCTTCATAATCCAGAGCTACTTCATAACTCGGGTTTACTAACTAGTTTTCTAATTATGATTGAAATATTAGTACATTATGGTCATTGAGGGATAACTATGACTTAAAACTTTACATATATCATTTTCTATAATTTAAACAGAAAAACTTCATAATTCATGTGGATTACATAATTCTTGTCCCCCAGTATTCGAGTGCTTCATAACTCAGAACTTTATAACTCAGGAGTTTCACTCTATGATGTTATAATCTGCAACAATTCCCTGGACGAATTCATATTTTTGAATTGATTTAACTTCTAGAATATGCATCTAGATTCTAAAAAAAAGGATTACATTAGACCTCTTGAAACGTAAACAAAATTAATTTTCACATAATGTGTCGAGTCCAAGTTTTACAAATCTTTTTTCTTTCTTTCATCCACAATTCCTTTCGTATCATCAGTTTTATGGTGAACGGACAACTACCAAGCGAAAAACTGACGTGCAGGCTACTGCCATGCGGACAACTGACATAGCGGGCAACTGCCATACGGACAACTGCCATGCGGACAACTTCCATACGGATAACTTCCAACTTCCATGCGTACAACTTACATAGCGGACAACTGCCATTCGGATTAACGAAACTCAAATAGTACAGCACAAACCAAATGCAAAAACAGTTACAATAATTGCAAATCATTACAAGAAATTAAAACTACTACCATTTTATTGGCATTTTCATGCGTAGTCTCTTGTATCTTAAAATCGTTTTCAATTTTGAAAAGCTTTTTTGAACTTTTAAATTGTTTCAGGTTGTTTCACTTTGGGCATGTTTGGTTCTTACAACATGAGCACTCAACTTTAATTATGACATGCAGAAGTGTCTGCTCAAAGTAACTTCTTTACACAAAGGGTGAAATTAACCGGTTAGTCGCAATAAATAAATACAATATACTTATTTTATTGGGCAGATCTTCATTCTTCATATATCTTTTCATTTATTTAAGAAAACTACATAATATAGTACTGTAATGTGTAATGATTTATTAATTTTTCAATTCAGTATAATTAATTAACCAATAATAAGCTCTCTTATCTCATTGGCTCAATCTAGAAGAGTCCTCCTTCCTACAAGATCTGTTAATATTCTTCTCCGCTTAGTAGTAGTAAATCACCAATTTTTTTTGGCATTTTCACAGAACTGCAATAAAGCGATTGACAGTTAACCCTTTCATGCCTGAATTGTGATCCAATACAAAATAAAATTATTTTAAGTTAAAAATAAGTTATTTAGGGTTCATATTGTACAAAAGTGCAATAGTTTAAATTTTTTTCTTAAATTAAATTTTTTAGAACGTGTTGCCTATAGTCTACATCCGGCAGAAGTTAACATATTTTACCTACTAATTTTTAACTCTTTGTATATCTGTAAACTATTAGTCATTTTGGTACTGTCCACAATACGATTTTTTATAAGTTAGAATTAAATTTGCATTGCATTTTTGCATTATATTTAAGTGAAACTTTGTACACAAAGATTGCTCATTTATTTAGTTTTGGAAAGGAATGGCAAACTAGCAATATTGCGAAATGAGCAGAATAAATTGGGTGAAAGGTTTTTTTGCTGTTTTGTATCAGTTTGTTTGATGTACTATGACATCAATCAGAGTATCGTCAAGCTTAACGTTATAATATATGTTTGCCACTCTTCATTATTGGTGTTGTTGTTCTCAACCCCCTCACCTTGGAAGGACAGGGGGGAGGGGGGTGAAGCAGGGTCTAGGCTGATTTTCCGAAAACGAATTGCCGAAAACTAATTTGCCGATAAGGATTTTCCGAATCCCAAGTTGGCCGAAAACGGATTTGCCGAAGGACAAATTTTCCGAAAGACGAATTCGTCGAAAATAGAATTTAATTTCATTAAAAAGAAAACTTTTGGAACTTTATAATTTTTATCTTTATATCTTATGCATACAAAAAACACATTTCATATATGAATTTGACATTACTATTAGTCTATTGCTATATTAATTTGCAATCCGCTTATTCTGTATCATTTTGCTAATTTAATAATCTATATGTATATATTATATAGTAATATGTATATGGTATTACTAATAAAGGGTTGATAGAAATCAGTGTTTTTAATTGAAACAAATCTATTCATGCAGGGCATAATCTATGAAGCCAATGGTATATATTGTGAAGATATAAACATTACTATTAGTTATGGGTTATTCTTTACTAACAATTTTAAATAACATAAAATATAATACCGAGTAATATATTAGAAAGCAAGAGATTAGACAATAAACTAATTGAATATTCTAAAATTGAATCAAAATTAAAAAATTTAACAATGGTGTTTACTTAAGACAGCAAGGTGAAGAAGATATATAGTAAGGTAAGGATTGGTAGCACAAGGTAAGGATTGGTAGCATAAGGTAAGGATTGGTAGCATAAGGTAAGAATTGGTAGCATTAGGTAAGGATTGGTAGCATTAGGTACGAATAGATAATAAGGTAAGGATAGATGGTAAGGTAAGGATAGATAGTAAGGTAAGGATAGATAGTGAGGTAAGGATAGATAGCAAGGTAAGGATAGATGGTAAGGTAAGGATAGATGGTAAGGTAAGGATAGACGGTAAGGTAAGGATAGATAGCAAGGTAAGGATGAATGGTAAGGTAAGGATAGATAGTAAGGTAAGGATAAATGGTAAGGTAAGGATAGATAGCAAGGTAAGGATAAATGGTAAGGTAAGGATAGATAGCAAGGTAAGTATATATAAAATGATGTAAAGATATAGACTAAGATTATAGTAAAAATCAGTGATTTACAAGGAATAAATAATAATTTTGAACAACATTGGATTTTAACAATATCCTGAGTAAGTTAAAGGTATGGATTGACATATGAAATTAAAATGCAAGATTGTGCGATATAGCTTGAAGATATTCTAAAATTTTGCTTGAATCAAAGCTTTCCACTGGACTTTTCAAGCGTCGAGCAGTATCCCTGTATCTCCTTTTGCTCATTTCTGCCTCAGACCCTGCAAGAAATTGATCGATTTGAATTTCATAGTAGCTTTGTTCTCTTTTGATGTAATTTATAAACTTCCATATGTTTGGATGGTGGGTGGCAACTTGTGTTTCAAACGTTCTGTGCCACGCTTCCACAGCATTGCTTGTTTTAGACAACCCATCTAGAACTTTCTCGTACACATTCCACATCTTGTGTCTGAAGTAGGGCGGCCGGCGAACATTCCTCTTTCCTGGGCATCCAATCCACATATCCTCAAAATATTTTACGACTTCTTCTGCATCATGAGGAATGATGACACTATCGCATAATAACTCAAAAGCTTCAATTAATGACTCGACTGGAACAAATGCTAGTGCTGGCAGTATCCGGAGACATGAAGAAAAATTCGCATCTTGTTCATATTTCTTTTTTAAACCACAACTTTGAATTTTGCAGAAGACGCACTGACAGAAAGGGAAGAAGCAGCCCTTTACTTTTCCAGATGGAAATTCCTTAATGCGAGCCTTACCAAGGCACTTTCGAAATCAAGCATTATTGACGAAGGATGGCATGTGGGCTCCAATTTCTTTATTTATTTCAAAAGTGTTACGTAAGTTTCCTCCATGAGTGGTAGGTATACAATTGATAGAATAAAGAAGGAACTGTTTTGAACGTTCCGTCAGCAAACCAGTGTTGACTCTGAGCCAATAATTGCAAATTGCGTTGCAAATAACAATATGCGATTCTGAATTGGGCCTGAATCATACAATAAAAATAATTCACCTGTACAAGTTTTGGTGAACGCATCGGTAAAAATTATGTCTGACCGATTTTTAAATCATAACTAAGGGCTATGATTTCGTTTCTTTACTGTAACTTGTGTGAAATTTTACATTTGTTCTCAATACGTCTTTCGGCAAATTAGTCTTTCGGCAAATCTTCACTTCGCCGAATCCGTTTTCGACAAATTTGGGTTTCGGCAAATTCATTTTCGGAAAATCAACCGGATACCCGCGCAGCAACCCCTCACGCGCATCCATCTGATGCGCGTGAGAGGTTGCTGTGGGCCTGGATGAACACTACATCTCTCAGGAAGGCAATTATTTCTTGTGGGCGGCTCATAGGTGATTCAGTGAAATATCGTATGAGGTCCTGTGTTGGTGTAATGTTGGATATTGTCTGAGGATGTGGGAGATTGTCTCCGAATCTGCAGATCAATACGTACTCACACAGATCCGAATCCTCCCTCCCAATCCTATGCATGAATGAAGGGAGTGGAGGATACGTGATGTTAAATAGTAGTTTTGAATATAGTTTTTTCTTCAATATTATCAAATAAATCTTCTTCATCACCACCATTAGATGGATCACCAGTGGACTGTAACACAGTACGATCTTTACAGTTTCATATATTGTTAGAAAATTGTGAGTCTGATAGTGTACTAACTGTCTATTATATCATATTCAGTTAAAGGTCCTCTCCAGGCTCCGGGAAAAAAATGAGTTTATTACATAATATAATAGAACTAAGGTCTACGATCATTATTCTGCAAACTGCATACAATTTGGTTCAGTATATATTTTATAATTTGCTTTTAAAGTTTTTTAATACTCTGTGAGCAACAATTGAGCGAATCACTAATCTGATGCTCAAGAAGAAGATTGTACACTCTTTGTTTTGATTACAAATTTGAATTTTATAAACAAACCAAGCGCTTTCGGCCTTTATTCAAATTATTTTAGATATTAATTGTTTCCTAAAGTATATAAACGTTTCTATTATAAGTTCATTCAATTTTATACCTTTACACGAATATTAAATGGATTTATTAAACCTAATACCTAGTTGGCAATCAAAACAAATGGTGTACATTCTTTTTCTTCAGGCTGAAAATTTCTTAAATTAGTAAGTCGGAAGTAAAATAGGTTTTGTAGAGTTTTGATTTTAAAAATCTTTAAAAGCATATAAAATTAAAAATACGCTACCAAATTTGATGCGGTTTGCAGCAAAATGATAAGGAACATTAACCTCGTTGAATAAAGCAATAAAAATATTTGGTTGGAGGGGACCTTTAAGTGTGAGTGTTCTGCAGTATTATGTTTACTTTATTTCGGTTGCTCAAATGACATGGTGAAACTTCAATATGAACCATTATCATGTATGGCAAATGTAACACAATCTTACAACTATCTCTAATAACATTACTATATAATAAAACGTGTTGTTATATTTATTTATATAAATCAATCAAACAGTATGGTTATTTTAACATTATTTAAATAGCATAAACATTGTACGCATTTATTATTTACTAAATATACAAACAAATGCTAGTCCACAGTCAAAAATCACTACTACTCTACTTGGTCATAATCAGGTGACTTTCTGCCAGATGTAGAACATAGTCTACATGTTTTTAGGCCCCTCCCATTTCATACAGTTTATGCATCAAACTTAAATTTTCTTACATAACATCTTTCTAATACTTTATGAGTACATAATGCGTATGATTTATTCCGATTTAAAAAATTAGAAATTATGAAAATTTGAGAAACAAATAAGCAAATAATGAAATCGCGCTCACCATAGATGGAGAGCATTTTTTCACATCTTCTCTCTGTCGCTACTGTGAGGTTATTGACAAAAACTAAAAAACTAGAGTGCTGCGTTACAGCTAGCAACTAGCTCTATGCAACCGATCATCAAAAAAATTTAAAATGCACTTATAAATATCTTAAAAGCTGTTCTGAAGTTAGTGTAGACTATAGTCTACATCCGTCCTTACAGGGTTAAAATGCCTATTTAAATAATGTCAAAATACAAAAAGTCATATCTTTCTAAATTTCTTAAAGATTCTAATAATATTTCAGTAAGACACTATCCTAGTAGCAATTTTCTAATGACTCAAGTTTCATCCCTGTACGATCAATAATATTTTAATATTAACAAAATAGTGATCTGTAATAAAGCGATGAACTCAGTTTATATATTCAAATTCTAGGTTCAATCGCTATTTTTTAAATTTAATTTTTTTGTTTTTAATTAATTGATGACTTTGAACTTCTTGATTTTAACATGCAATTACGAGGTATTATGAGCCACTGGGTCACAAACAAAACATGTGACGTCATATTATTTACGTCGTCTGCTAGGGGGTACCATACCCTTTATGTTACTCTATCCTACAAAATTCAAAATAATTGGTACAATTTGGATTGTCATTTATGAACATTAGGATGAGCTGCTGAAGACCCAAGTTACTACCTTGTATTGTTTCTTTTATCTTTCCAAATGTATTTTTTCAGAATTATTAAATTAAAAATGATTAAATTCACACGACGTCAAAAAGTGTTACTGTCTTCACTTTGCTGTAGTCACATTTGCAATGGACTTACTATGGCTATTCAAGCTCCCATCTACCCCTTAGTGGCTGCTTCCAAGGGGGTTCCTCCAACTGAATATAGCTTCGTATTCGGAATCTACAAACTGGTATCGTTTCTGGTGTGTCCAGTTCTAGGCCAATTCATCAATGTTATTGGGGCGAAGTTCATGATGTTATCTGGTATATTCATAGTTGGTACTACAAGCATCTTATTCGGATTGCTGGATTATATTCAAGAAAGAAATACATTTGTTGCCTTTTCTTTTTTACTTAGAATTGTAGAAGCTTATGGAAATGCAAGCTATTTGACAGCTTCTAGTAGTATTGCAACTGAAGAATTTCTTGACAGTATGTTTATAATATCTCTACTTGAAGTGTTCTATGGCATTGGGTTAGTGATGTCACCTTGCCTTGGTGGAATTCTTTACCAAGTAGGAGGATTCATAGCACCATTTGCTCTCATTGGCCTACTTCTCTTCGCAACTGGCATTACGCTCTCATTTATTCTTCCAATCAGTGACACTAATACTCAAAAGAGTAACTACACTGTTTTTCATCTACTGAAAAACATTGAAATTGCGTTGGCCATGTCTGTTAATTTTGCTGGTCTTTTCAATATTGGTTTCATTGACGTCACTCTTAGTGTATATTTGAAAGAATTTGGTTTATCTCCAGCATTTATTGGTCTGATGTTTCTAGTGAATAGTTTATCATATGCAATATCATTGCCTTTTTGGGCGTTAATTGGGCACAAATACATTCAGTATAAATATGTGGTGGTACTAGGTTGTACAAGCGTACTTATTGCATTTCATTTTCTGGGACCTGCACCTTACTTTCCATTCCAACCATCTATCGGTCTCATGGTATTCGCTTTGATTCTGAACGGTGTAGGTATTGCTGCAATAGAAATTGCATCGTTTATTGGTACTCAAAAAGAAGCTGTGAACTATGGCTTACCAAAAGATCTCTCAACGTTTGGACTTGTCTCTGGACTTTGGACTTCAACTCTCGCTCTAGGACTTTTCGTTGGATCAACTTGTGCTGGCTTTTTAGTAGAATATTATGGATTCCGCAATGCTTCTTTGTGTGTTATTAGCCTGTACAGTTTGTTGATAATCGCATATTTTATTTGGTTTATGCAGACAAAATGTAGTAATTTTAAAATGTCTAAAATTCATGAGAACGAATTATCTTCTATCCAAAAATATACAGAGCAATACTTTTCTACCGAGGATAATTCTTAATTGTTAATTTGAAATATATAATGTTCATTTTGAGTGACTAAATACTTACAGTTTAGAAATTAAATTATACTATTTTCTCATTTGCATTCAATTCTTTAAATTTCAGGTGGACTTGTATTGCGTACACTATTTTTGCAGAATATCTCTCTTAAAGATCTCCTCCACTCAAAATTGAAATTTATCTAGAAATGCTTTTAATTTGTAGAGTTAAGATTATATATAACCTAGCTATCACAGTTAGCAGAAAATAAATTTATCAAGTAAATAAATTGATCGTTTCATAATTAGTTATCTAAGAAATATAGCTCAACCTTCACTTTTTGACATTTATGGATTCAAGGAAAGAACAAGGAAAGGGCGAACTTTTTCTCGTTTTATCGTAAATTTAATGGTAATTAGGTACACTTTTTATTCATTTAACAGAATTTTCTCATATAATTCGACCAAGGATTGGGAGTATCAAAACCATACATTTAATATAATTGAAAAAATATATAATATGAATAACATTAAGGTCCTTTAAGAATTTAAGGGACTTAGTTTCTAGGGCATCATACAGAAATAAAAAAAATAATGTTAGTTTCATAGCCTAAATAAAGTGAGTGGAATATTGTTAGTGTGCAAGTTTATATAATCAGATATAGAGTTATCAAAATTGGCTCTTTTTAACTGTTTCATATATATGAGCAGGTATAGGAAATTTATGGATATCAGAAAAATTGAGAACATTGAGTTGCTTGAAGAGTGGTACACTGCTGGTATAGGTATTGAAATTCTAAAGCCCCTTTCACACGAGACACTCAGTGACCGTCAATGGTGACGGTCACCAGTTACCCGCTATCATTTATTGTCCATATACCCGCAAAAGTGACATATGCAATAAAGTAAGAAATTGCAATAATGATTAGTATGATCTTTTATATTTCTTATACAATTTATATACCCAATTAACCGAGTGGTATTAGACGTGGGACAGGCAAGGGGTATTAGACGTGGGACAGACGAGGGGTATTAGACGTGGGACAGGCGAGGGGTTTTAGACGTGGGTCCGTGGGGTATCCCTCGCTGTTAGAAGTCTTGCAGGATGTGGGATCAGACGTCTAGCAAAGGGGGCCCCTGTGCAAACGGCGAGGGACAGACTTCTAATAGACGTCTAAAACCCCACGTCTGGTCCCACGTCTAAAACCCCTCTATAGCGAGGGGTATAAAACCTCTTAAGACGTGGGACAAACCGCTTTTGGTTAGCTGGGTTGTTTTATATGTTAGCTATTATAAGTTCGGTTCTTGCTGTTAATATCATGCAGAATATATATGAATTATATTTGCTATTTTCTCACCTCATAGTAATCCATCTATTTCAATGCAATACAATGCTCAGGGGTACCTGAAGAAAGCAAGGGTTGTGTGAGAAAAATACTTTAAGAACTACTGGTCTAAACAGTGATCTGACGATATTCTGGCAGTTGTACCCGTGATATAACTATGAACTGGACCATGGTAAAATAACTCTATAAGGTATGACCGCAAAAGAGACTAAATTGAGTTTTTTCTACGCAGCCCTCGCGTGATGTTATATAAATATATATTATGTATTGTTGTCACACTTATTGCACATTCATGTTGAAATTATCTTAGCATAGTTTCTTTTCATTTATTTATGTAATATTAAGCAATCATAAAAAAGGTAAATAAGATTTAATAAACATGAATATTAACGAATAAACATTAATTAATTGAATTCTTTTACTTTTGTTTCAAAATTAGTTTGTGACAAATAGTCTCTGTCTCAGGGAATTTATAACACCATTGATCAAAATATTTTACAGGTCATATATTAATATAGATCATAAAAGTATAACTTTAGAGGTCGTTTTCCTTGAAATAGCATTGTAGAAACTGTTTTCTCACTTCTATGACGTCACAAAATACTTCCGGACGGATGTGAAGGTTGGGTAGTACTTTCGCGCGAACATACCTTGTAATGTTATTATACCATGAGCTGGACAGATCTTGAAGACAAATCGGATGCGTCTAAATGCGACAGAGTTTTCATCCGATCTGAGGTCTTACGATTGATCTTGAGATAAATCTGATCGTGTAAACCAGGCCTTACAGAGCAGCTGTACCGATCTTCAACACAATAAGTTAATTAAGGATATAACAAGACATAATACACCAAGACATAATACACCAATACATGGTACACCAAGACATAATACACCAAGACATAATTCACCGAGACATAATACACCAAGACATAATACACCGAGACATAATACACCAAGACATAGTACATCGATAACATTATATTAGTTGGTAGAAAATAGTTGATTTTATTTATTATTTCTTCCAATTAAGTACATTTGAGACATATATGATTATTATGATCAGAAAACGACTAATTGCAAACTAAATGAATTCTTAAGTATTTAATTGAAATACATTGGTAATAGAAAGGTTCGAGTTTATATCTTCTTGTTTAAAAAATAAATATCTCTTGTCTCATCACTTTTCCATTTGTTAGTTTGTAATTGAATTGATTAGCAATAGTATAGCAGAAGTTTTTTCTTTCTCATTCGTTGATGTTTAATATTTTGTTATTTGTTGTTAATTGATAGTCCCTCTGAAGTAAAATCAAGAATATATTGCCCATAAGATCAATATTGGTCTAATATTGGCTTGTATTTATTAGAACGTGCATTTGAATTAGTGATTAATATAATTAAATGAATATTTATACATTATTTTTGACAATAAAGTTTGATTGATTGTTTTTGTTTGTTATTCATAAAAATGGGCTACGAAGTGAAAAAACCTCTACAGGAGATGGTGACATATTTTTGACTCGTAGCCGTTAAATTTCACCAGGAAGATTCCACCATATTGAAAAAATAAACAAACTAATAGTATACATAAACAGTTTATTTTAAAATGTATTTCTAAATCTAGGTCATTTATAATTACAATTGAACAAATCTTCCTTTTAAATATAAAACAATTATTTAATCTATTCTATATGCATAAATATTGAATTGGCAGAATATGACGCTGGGGTGGCAACACTGCTAAATTTAGCTTCATGAATCTAGCAACTGAAGCACTTAAGTTCAGATTTGAATATTTGATACAAGAATCAATTTTGTTGGTATATTTATTACTGAAAGTCTTAATGTTGATCTTCACAGCTAGGCGGTAATAGCTCGTTGGAGAACAGCTCCATAGGAATAGCATTGATCTAGTGCTCAGCGATAATCACTAGCCGATGATCGCAATTAACAATCGCGGCATGCAAAATGAACCTTTACGAAGGTTATTTGTGGCCCAAGTAAGCGCAAAACGCCGAGTTTGAATGCTGGGACTATTGATATGCTTATTTGGGCCATATTAAAGAAAAATATGAATGAAATTAGAAAATTGTAATTATACTTGAGAATTATACTTTTCATTAATCAATGCAAAAATTAATGAGAACAAAAATAAGAAACAGACTAGTGTATATTTTCTACATGGTTTGATTACAGCAGTAAGATTAGTGAAAAGCTAGATTTATGAATATTCAAGATACAGAAGAATTGTGATAATGGAAAATATATTGCAGTGTGTTAATAAGAGATCGAATAAAAGCAACTACGTATATGCTCAGAAGATTAGAAGGTAAATGTGGGAGGGAGACATTGAGGTTCGGCCAGTGCCAGATTAATCAAGTGCGGGGCTTGTAGCAGATTGATAAGAATCATTAGATATATAGATATCTAGCCAACTACGTTTTGGCAGTACAATCATTTGAGCAATAAACTTTATCAGTCTACACAAATCAATTAGTAATTTTGATTTATCTGCAGTGTTAGACTCAAAAAGTTTTATCACTTGTTGTAATTGTACTAATACAGGATGAAGAAATAGAATGTATAATAGATTTTTGTCACCTTTATACATGATATGCAGAACTTGGGCAGTGTGGCATTTTTCAGTAGAGTTATTAATACCAAAGTGAGTTTTCATTTCAAACCATTGATTTAGTATTTTCAGCTTGCAGCAGATTCAAGTGAAAGCCACCTCTTTGCACATTTGTTCACAAGTTTTAGTGGATGGACATTCATCATTATTGATGGTTTCGTACGACTGTTTATAAGCTGCTTGCCTCACTGAAGAGTATGAAAACCACTTATATGTTTTAGATACTAAATATCCTAACCAGCTTGGAAGGAATTCTGCTGCTGCATGAGATACCCTCAGTTGAATTGAGTGACATGCACACTTAATGAGTGTCAAACATGAAACGTCTGCTTTTAATTTGCATATATTCCATTATTTATTACAATCATGACACTGGCATTATCCGTGCCAATAGCAAACAAATTCTTTATGCAAAGTTTCATTCGAAAAAGTTCATTCTTTAAAGCATTGACAATAGCGGAAGCATCACATGTTTCTATAAAAACTAGGCTGAGGAAAGTGTACACTGTCTTTTTATGCTTGTTACTGTAATAAACTATTGCAATTCCTAACAGTTTATTTACAGCAATGTCATTATCTCATCCAGCAATAAGCTAAATTTATCATTTCCAATATCGGTGCTAGGACAATTGCCACCCGCGGACAATTGCCACCCGCGGATAATTGCCACCCCCGGACAGTTGCCACCCGGACAATTGCCACTCCCGGACAATTGCCACCCAAATAATTAATATCGGGCCACTTAACTTTAAAAATGGTGATAAAATATGTATATTATTGTTGTACGATTAATTATTAACTATATACAATATAAGATAAAAAAAAATATTACTCGGTTTCTGAATGTGCTTTTTAATATATTATTTTTTAAATCTTAGGTTATTGAATACTTTTTACCACTTCTTTAGTCTTTAGAACGATTCAAAACTGTTTAATTCCCTTCGTCTATAACATTTAGGATTTTAAAAACATATTGTCACAACCCTAATTATATTGTCAGGATTCTTAACTTGTAAATTATATTACTGGGTAGTAATATAAATACCTATTGTTTTTCCTTTAGCAAATAATTATAAATAAAGACCTATTCCGGGCGATTAAATTAAATATTTTAATTCTATTAATGGAATATCGTCTGCTCCAGAAATTTGGTTTACTAATGACTATATCACTGACATCAAAAGGAAATTAAATACAAGGGACTTGAAGAAGCAGTCAGAAAGGAAAGTGGCTCCATGAACAAAGTCATCTACCACCGTGGGTGACAATGCTCATGGATGCAGAAAAGCTACTCTGTGAATGCAGTCACTTAAAAAGGAAAATATTAAATGTGTAATGAATTTTCTTAGCTTATAATGTATACAAATAATAATTAATCGTACAAAAATAATATACATATTTCATATCCATTTTTAAAGTTAAGTGGCCTGATAATAAATATTTGGGTGGCAATTGTCCGGGTGGCAACTGTCCGAGGGTGTAAATTGTCCGCGGGGGGTAATTGTCCGCGGGTGGCAATTGTCCGGTCACGTCCAATATCACTTACTAGTTCTTCTACAAAATGTTGTCCAAGTACATATTTTATTATCGCAGAGCATTTGCTTCTATGTATTCTTACTTTCGGCATAACTGAGCTATTGTTAACAACATTTTTACACTCATCGACCAAATTAATGATCACAACTTG
This sequence comes from Caprella mutica, assembly GCA_947561585.1. NCBI lineage: Eukaryota > Metazoa > Arthropoda > Malacostraca > Amphipoda > Caprellidae > Caprella > Caprella mutica. Next base: position 316,080 of record CANNZV010000938.1, on the reverse strand, counting down.
CAATCGCAGTATGGTAGCATACAAGCAAAGCAAATTTAGCCTCTACATTTGCAACTTTATTTCATTTTGGTACTAAGAAATTAGTAAGGGCTTTACAGGATATGAACCAAAATGTTTTTTGATTTCTCGCGATTTAACAACTGACATTACTTTGCTTGTAGTTCACACTTACATAACTTGCAACTTGCAATATGCTTTATCTTGTGAACCCGGCACTTCACACAACCACTGGCTAAACGACGTCTCCTTAAGCAACTATTTTCTGAATTTTTGTGAGTAGCTTTTAAGTGTAGTTTTACTCTTTTTAACCATCGCAGAATGCGGAAAGGTTATATTATAGACGGTATATATTTATTTATTTATTTATCATCTTGTTATTCGCATAGCTGAAAAAGTTTTCACCAAATTGCCTGAAATTTGGTGAAACGATTGCTCAATGTCTAATGACTTGCGGGTAGAATTTGGGGAGTGACCCGGTCAAAGGTCAAAGACATGGTCATTCAGAACTCAAAAAGTATTGAACAATATTGCATGAAACTTGGTGGGACGATTGGTCAATATACAGGAACCATTTTGAAAGATTTAGGGAGCGATCGGGTCAAAGGTCAAAGATCAAGGCCATCTATAACTCAGTAACTCAAAAGTATTCAACCAAATTGTCTGAGGAACCATCTGGTAGAATTTTGGGAGCGATCCGGCCAAAGGTCAAGATCATTAATTACTCAATAACTCAAAAAGTACTGAACCATATGGCATGAAACTTGGTAGGACGATTGGTCACTATCCAGTCACCAGTTGGTACCAAACGAATAAGCGACGGCGAAGGTATGCGCTCTACCGAGTGCACATAATCTAGTTGAGGATTATTTTCATTAAAATACTACTATAAAGCTCGAAATTCCAAAAGAGAATGAATAAACACGTCACTTGAGATTCTCACAGCCACTGATACAGTGATACCATACTTTCGATTGTATTAAGTTTTAGTTAGTATATCAATTTCAAATACGAAAAATCACAAATTGAACCAACCAATAGAGTTGCGGATGAGATTGTGGAGCGTGACGTTAGTGTTGGGAACAAGTATTGGCGTGACGCCTTGATCGTGATTGGTTGAAAGTCGGTGACACAAATTAATGTAGTGGACGGTGAATGGGTGGCCGGATATTAGGATAGGCTGATTTATGGGGGGCCGGATTATGAGCAGACTGGTTTATGGGGGGCCAGATTATGAACAGGCCGGTTTATGGGGAGCAAAAAATCGGACAGGCCGGCCCAGTAAACATGTCCTAGTCGATTCGATATCGGGTTGGGTCTAATTCGTTGGGCTGGTAGCGCATGCCGGTAATACATATGAAATACACTTAAGTTAGATATCTAACTGAATGTACCTAAATTATTTGACTGTTTAGAAATCTAATAAATTTCTATTGTCCCAGCTAACCAAAAGCTGTTTGTTCCACGTCTTAAGACGTCTGATACCCCTCGCTATAGAGGGATTTAAGACGTGGGGCGGGGGACATCAGACGTCTTGCAGACGTCTAACCCTCTTCATTTGCACAGAGGTCCCCCTCTTAAGACGTCTGATCCCATGTCTTGTCCCTTTCTGACAGAGGTGGACATCCACCTGTCCCACGTCTTACCCCACTCCGTTTTCAAGACGTGGGACAGAGTGTGGATGTCCCTCGCTATAGAGGGATTCAAGACGTGGGATCCACGTGGGACAGAGTGCGGATGTCCCTCGCTATAGATGGAAGAGGGAAATAAGACGTAGGACACACGTGGGACAGAGTGAGTATTCAAGACGTGGGACAGAGTGGGAATATTCCCCTCTGCAAGACGTGGGACAGAGTGTGGATGTGCCCCTCTACAAGACTTGGGACAGAGTGCGGATGTCCCTCTCTGTAAGACGTGGGACAGAGTGCGGATGTCCCTCTCTGCAAGACGTGGGACAGAGTGCGGATGTCCCCCTCTGCAAGACGTGGGACAGAGTGCGGATGTCCCCCTCTGCAAGACGTGGGACAGAGTGTGGATGTCCCCCTCTGCAAGGGGGTCATATCTCTCTTTTGGCTCAAACTACTTCGGTTAATTGGGGTATATAAATATGTATAAGAAATTAAAAACATCATACTAATCATTATTGCAATTTCTTACTATATTGCATATAGTGTATATGTACATTTGGCTGTATATCAATTATTTTTATATTACATATTGTTATATACAAATTAAATGGGAAGAAATGGAGAAAGAATTGTAGTGGTGATCTCGGGAATCGAACTCAGGACTCTAGTGTGATGTACTATTGAAGCCTGCGATGCTACCACTCAGCTCTCCTGGACATGGTAGAAGTAGTATTGAAATGATCTTTATCCAACTTGATAACTTTCGTGCTTCTTAAAATTATTTTAAATAAATATAATTTAATATTCTACATTTTAGTATCTTTTATTTTTTAATGCAAATGAAAAGAATGTGTATAAAGTTATTTATTAATATTTGTATTGATAATGTTATGAACTACCTAATTAACTATAACTGTTAATCAATCTTACCTATAGTTACCTTCTGGTGGTATCACTACCTTATACCTATCTACTAGTTACTTACTAGAGTTTATTTATACTAGAGTTTATTTATAACTACCTAGTAACCTACAAGTGATAACCACCAATCTGTACCTACTGGTGGTTATCACTACTTACCTATTACGTAGTATTTATCAGTACCTACTTAGTTACCTACATTACTGTTTGTCAATACCTACCTAGTTACCTACTGGTGTTTATCAATGCCTACCTAGTTGCCTACATCTGCTTATCAATACCTAATTAGTTACCTTCTTGTGTTTGACATTGCCTACCTAGTTGCCTACAACTGTATATAAATACCAGTCTAGGTCCTAGTTACCTACTAGTATTCATCAATACCTACCTAGTTACCTACAACTGTTTGTCAATACCTACCTAGTTATCAACTAGTGTTTATCAATGCTTATCTAGTTACTTAAAACTTTCGCTCCCAGCTAACATTTCATCAAAAAATTCCTCGGCGTACGCCGTCGTAATTTTGTCATGGGGTACATCTGAGAGGGATTTTCGCCGTGGGGTACGACGTGGGATGATCTAAAATCCCACGGCGGCATGACGGCTATCTTTCGTAATCTGCACATCGTCCCCACGGCTAAACCACGGCGTGCCACCGTGGGGTACACCACGTCACACGACGGAAGAATTCCACCATTTAGCCGTGGGATATTCCACGGCGTACGACGGGAGATATCCTCAATCATTTAGCCGGGAGATATAGCACGGTGGGATATGACGAGGGATTTCAGACGCTGGGCGACGTCTAATATAAGACGAGGGATATGACGAGGGATGGAAGACGTTGGGCGACGTCTCATATCTGACGGGGGAAATGACGAGGGATTTCAGACGCTGGGCGACGTCTCATAACTGACGTGGGATATGACGAGGGATTTCAGACGTTGGGTGACGTCTCTTATATGACGGGGGATATGACGAGGGATTTCAGACGTTGGGCGACGTCTGATATCTGACTGTGGATACGACGAGGGATTTCAGACGTTGGGTGACGTCTGACATTTGATGGGGGATATGACGAGGGATTTCTGACGTTGGGCAACGTCTCATATCTGACAGGGGGTATGACGAGGGATTTCAGACGTTGGGCGACGTCTAATATCTGACGGGGGATATGACGAGGGATTTAAGACGTTGGGCGACGTCTGATATCTGACGGGGGATATGACGAGGGATTTCAGACGTTGGGCGACGTCTGATATCTGACTGTGGATACGACGAGGGATTTCAGACGTTGGGTGACGTCTGACATTTGATGGGGGATATGACGAGGGATTTCTGACGTTGGGCAACGTCTCATATCTGACAGGGGGTATGACGAGGGATTTTAGACGTTGGGCAACGTCTAATATCTGACGGGGGATATGACGAGGGATTTAAGACGTTGGGCGACGTCTGATATCTGATGGGGGATATGACGAGGGATTTCAGACGTTGGGCGACGTCTGATATCTGATGGGGGATATGACAACGGATTTCAGACGTTGGGCGACGTCTCATATCTGACAGGGGATATGACGTGGGATGTCAGACGTTGGGCAACGTCTCATATCCGACGGGGGATATGACGAGGGATTTCAGACGTTAGGCGACGTCTCATATCTGACGGGGGTTATGATGAGGGATTTCAGACGTTGGGCGACGTCTAATATCTGAAGGGGGATATGGCGAGGGATTTCAGACGTTGGGTCACGTATGATATTTGACGGGGGATATGATGAGGGATTTCAGACGTTGGACGGCGTCTGATATCGTACGGTGGATTGACGGAGGATTTTAGACGGAGGACAACGTCATGTGGATCTACGTCGTAATGACGTAATGAATTTTGACGTAGGACGACGTTGAATTTACCACGGAGGGCAGACGTACGTTTAAAAGATTGAGTTATCCGTCTTATTGATTGACGTCTGAAGATATGAGGTCGGTTCGATGTCGTTGATCCCTCGTCCCCCCGTTAGCGAGGGATATCCCTCTCAATCCCACGGCGTGTTCAATTTGCATGTTAGCTGGGCTATAACTGTTTGCCAATACCTACCTAGATACCTACCAGTGTTTACCAATACCTACCTACCTAGTATACCTACTAGGTAGTGTTCATCAATCCGTACCTACTTACCTACTACCTAGTATTATTCATCAATGCCTACCTAGATACCTACATCTGTTTATGAATACCTACCTAGTTATGATACGTAAATAAAGCTTGAGATAGATATACCTTTTTGGTATAATTTTTTCCCGCGTAAAACAGACGAGGGACATCCCGCGTGGGACAGAGAGGGAAATCCCGCTGGGGACAGAGAGAGACATCCCACGTGGGACAGAGAGGGACATCCCGCGTGGGACAGAGAGGGACATCCCGCGTGGGACAGAGAGGGACATCCCGCGTGAAACAGACGAGGGACAGAGAGGGACATCCCAGGTGGGACAGAGAGGGACTTCCCACAAGGGACAGACGTGGGACAGAGAGGGATATCCCGCGTGGGACAGAGAGGGACATCCCACGTGGGACAGAGAGGGACATCCCGCGTGGGACAAAGAGGGATATCCCACGTGGGACAGAGAGGGACATCCCGCGTGGGACAGAGAGGGACATCCCGCGTGAGACAGAGAGGGACATCCCACGTGGGACAGACGTGGGACAGAGAGGGACATCCCGCGTGGGAAAGACGTGGGATGTGAGTGGGATTTAAGACGTGGGGCAGACGAGGGACATCCCGCTTGTGTAAGACGTGGGACGTGAGTGGGATTTCAGACGTTGAAAAGACGTGGGATTTCAGACGTCTGAAATCCCCCGTCCCTCTCTGTCCCTCGCTAGCGAGGGATGTCCCCCTCTGTCCCACGCGGGACAGAGAGGATATGATTAGCTGGGGTCATTTTCAAAAATCTTCACTTTAGTTCACATCGTTTATTTTCTAATCAGAAATCATTTACTGCATATCAAAACAACACCAGTATAAATAGATATTTGTTATATTATTGAATTCCGTTTTAGAATTATACCAAAAATTTCGTATCATTTATGGTCAATTCCGATATCTACCTAAATATATCGAAACAACACCAGTAATTAATATCTAATATATTACTGAATTCCGGTTCAGAATAGATACCTAAAATTTCGTATCATTTATGATCAATTCCGATTTCTACCTAAATGTATTATATTACTGCATTACGTTCAAAATGTATTCATAATGGTCCGAATCGTGTGAGATAAGATCAATAATTTATCGAAACCTGATGTCAATTTCACTTCATATTCACTATAAAATGTTCGAGTGTCTCAGAGTCGCTTATAATAACAAATCTGAATCAATTTAATATGCATCCATGATGGGTGAGTCCCAGACACACTACTTCCCAGCAAACAAGAGTGGTGTCAATTATATTTCTAAACAGTACCACGTGCTCTACATTTTCGATGACGAAAAAAGAAACAAAATAGATCCCTCTGTATCGTTCAGATATTTTTTAGATTACACTGAGAAAAATAAACAACTCCAATTGATGCACTCAGGTGTTTCGAGTTCACCCTATGGCTTTGTCTCTAAAACGAGACTCTTAATTAGTGCATCAAACTCTAGTTTGGATGCACTAAAGTGCATCTGTTCGATTCATTTAGTGTCTCAGCTATAATTCTGTAAAATGACGAGGATATTATTCTCATCGGTTCTAGGTAAACTCCCCCGCGGTAAATTCCACACGGAAGGTTCCACCAAGAAAATCCCAACGCTGGTAAGTTCCATCTCATCACTTTTCTTGGTGAGTGACTGTATACTCAAAGAAGCTTTTCAGACTCATGATTATTTTCACAAAAATAATGATAGATTAAATCTTTCAATAAATAACTAAGTTTTTTTTATATTTATTTTCATGTATTATTAGCTTATTTGAGGAGCAAACGTTCAACCTGGCACTTACAAATGCACTGTGAATTGGGGCAATTTATTAGGATAATGTGAGTTAGAAATATATTTTTACTAAACGACGTCTCCTTAAACCACTATTTTCTGAATTTCCTGAAGCTGTCTGTGGTCAAAGGAAGAGAAGGGGGGGGGGGGGCGTCCCTTGGGCTACGAACTGTTGTTATTTGGATTATAGATTGTCTTTTTTCATATCTACCATTTTTTAGCGCTGCTTGCAGTTTTAGAGGATAGCGCTAGGATTATGCTCTTCAACTACAAGGTCTTAGATTTTGTGCTAAGTAGGCTCGTAGGCTTCATTTACTATCAACCTTTTAAATTTCCTCTTTTCATCCGTGAGTGCAGCCACCGGTGCTTGTGTCCCGTTTCGTCACATTCTTTGGTAAGTGACTGCATTCACGGAGTAACTTTTCTGCATCCATGAGCATTGTCACCGACGGTGATAAGTGACTTTGTCCATGGAGCCACTTTCCTTTCTGACTGCTTCTTCTAGTCCCTTGTTTTCAATTTCTTTTTGACGTCAGCGATATGGCCTTTGGTTCCGAAGCAGACATTAAACCCTTACTAAATTATTTATATTTTTACTACTTTATAAATGACAGTATGTAGATTTTCAGTTTAATGCCATACACCTAACGTTCTTTCTATTAATACTCAGTCATAATTAGGGTTGTGACTTTGCATATCTTGCATATTGGTGAAAAAATGCATATGCATATAAAAAAAGCGTATGCAAATCTTAAAATGCATATGCAAATCTTGAAATGCATATGCAAATAAAAATTCCATATGCAAATAGAAAATTCATATGCATTTTTTATTTTGCATATGCGTTTTCTACTGCACATGGATTTTCTATTTTATATACATATAAAAAGTGCTTATTAAAATAAATTGATTAACGATGTTCAAATGATAAACTTCTACATAAATAAATGATAAACATCAGGCGAATGAATAAGAGCTAGATATTTATTCTACTTCAAAAATTTTAATATTATAGATTAGGTTATAACGAGGTGGGAACTTGGTTGAACTCTGCTTCTAAATATTCCAGATAATTATTAGAGAGAACTTCAAAAACTTCTACAGAGCAGAGAAATAATGAAAATATATCTAGCGTTCATAGATTTAACATTCTCAGTAATTCCAGCAACAATAGAGCAAATTGAATCTCAAAAGTGATCACTAGGGTTGTGACAATATTCTTTATATAAATTAGGCTTTTATGCTTTAAGCTTGATAAAAAGGCTTATATGCTTTATATATATGCATTTTATGCCTTAAAAATATATTTTTTTATGCTTAAAATATACTTTTTATGCGTTCAGGTTAGCGTTATATGCTCAACGATATGCGTTCAGGTTACCTTTATATGTTCTAATTTCTTTGAAATAAGGCCAATTGTAATTGGGAGTTTTCATTGATGGTATATTCCGTTAATTAAACCAAAAACAAAATAAAAATAACTAATTTACTATCTTAATTTTTTTTTTTGGTGTAAAAAAAAGAAATATATATTATTATATAATATAGAATAGTTACACCTCTTTTTAATTTGTATAGAACTTTTCTAATCAAAGAAAACGTGGAGGAATAGGTTGACAAAGATAAAATTACTGAAAAAAACAATAAGTTAAGTGTTGGTTTTAAATTGTATTACCTCTGAATATAATCAATGTTTGACTAGATACTAGGTAAACTAATAAAATATTTGTTAAATTATAAATAATATTATTTGAGGGGCCATTGTAGGATTTGCATGGTCAGAAGAACGGATAATTTTGATCTTTTTTAGTGGGTGACCGCTTAAAGATCATCGCTGTACGAGCTTTACCTGTATAAAAGATACTTCATATTTATGACTTGTTAATGTACTTGGAAGCAGACTTTATAAGAAATGCTTCAATATATAAAAATTGACAATTTAAAGATATTAACTTTCATTCTACATCTCAGTGTTTTATTATTTTTACAATTAATAAAAAAAATATTTGGTAAAAATACATGGGCTTCTTAGTAACAGCCTATTTCGAGAAATAGATGGAAATCTAAAATGTCTACTTAACTGAAATACGTTTAATTTTTTTCAATTAAAATTATTTTCTGCATAATTATATTTTGTATATGCGTTTTATAAATGCATATATTTTGCATATGCGTTTTATAAATGCATATGCGTTTTATAAAATGCATATGCATTTTATGAAACGCATATTTCAAGCGAATATGCACTAAATTTTTATGTGCATACACTGCAAAATATGCAGTGCATATTATTGTCTCAACCCTAGTCATAATTCTTTATTATCTTATATTTATATAAACCACCAATAACTGGAAATGAAACTGAAGGATGCAAATGGCTAATATTTATATATTTTATATACATGGTAAATTTCCGCTATAAAATTCAATATTAATCAATTTCTCTAGGGCACATCACATGTCTAATTTCAAACTTTCACAGTTTGAAATTCAAAGCATCACATGTCTAATGAATGACTACTAAACTAAACTGGTGATGATACTATTGCATTTTATAAGAAAAATGTTTTATTCATTGACTTACGACCACTTTAATTTCAGAAATATGGATAGAAACAACAACATTTTGGACTCGCGAATACTCGCAAGGAGAAGGAAAAACTGGTCCTTAGAGGCAAAATTGTTGCCATGGAGAAGCTGGCAATTCTCACCGCCAAATTAGCACTGAGTTGGGGTGTAGCCTGAGTACTGAGCAGAGGTGGTTGAAAAGGTGAACCAAATATTTTTTTTAATTAAAGAAAATTATCATATTTGTTCAATATATTTTCATAATTGGGTATTGGCAATCTGTGTCACAATAAGTTGGTAAATGTAAAACTACATGAATATGATTTATATAAAACTAGATTAATATGAAATTAATATTACAAATTTTCTCACACAGAGAAATAGAGGAGGGAAATTTGAAATCCAGGAGGCGGAATGGCAGGTCACGAGCTACCACAGCGGAAGAAGATCAACGAATCGTCAGTCATGCTCGTGCTACTCATCTCACCACTGCGGTCAAAATAGCAAGAGAAGAAGGTCCGAGCAAGAAACCATTGATTAGATTTATTTTTCAGTTTGTCATGCCAATTAAAATTAAGGGGACTGTTCCCGGGAAAAATGGCAAAATTAAAGAAAAAAATTTATTGTGTAAATAGTTGCTTTTTAACCTTCTAATAGTGTGTGCAAAATATCAGAGCTCTCATGTTACTCTAACCCCCTGGGGAGAGGGAGAAAGGAAAAAGGGGTCCGGGGGGTTGGGAGTCAATATGTACTCTAAAAACCAACTTTCAGCCAATTATAATTCATAATAATTAATTATCTCGCTATATCTGGTATCTAACGTGCCACTAATCAGATGCACACAATGGTTTGCCCCTCAGTTACCCGCAAACCTTCACAGGAGTCATATGCAGCGTGTCAGATTATCAAACTTCGAATGGGATTTTCTATTAGTTCAGAGAACTAAAAATCTTGTAATTCAAAAGCCTAAGGCGTTTACAATTTTGAAGCTACGGCATTCCGATTTTTTGCATTCGATTTTCCATGGAATTCTCTACAAACTCTGGAAGAGTTTTATTTAATTTTCGAATTATTTTTCAAAATATAGAATTTTATGATTTATATTTTTTCAATTTTTTTTTCACTAAAAATTTCAATAATTCGAAAACCAATTCGAAAAATCAAAAAAACGCTTCCACAGTTTGTAGAGAATCTTGTGGAGAATCGAATGCAAAAAACCATAATGTCATAGCTACAAAATTGTAGTATCCATTTATTAATTTACACACTGTTCGAAATTCGAATAACTCGTTTTTTATGGGTCGAATCGAAAAAATGTCACGACACAAAAACATCTTAGAATTCATTTTATATATTTGAACAAAGTTTCACAACCGTAGCTTCAATAATAAAAAACTTTTCAAAATCTGGGAACCTCGCCCTTAAAATGTATCTATAATTATTAAAGTCGTGGTAATTCAGGAACAGGATTAGTTAACAGAGTATGTTCCCGTACGGTGAGGAACAGGCTCAAAGAAAATGGCTCGTTTCACCATATCCCTGCGAATAGAGAGACGTCACATCGAAGAGAGACTAAATTTCTGCAGAGAGCATCGGTAAGAATGTATAAGTAGTCTTTAATACTCTATACTTATAGTATAGAGTAGAGTTGGTGTTATAGGTATTTTTTTTTAAATTTTGTTAGCTCAATTTAAATTATAATATAAAAGTTAAAATTACATAGTTAGTATCGGAATTTAGGGATATATAAAAAATGTTTATCTTTATTAATAGTGTATTCGTATTCATGGATAAATTATGACCGTTTATCTATATTACTGATTAAAGGGATCTCACCTATGACGACTATTGGCAATATGTCATTTTTGTCGACGAAAAGACGTTCAAAAGTGACATCACTGGTAAAATGCATGTGTGGAGGCCCGTGAACACAAGGTACCAGCAACGACACATTGTTGAGACCAATCACTCTTGCTATGTCTCAGTGGACATGTTTGATTGGATGTGGTCAGGCGGTCCTGGAGAACTAACTCGGATCATTTCCCGATTTACTGGTGAGTTGAGAGAGTGAAATTTGTTATTGAAATTTAATGTTACAATTAATTATACTAAACAATATAAATTTAATCTTTGCTATTTGAATTAGGTTGAAGAACAATTTCCTTATTGAATTTAAATCATGATCAGTAATGCTACTTGTAACATTTTTTATTCCATTCAAATTTACCCGAATATACAGGGTAAGGTTTTCACAAATTAAGATATGTCGACACCCTATACCTTCATATTGTTATTCAAATCTTAGTTTTCATTTTCGCATTTAAATCTGGTATTAGCGATTGAATTCTTAATTACAAATTCGAAAAAGAGTTATGTTATATTAATACCTTTAGGCAATAGTAATATTTTATTTAATTATTACTTATGATCCGATATTTTACTATCTCTTCTATATTAAATTCCAGCTCAAGAGTACGTTAGTGTCCTGGAGATCAGTAAAAAAGAAGCGGTAAGGACAATGACACTACCTGGAGATGAGAACAGAGAAGTACCGATTGTACAGGACAACTGCAGAGTTCACACTGCAAACATTGTGAAGCAGTGGTTCAGAGACAATGGCGACTTCCAACCAACCCCTACGCTGGCCGGCAAGAAGTTCGATTGAAAATGTGTGGGGCTGGATAGTCAACGAGTGGACCATGCAAATGAAAGATCGTCTGAATCTCTTGAACAGCACGTAGCCAGCATGTGAAACTTAAAAATTTTCCTAATTTCTTTGAAAATCTAGCTAAAAGTATATCTCGTCGCATAGAAAAGTGTCTGGAAGTCGAAGGAGGATACATTAAATATTAGGAAATCAATATCGGATTATTTTATATTTTCATATTTATGCGATGGTATTAGTTTAGATATTTACAACTTTATATTTTTTATTTTGAATCCATTCATTAATTCATTGTTATAATTAAATTTATATTTAGTTTGTTTTAAATGTTCGTTCCATATTTACGTATTCCCGTACACCAACATTCATAGATTCATTGATCTATAAAACTGTCTGTATATACTTATTAGGAATAGTAAATTTATATAGGAACTTCTGTATATAACTTGATTTTTTTTAGCTGTTACTAGAGTTATATATTTCCTGTAAAAATCTTTATTACATCATTTTAACGCTTTTGAATTTAATTATTTAATTTGATTTGTAAAGAGTCTGTTAAATAAATTGATTCTTTATCCTATTTGTTGCAAAAGCTTATGCCTTTCAGATTTGAGTCTTCGATTTCGATTCACCATAAATTGCCTTTTTCCAAAATTATTTTGCTAAATTAAATCTCGAGTTACTACAATAAATCGTAAAGTGGAGTCAGGTCCGGCTAACAATTAGAATAGACCATTTATTTTCTGGGACCAATCTAACACGACTATTTATTTCGAAGGAATATTGTTTAATTTTTCATTATGAAATAATGGATTGCTCAGATTAATCTTTATAAATTCTTTGGATACCTTTCCTGGTATCTCAAGATAATATTATTTTTGGTAAATTTCTTCATGAGGTCTATTAATAAATAAATAGGTTAGATGAAAGAAATAACTATGATATTGGTTGATAAATTAGTTGGTTAGATGATCAAGTAAATAACAAGGCTAGGTCATGAATATAAGGTAGTGAAGGTAATTGTAAAGGTATTCGACTGTTGTATTTTCGTATGAGCTGAGTAACTTATAAAGTTAAATTTTATATTAAAGAAACTATAATGGATTGTGGAACTTAGTTAATAGAGTTTTTAAAAGGTTCAATTTGAAACAAAATCAAAGTATTTTATGTTTATTTCTTGGAAGTGATGACGAAGTCATCATCACTGTCTGATGTAGTTTCCATAAGAGGGATGGAAGTTCCTGGAATAGTTTTTATAAATTATTTATTCATTTGAAGTGGTAGTCTTCTTAACACTCTATTTCAAATATTTTATTATTTATATATACAGTATCAAGTAGTTCACCCACTTCTTTTTTTCCTATCAAGAGAGAGCGACAGCTTCGATTTCCTCTTAGTCTTCTTACTTTGACCAGGTATTATATTCCCTGAATTATTCAACGGGATTGATGAGGACTCAGATGGACAATGAGATTGACGAGCTATGGCATTTATCCATTCGAGATCGAGATCTGAAATCAAATTGAGGAAATATTTCAAATCATATGAAAAAGAAATCAACACAAATTTAACCGTAACAAGATTTATTGAAGTTATTCACAATGCTACTAAAAATAATTAAATTAGTCATAGTTGTTTTTGATGCAAATAAAAAATTCTGATGCTCTTCAGTTTAATTTTAATTTCTCGATAAATGATTTAGAACTTAGATGAAGTGGTGCATTTAATTGTGCAAAATTTATAAAATTGAGAATACAAGACTCACCTCTAGATGAAACTCTCTGAATAATATCCCTGGATGGAGTTCCTCGTATTTGGTCTCTTGATGGAGTACCATGGGCATGCATTATTGGTTGACCAACGAGCACCTGGTTCCTTGATGGAGTTGCGTGCACCTGGTTCCTTGATGGAGTTGCGTGCACCTGGTTCCTCGATGGAGTTGCGTGCACCTGGTTCCTCGATGGAGTTGCGTGCACCTGGTTCCTCGATGGAGTTGCGTGCACCTGGTTCCTCGATGGAGTTGCGTGCACCTGGTTCCTCGATGGAGTGTCCGGCGCCTGGTTCCTCGATGGAGTGTCCGGCGCCTGGTTCCTCGATGGAGTGTCCGGCGCCTGGTTCCTCGATGGAGTGTCCGGCGCCTGGTTCCTCGATGGAGTGTCCGGCGCCTGGTTCCTCGATGGAGTGTCCGGCGCCTGGTTCCTCGATGGAGTGTCCGGCGCCTGTTCACCAAGTGGAATTATCCGCGTGTGGTCCCTCAGTGCCATGCTCTCACCATCGCCCCGCAATTCATCAGTTCGGTTTCTATTTCCCTTTTGTCGGCAGGGGCATCCTTTCTTGAAAGCAGTCTCTGTATTGAACATAGCAATATATTTGGATTAGTTTAAAAAAATCTATGTAATAAAATTGAATTATTCGAAATTTTCTTTCAGTACTTACGGTTAGGATGAATTAAGCAAACAATAGGTCTTTCTTCTCGGGCTTCGTTGTTGAAGTTAGAAACTGAAAGAAATACATTAAGATAGATATTAATACATTTAGAATAAGAAAATTAAACTTGAAAATTAATTAATCAAAATATTTTCATTTATATTTACCAGCAGAAGTAGAAGCAACTGCAGGTGGGTATGGAAATTCATTAGTCTCTACAACTGGTATCTCTTCGTCTATCATTTCATAATGATTTAACGAAGGGAGTCTGTCAAGCAGGTAAGTCCTCAGGTTGAAGTCATCAGATAGATCGGGTAACGGCAATGGCTTCTGACATGGGTACTGTGTGTTAGGAGAGACTATCTGATGTTTCTCGAGATTAGTTAAATCTCCTTCTCCAAGAGTAACAATATCATACCTGTCCGCAGATAATTGGCCATAGACTGGATAGAAGTTGGCAAAACATACTAATTTTGTCGATTTGAGGCGCTTGTATTCTCCCCTGTACTTGCCGGATACTAGCACTCCATTTTTCAAGCTTTCCAGAGATGAATAGTCGAATGATTGAGCACATGCTCTGGAAATATCAAGAACAATACAATTAGATGATGGATTGATAAGACTTACTATATCTCTGATGTTGAGAACACTGTTGAAGTACTGGAAACCATAGAGGTATGATAGGTAGAGACCTAAAAAGGTTTTTCCGTGGTTTCCTTCCTTATCCAAGACCCACAACACAGATCTATCATTTTGAGTCATTATTTTGCTCAAAACTTGGTATTGCCAAGGATAAAGAAGCTTTTTCTTCCAGGCACTGTACTCCTTATGATGAACTCTCATATCCCGAATCATTTTTGTAGTCCTTTCGTAAAAAAGGTAGTTGAGAGAATACTCTCTCGACACTCTCACTTGGTTAGCATATGGCTTTGCTAATAATCCTCTAACAATCATGCCAATTCCACAAGGTCTAGTAGCATCCCTATTATTAGCTGCAGAGCTTCCAGCCTCTTCTGCTGAGAAATCTCCGACGATTACATAATCGTTCTCTGAAAAAATTTTAATATGAAGCTTTCAATATAATTTGATTACTATCACTAACAATAAGATATTTTCAATATATTGAGTAGAAAAAGTAAAGGACTTCATCGTCAAATTATTAACCTAAAAATGAATAAATAAAACAGAACTGTCAAATTTAACTGTCAGATATAAGAAACTTTTCAGTCAGTAAATTTACGTAGGTTATATATAAGAATAATCATTCGAAGACATAGATTCGAACTCTTAGTAATAGGGAAATTGTAGCATCAATTACTCTTTTTATGTAACAGTGTAATATATAGTTGCAATTCATTAAGTTTAAGTTGATTTGGTCACTAATTTAAAATAAAGCGTAGCATGTACAATTATTCTAATCATACTGCAATTGGTTTACTGGATGAATTTTAATAATCTCCCTTCAACTTAGAACACGAAATTGTTTAAACTTAAAAATTTATCTACTCTTTAATTACGCCCTGTCTTTTACTATGGAACTCTAAATCGACACCCAGAAAATAAATAGACCTTTCAAATATCTCAAAAGAAATGTTAACTATTTAATAGTTAACAGAAAACAGTACCTAAAATAGCAAAGAAAATTCTACAATGAAATACCCGAAGACTTTTCATCACTAAAGAAGAACTACAATATATAAAATTTGATCTAATCTACCTGCCAATCTATTCAATATAAATATATGTCTATCATGCCTATGTAGGACTATACTGAATAGTAATTTATTAGAAATTCTCCTCACCTTTTACACAGTAGCGATAGTTCACAAGAGAAGATTCTCTAGCCGGTGACCAATGTGCCCGAGGCAGTATCTTTTTCATATGTGCCAACCTCATTGTCCGCCATAATTCGAGGTATCCCTGCATATGGGGTATACCACTTTCTGTACCCACTTCACGGCCAAAAACACACCTTTTCACCTTGAAGTCATGAACTTTGAAATGATCTGCATAGTTGCAGTTCCTATCAAAGTTATTGAGAGTGAATGACCAACGTCCAACTTGAGAGTTGTTCGCTTCCATATTGAATACTGAGAGGAGTGTATTATTCACACTATTTTCAACTACTTAAAATACAAATGAAATGCGTAATGCACTTTGACAAACGTAAAACCATATCAAAATCTTCATAAATCACTTAAAAAACGAAACCAACCAATTTCGTTTAATTATGTATTCTCAGTATTACAACCTTTAAATGAATTTCAGTTATTGTACTGAAATTGAGAGTTATATCTTCTTATTTAAGTAAAATGTGTGTCAAAAAAAAGTTGCTCCACCTCTAATGCTCCGCCTCTAACCCCACCCCTCTCCCCTTCCCCCCACTTCAGATATAAAAATGTCCGGCAATTGGGTGGGTTACTCGGCCTGTAATACTAGCACAAAAAAATTTATTTTTAAGAAAATAAGAAAAACTACAGTAAATATAGATGTTTTCTCTTTGAATTTGTACCGTACCGTACCGTACAAGGAATATGGAGCACGCTACATCGATGTAGCATGTTCTAAATACTGTTCAAAACCTTTTTCAAAAGATATAGTTTAATGAAAAAGTCACCTTAAAATAAATGTGCGTAGCCCAAACTAAAATTGGCAGGTTAGAGAAAAATAAGGTAACATATTAGTGACATCTGGCAATTATAAAGCATATCAAAATCTATTCTCTTAGTTTGTAATTTTCATTAGTTGTGTGTGATCAACAGTAAGTAGTACAACTTAATTTTTAGTGCCTTTTTCTCCTGACTTTTATCTTTGTGGTATAACTCTTATTTTATTCTTTATGGAAAGTGAAATCTAGGTAGTATTTGGTAGGGTTCAACTATATATTTTAATAGTATATATTATTAATGTTCACCAGTCTATTATTTAAGATTAAAGGCAGTTGAGTTGTAGCGCATTAATCAATTGAGTTCTGTAACAAGATAGAAATGCTAATACGAATCACAGATTTTAGACACAGTTAGGCTATTGTATAGCTAATAATATTTATAGGATCATTACCGAATTGCCGATCATCGTCACATTATCGTTCAAGTAATATTAAGGTATTTAATTTAAGGTACTCAATTTAATTGTATCCATGATACCAACTAAAGGATCAGCTAAAATCTGAAATTAAGTCTCTTAATCTCATATCAAATATAATACGATTAGAATTAGTCACTTGAAGAATTAACTCGAAGCAGCTAGGGTAGATTAGGTAAATTGCGGCATATCAAGTAAATACCTTTTTCAACCATTCACTGTATCACTAATTAGCATCATAATTTTAAAATTTAACTTCACAAACTGGATACAACATTTAAACCATGCATATCTTATGTGAGAATTAAATAAGATAAGTTAATAGGTTCGAGACTTTAATGAGTGCTACTAATTTATACGTGTAACTTTAACAGTGTTAACATTTTTCACAGTACGCTACTTTATTTCTATACTATTGCAGTACTACTACCAAATTAACACTGAAATAAGAGGTTGTTGGCTTTCCATCATTATTCACAATCACAAGTTTCAAAAAGTGGAACATTCACTAAGTCTCAATTTAAAATACTGATTATTTTGAAGTCTAAACTGTATCCCAAACTAATTTCACATGACAAAATACATCTCTTAACTATTCTTTGATCAGTTCATATAGCTCTATAAATATTTTACTTAGCACTCTATAAATAGAACAGATATTTTAATATTCATAATATATTTTTATTGAGTAATATAAAAAAGATTACTCCTTTTGCATTAACTAATTTCACTCAAAAGTCTCCTGCATTTTTAGCGGTTTTCGTACAATTTAATACATTCAGGATAGTATCTTCTGTTAGCAAATTAGAATGGTTTGAGTTAAAAATTAATATTTAATAGTAGCTTCATTTGAAGTCTTAGTTTAAAGAATCTTAATACAATCACATTTACTTTATTGCTTGAATTATATAGTACTAGTTAATTCTTAGTGTATTTTACAATAATTTTCAATTACAGGTTTCAATAAAACTATTTATAAATTTACCGCTTCTTGGTTAGCTATTCCTACCCTATCCTCTGAAAATGGAAAACCATGCTCCTGACCTATCTACTTCTGAATTCGATGTGAGTGAACTTAATTTAAGCAAATTTTAAATTCATTAACATTTATTTTTGAATATTTATATGACAATATAGTATCTGAAAAACATGTATAATTATTATTTTGAATATTTAAATTGTATAATACTGAGACTGTCATTTGAATAATTAATTTTGTAAGGATATAATTACATCTTATTCTAATAATTAGAATCGTAGTCATTCATTTACCTCGTTATCAATTCTGTCAATTAAAAATATTTTTTTTTATCATTCTAGTTTTCAAAAATTCTGAGAGAATGGAGGGAAAACAAAGTCAATATCAATTTGCTGCAAGCTGCATTTAATTTCCCATTATCGAAGTGTCATTTCTCCTCTGAAAGCTACTCTTACACTCGCAGGATGACAGTTAAAGATCTTTTACATGCAACTGCTATCAATTTGAGAAATGAACAAGAAAAATATAAAAACTCTGTTACTGGTTTGGTTAATAATTTTCTACTGAATTACCAGTATTGTTTAAAAACAGATGACATTTTGGGTGCTGATGAGACTGTCAAATCTATACCAGATGATTCCAGCGAGTCCGAATCCGTCATTGCAAAGGACGGTTCGCATAAACTCTCATGCCCAATGCAACATTGTACAGCAAAGACGTTCAAGATTAGAAGGCACTTGGAGGATGTTCACAAGTTTCTCTCGCGTGATCAGATGGAATTTGCTACAAAAATGGCAAAGTTATTAGAGAAAAATAAGAAATGTGAAGGACAAAAAGAAGCAACATCCAGTACATGCAACCCCATGGTACTGTTGAAAAAAGCACCTAAACGATTGGAATTGGTTCAGAGACGACTGAATCACAAGAAATGTTTATTGTGTGGTTCTCTCCAGAAAAACATGACCTCTCACCTAAAAAAAGATCACAAATTGACTAAAAATGATCCAAACTACTCAAATTTGGTTAGAAATGCTCCAGTAATTCCTAAATGCTACATTAAAAAAGAAAATGGCAAACAAGTAGAGTTGGCAGGTGAAGAGCTAGAAGAGGCTAAGAAAATGAACGAAATCAACGTAGAATCCCAAAAATGTGAGATCGAAGAGAGAAAAAAAATAAGAGAAGATATCCATTCCACAAGAGAAAAAATTAACAATGCTGAAAATGAAGAGCAATACGTTACTCTTAGGGACTCTCTCATATTGATACAGAAAAAGTATAATAATCTAGTCTATAAAGATAATAGGAATTATTCAGCAGTGCTAAAGGAGTACAAAGATTCATACGTTAGAGTTCTCACCAGTAGGAAGAAAAAGAACCCTGAACGAACTGTTCGTATGGCAGTAGACTGCATATTGTCGTATGAAGCTGTGCATGGAGATATTACGATAAAATCTATCACGAACAGCAAAGAAATTAGGAAGATGTTAATTTTGTTCCGTGATAAGAAAATATCTAATTCTTCAAAAATAAAATATATTGAACAATTTAAACTATTCATGCTTTTCCTTCTCAAAGATATCGACAGTCCAATCCGAAGAGACGAAGATGATAACTTGGAATTGATGAGAAATGGTTTCAAATATGAAGAAATTAAAAATGAAATAAACTCTGAAATTGAAATACTGAATAAAATGAAAGGGAGAGACATGATGGCTATAAAATTGAAGGCTAAGAAGAAACTTCTTACAGAAGGTGAACTAAACGATATAATGAGCAAGTTACACAAGCATATCCTTGAGGTTAACGATGACATCAAGAAAGGTTTACATCTGAATTACAGTAAAAGAGAAATAGCATCGGTGCGGAACTCGCTTATAACCATCGGAGCTGTGCGAATTGCTAGAAGATCGCTTGAGCTTGCAAAAATGACCTTGCATGAAGTAGAAGAAGCCGAAGAAATTTTGATAGATGAAACTAAGTACTACCAAGTGAACGTTATGCACAACAAAAATGCTCATAACGGGAAATCTGCCCCCGTTGTGTACCATAATCTGGAATTTGATGTTTTAAAGAAATTTATACGTGATTTGAGGCCCAAAATTTCGAGTAACAGATTTTGCGAGGTGGTTTTCCCTTCATTTTCTAAGATCAATTCAAAATTAGATGAGGAGCTGTCTCTTTCAGGTGTCATGAGTGTCTTAAACAGAATTCCAATAGATTCTGAGAGGAAACTATCAACCAGAATAGTGAGAGGGTCTACAATCACAATCAATAGAGATAAGGATTTGTCAGAAACAACTCTCAACCACATTGCCAGATCAATGGGTCACGATAAGAAAACTGCCGATGATTTCTATGATTTTACGTCTTCATCTGTATCGGTGCGTAAAGTTTTAAGTGGTAGGAAACACCGTGACGGTGTTGGTATTTTCAACGTTGGAGCATCCACATCCCAAACACGATGCTCTGAAGAGGGAGGTATCGAAACTTCGTGTCGAAAAATGTAAGGTTATATGAATTATATAAATTATTTATTGACAAAATATATTTTCAAGTTTACTATTTAATTATAATTTCAATTAAAAAATTATTTCTTTTCCAGATTGAAGTTCACAGGAGAAGAAGTGATTGCAGGGGGGACTGAAGAGGACATGATTGCAGAGGGGACTGAAGAAGATGAGATAGCAGGGGAGACTGAAGAAGATGAGATAGCAGGGGAGACTGAAGAAGATGAGATAGCAGGGGAGACTGAAGAAGATGAGATAACAGGGGAGACTGAAGAAGATGAGATAACAGGGGAGACTGAAGAAGATGAGATAACAGGGGAGACTGAAGAAGATGAGATAACAGGGGAGACTGAAGAAGGTGATATAGCAGGGGAGACTGAAGAAGGTGAGATAGCAGGGGAGACTGAAGAAGATGAGATAGCAGGGGAGACTGAAGAGGAAGTGATTGCAGGAAAGACTGAGGAAGATGTGATAGGGAAAGGGAATGAAGAGAATTCTTCCCAAGTTGGAGCGGTTTCTTCAATTGATATGGGAAATTCCAGACGTCTCTCGACAGCTCTCAATTTTTCTGGTTTTTCTTGTATTGATGAAAATTCAGCTTCAAATCATGTAAAACTACGCAATAGAGTGAGGAATGAACAGACCGATGCTGAAAAGAATCTGAAATCTGAAATATCGTCTTTGATGACCTCCTTCAAACAGAGAAATGTGGCTCATAGGTTATTTACTTCTAAAGGAAGAATATCTGTTGTAGAGATTATGAAACTACTACCCTCTGATCTTGTTAGTAAATTTACCATAAAGAAAATTAGAAGTTTAATGAAGGAAGAGTTAGATATGTGAGATTGTATTTCTTTGTTAAAAATAATGTTCCAAGTTAATAACAAATGCATTAATCATAAATGTGTGATTTGTTGAAAATGATTTCATTTATACATATACACAATTATTGTGTAAACTCGTGTTTAATTTTGTGAAGTTTACTTTGATTCTGTATACGACTTTTATTCCCCACATATTAATATTGTAGAAACTGTTACATATTAGCATTGAACAAGTATTAAAAGTGACAAGTAAGCAGTCTGTTATAATGCATAGCTTGTTGTATTTCATACGCTATATTCAAAATTTAATAATAAAATAAATAGTTCAAATTATTATGACGTCCCACAAACCTTTGGAATTCAGTTTGAAAAATAAATAACCTAATTTCAATGTCCAGCTAACCTATGATATTTAGTTTAAAAAATAGGCTAATTTTAATGTCCGGCTAACCTATGATATTTAGTTTAAAAAATAGGCTAATTTTAATGTCCGGCTAACCTATGATATTTAGTTTAAAAAATAGGCTAATTTTAATGTCCGGCTAACCTATGGTATTTAGATTAAAAAATAATAAATCTAGTTTTGAAGAACGACTAAATTTCAAGTCCGGCTTGATTCTTTAGGAGATAAATTTAACGTACGAACGAAATATTTATTAAATTAGATTAAGAATTTGTTCTATACAAAGATTTTTACTAAAATCTGGAAATTATGAGGTTATATCGAGATCTATTCCGGACGTTCGGAAATTGAAGGAACGGTGGGTTAGCAAATCTGGTTAGGACAAGGTCCAGTTAGCTAGCTAATATAACCTCGCAGTTTACAAATTCAAAGGAAAATGTCCGGTTAGGTGCAAATCTGGGTCCGGCTCGCCTGAATTTTTACCTCTCTTTTCGAGACACTATTTCCTCCAGTAAATAATTAATCATTCAGTGAACAATTTGATTTGGATATTAAATTTGAATTAAATTCAAAATAAGACTACTATCTTAACGAACGTAGCTTTTATTTGCGCTAAGATAATTGGACAGCTAGTGAAAGATAGAACTGTAAATAATTATGAATTTATGATAAATGCCGTGTTTTTCGAAAAGTCATAAAAGAACTCAAATTAATTTTAAACCAACAAAGAAACGTAAAACTAACAAATGAACACTAAAAGTTTTAGGTTTCATATAATATTTACATGAATCTTAAGTTGTTAAAATTAGAACTCCTCTGATTGTCTGCAAAAAGAATATGATATAAAAAAAATATATTGCGAATATACCAATGAAGCAAACTTGTCTAGCCAGGTCTGAGGATAGAAGTTTACATCCGAATTCCCATTCTCGAGAGCCCTTTCCTCTTTTTACAAAATTGCAGAATAAAGGGTATAAATAAATAATAAATCTTTAAAGGTAGTTCATGAATCGAAGGATCTTGCGATTTAATTTAATAAATATAGTCAAGGGTTTCGGAATCCATGGTTATGTCTGTTACCACGTTTAAGGATACCAAGGTTATATTACCCCGTTAAAGGATAATAAATTACAATAGACTCTAAGAAGCAGTCAGAGAAAAAAGTAACTCCATATACAGTTACCAACCACCAGTCAATGACTATGCTCATGGATGCAGATAGGCTACCCGATAAATTATGTCACTTACCAAGGAATGTGACATAAAAGTGAGACAAGCACCAATGAATGCCCTCAAGGATAGGAGAGGAAAATGAAGAGGTGATAGTAAATTGAGTCTACTAAAAAAATCTGATCTCCTAGTTGAAGAGCATATACAGGGTGGGGCGTAAGTTTGGAAGCAATTTTCAAACATTAATATAATTCTTAAAAATAAGTTCCTAAGTAGGTGATAGGGTTTGAACTATAGTAGAGACACTACATTATGACGTGGCAGTGTTATTTTTTACAAAAAATTAGTCAATTCAAAATTGTCAGACAAAAGAGAAGCCATTATTGCTCTACACCGTGCCGGGAAGTCAGATTCCGTCATTTCAAAGACTCTCTCAATAGCGAGATCGACTGTTTGGAAGTGTGTGAAGCGTTTTAATGAGAGAGGAGACTTGACTGATCGTCCAAGAAGTGGTAGACCACGCTCACAACGCACCAAACAACTGATAAAATGTGCCCGAGAGAAGATCAGGAGGAACCCGAAAAGGTCAATACGATTGTTAGCCAAAGCAGCTAATGTGAGTCCCAGAACAATGACAAGAGCTTTCAAAGAACACCTAAAGATGTCCTCTTTCACCCTCCAAAAGAGACAGACTCTGTCAGAAGCTGTAAAGAAAAAGAGATTGGAGAGAAGCAAAGCACTTCTGAGAGAATTGAAGTCTGGCACGGCTGGTGAAATTGTTTGGTCTGACGAAAAAATTTCACAGTGGAAATGGCTCACAACCGGAGGAATGACAGAATAATCGGTAAAAGTGCAAAAGACATCCCATACAATTAAAAAACTGTCCACAGAACCATGAAACCTGCTTCAGTAATGGTCTGGGCCGCCGTTTCAGAAACTTGGAGATCTCCTTTAATTTTTGTGGAACAAGGCGCCAAAATCAATGCTAAATGTTATATTGAGAATATTTTGACGCCAATGTTGAAGTCAGCTAAGGATCACTTCGGTAATGACACTCTATGGACATTTCAGCAAGACGGCGCACTTCACATACTGCAAATGTCACTCAAAACTGGTGCCATGACCATCTTCCACGGTTTTGGTCCAAAGAAATGTGGCCTTTCTGCTCCCCAGAGGTGAATCCTATGGACTTTTCGGTATGGTCCATTCTTGAATCAAAGGCCTGTGGTAAATTCCATCGCAGTGTGGATGATTTAAAGCGTTCGCTCCAGAGATCTTGGAAGGAAATTTCACAAGAACAGTTGCGTGCTACAGTAGGAGGAAATCGGAGGAGATTTGAGGCTGTTATTAAAAACAAGGGGGGACATTTTGAATAAATTTATGATTTTTGAATTCTTAAAACCCCTATGTAATAACACATAACTGTAAATTATTAAATATATTTTTCGTTGGATTATAATATGCACTTTCATTTGCTTCCAAACTTACGCCCCACCCTGTATGTCCTCCAAAACTGCAAGTAGCGTTAAAAACTGACAAGGTAGAAATTAAAAAGAATTTTATGAAAACCAGTATCTTTCGGCATGTTTCTTTTCTCTACTAGAATTGTTGTTAAATATCTTCCTGACCTTGATCTTCAATGGCTTTTGAGCTTTGATAGTAAAGTTTTGAATAAATAAATAGTTCAAAAGAACTGGGAAGTTCATGCTTCATTTTTTGCCTACTAACCATTGCCCATTTGTTTATAAAATATTGTTTTCTATGTCCCATGATTAAATTCTTGCACATGAAATGTTTGGTGCAGTTGCATTTCGATCCGCATGGGCCAATCTGTTGCATCTGTTCTGTGCGGATGTAGTCCCAAGCCCAAACTTGTATAAAGTGTGTCATGAATCATGATTGACCTATCTTAAATATCATAACAAAAGCAAGATTGAAAATTAAATACGATGAAATATCGAGGTTTATATCTTAACACTCATTAATGAATATTTAAGTATAACAAACCAAACTATTCTAACTCTCAAAGCTGTTGAAAATTTGAAAATACAATCGCCGCAAAAAATCATGAAACCTGCAATGATACAGTTAAAACTTTTCAAACTTTTCCCCCATATTTCGTTAAGTTTGCGATGGAAAATAGTTTGATCGAGGAATTATTCCTAATTACTGTTTAAGGTTTAATACTTTAGATAATCTCGAAGTTATGTTAGGCAAATACGATAAGCGCTGTTTAGCTTAAGTTAAATGATGTTGTAAAACATATAATATAATGAATGATACGAATTTTTTCTTAGATTTTGAAAGAATTGTTGAAGAAATTAAAATACATGTCATATTGTTATTACTGGCTTAGTAGTAATGTTAACTTTAATCGAAAGGAAAATTTCGTATTCGACATTATTTAACTGAAATTGTTTTTGAATATTAAAAAAATCACTAATTGGTATCTATGTAGTCATTTACCATACACTAATTGGCATATTTTTCTTCCTACGTGTGGGAGGTGCTTATGTTATGCAACGCTGTCAAATCTCAAAATATTGACTGAAAACTCCACGGTTTTTGCTAATAAAATTCAAAGTGACCTCGTTTATTCTTTCCCCCATAATACATTTATAAAATACTAAAGCAAATATTTTTTAAAACTAAAAAAAGTTTTCTGGTCCGTTAACTTCACTAACTGAATTCAGGTCCGTTATCTTTACTAACTTAATTTCTGGTCCGTTATCATTATTTGGTCTGTTTCTGGTCCGTTATCTTTAGTTGCTCCGAAAATAAAGCCAAGTGCTGTCTCCAGAACACTTCAAAAAATTGAAGTACGCACTTCACTTTTCGCAAGATTTAGCATAACAAACCGAAATATGGAAGTGGGCACTATGAATACTAGTGTGGAGGTGGGCACTTTTAAGTTAAAATCTCGCGTCACACTATGGCCTGTAATTAGTGTGTATTGCTACTCCAAGGCGCTTGTGCCCGATTTAAATCCATTATGAGGACTTAAATCAAAACATCCAAAAATTTCGAATTGAATGATTCGAGGAAGCATAAAATCTTTATATAAGTATAAAGATTTATAGAAGTTTTTATATAAAACTTTAGGATAAAAAAAAGTTATTAGTAATGCCTCTTATCAATTACATAGTACATTGTGTTTCTTCCAATATTATACTCCTGCAATAAAACAGAGTTATCTACAACTAATTCAACCACTTTTTTTTCAATAAATTCACGTTTTAGCACAAAAGTCAAGGTAATATTATATTATTCCTTTTTGAATACAGTGATATTATATTAGACAAGTAATGTATAATAATTAAATATATAATTACAATCTGAAAAAATGTAGGTTATGCAAACATATTAAACATCATAAACTAGTTGTATATCCATGTCAATAATTATAGAGTCTGAATTTGTGGAAGTTAAATCCAAGTTAGTCGAAATTATGTTATTATTTTTTTTGGGGGTTTAACAGTTGTCACTATCAACTACGAGGTGATCCAAAGAGACATAAAGAGAAGAAGGCCTCGTAGAAGAGGGGACAGTGAAAGTACGCTCCATGCACTACGTCGACTACTCGGCTACCACAGGTAACAGTGTCGACCCAGCGCATGGATGGCAAGAATAGACACCCATGAATAAGAGACCTATACAGTCAGTCTGCTTATCCATGGATATAGCAAGGCAGAAGGAAGTGGAAATAAGAAGAAGAAATTGAGGAAAGATACAAAGGGAAGCTGAAGAAAAAGGGCGCCAAACTAAACAAAACTTAAAACCTACAATATAACAAAAATAAGGCCTACCTAGATGTAGCCTCGAGACAATGAGGGGGGGGGGATCGGCAATAATGTTTCAAACCCCTAGTCTGATAATCAGACGTCGAAATTGTGCTATATAAGTTTACGGTTGGTATGTTCCGAGGTATCTCCTACAACCAGGGTTTGGACATGTATGCTTAGTTTCAGTTAAACTGTCCATGCAGAGAGGTATTAGGCAGCACCCAGCGTTGCACCTGAAACAAAGAAAATGATTAGAGCATTTTTGAGATTTTTAAAATTTTCAAGTACTAGCTGGGTAATATTTCCTATCACCTGTAAGATGTTTTCTGACTAGTTGTAAATTTTGATTATTTGCAAATAAAAATGAATAATTTGTTACGGTAATAAATTTTAGTTGTTTGAAACCTGTTACTTTTTTTATTATATATAAAATTAATTATATAAATATTAAATGTCCATTTGTTTCACTTGTTTTATTTATTATTTAAAGAGTAAATACCAATTTCTATATAGAAATAAAGATCGTGATAAATTATTGTATGCTAAGTATATAAGCAAACAAAGAAAATGACTGTCCCTGATCCCAGTGACCAAATGTCCAGGGATCAAATGACCGGGGATCAAATGACCGGCGATCTTTTGACCGGAGATCAGTTGATTGGCCACCTTAAAATAGAACATTAATAAGATGACTAGCAGGACCCGTGGATCTTCCACGGGATGAGATATGTTTTTTTGGTGGTTATGAAGTTTAAACTCCCGGATTTTGTTTATTATTTACTCCGTTTATTATGTTCTCATGCATCCTTTTCTCTTGCATCATTTTCTCTTGCATCATTTTCTCTTGCATCATTTTCTCTTGCAGCATTTTCTCTTGCAGCATTTTCTCTTGCAGCATTTTCTCTTGCAGCATTTTCTCTTGAATAATTTTCTCTTTAATAATTTTCTCTTGCATCCTATTCTCTTTCATCCTTTTCTCTTGCACATATTCTCTGGTCATCATATTCTCTGGTCATCTTGTTTTCTCTTGATCATTTTCTCTGGTTATTGTACGGTAATTTGATTGTGTCCTAAGATTAAATATAACGTTTAGGTTTGAGTATCATTGTTACTATATTTGTTAATATCTAATTACTAAAAGTGTAACGGACAGAAGGAAGGAACAGGTAGAATTATAATATGATTTTTCTTATTTTAAATAGGAAAACAATGAATATTTCATTTTTTACAAATGAAAAAAAAGCAAAATGTTCAAAAAATTTTTTTGCCAGAAACCATGAGAGAATATGCGATAAGACTGCAAAATTATAAATAAACATTAAGTTACTATGATACCTACCACATTTTTTTATTTAATGGCTAATATTTAATAAAACGACGGAAGAGGGAGAATAGCTTCGACACTTACAGTCGAAGCTTAACTGCACCGTAAGGGCCCGGTCACACGAGCGTTTTTCACACCGTTTTTGACTTTAAGAAAATTATTGTTAAACCCATTTCTTATGTATCCATGTTACTTGACGCTTTTGGAGAGTTGAAAACGCTCCAAAAATGCTCGTGTGACCGGGCCCTTACGATCTTACCTAAGTTATTTATCAACCTGAATTAAAACTTAAATTTTCTCGAAGGTTCATGTTCGGTGGTTCCGTTATTTTTTTGCTAGATTTCTTTGCGAGAACAACTTTGCGTTGGGTGGAGAAAGTTCATTGTAATAATTTAATATAGGATTGGATATTGTTCGGATGTTTTGCTTCAACTGTTCTATACATCCTATATTGACCATCTCCTTTTCTTTATTTTTTCAGTTACTGTTGGTGATTTGGAACACCTCTATTCCTCCTGTTTTATTGTTGGACCGTCCTGTTTAATTCTTCAGAAATTTGTTTATATTTAATATTTATATTTAAATTTTCTTTAATAAATCCCTAAAATTGAAGAATTTATATCCTGATATTAGAACTTTAAAAAGAAATTTGAGAAATACCAATTTATTAAAGTTTGAAGATCCATTTTATCAAATTAATTATCAAAAATAAGTTCAGTTTTCAACTATGGAAATCTTGTACAAAAGCATATCAATTAATTACCAGCAGCTTTATCATTATATTTATGAGGTTCAACCTCTAGCATTTCTATATTCATATTAAACTCTTAACAAATTGAAGATATGGGTACAAACATGATATTAATTTTGACCAAATAAACGTACTACAGGTGTTAACCTATATATAACTAATAATATTAATTAAACATGAAAGAACTTAAACATACAAGCATTTCGGACCTCAAAAAAATCATGAAAAATCTAAGACCGTAAAAGTAAATCAAGAAAAATTTCGGTCCGTAAAAGTAAATCAACCTTTTTCTGACCGTAAAGAGAACCGATAGATCCTTTACGCTACTTGCCAAGTGGCCGAGTACTACATTCTTTGGTCCACACTAACCCTATAAGGCAACATGCGACACACATGAGGTACCCCGTGCTTGAGGGGTTAGAGTCGGTGGCAGTATTGATCTGATAGTGACAATAAGGACATATCATCTTCACAGAATTTGGCCCCAAAGGAACGGCTGTGGTGATGATTGTGGTGGGATGAACTGCAAGAAAGTGTTGTTAGATGCTATAAGTTATCTATAAAACATATTCAGAAACTATTAATATGTTTAATTTCAATTTAAACCTAACTTTTTCATGAGGTAACAAAACAAAGAAATAATACCAATTATCTATATTATCCACTTGAATATTCGTTGGCTTATGGTGGTGTTGTTGTACTTTTATCTTTAATATCTAACATGAACATCGGTGATTTTGCAGACCAATGATCATGAGATTATGATTAACAACATCATAATGACAGAGAAAATTTGAGTGAGTAATTACAGACACTTCAATAAACGATGTTGTGCTCTGATACAGCATTAAAAATTCCCTTGCAATTGTAATAGCTGACTAGTCTGTTACCAACTAGGTAATGACATATATGGGGAGTGTGATGGTATTTTAGTATGCGAAATAAGGTGTAATAATATTTTCAGTAATATGGTCATCCCGATCATTTGGTAATACCGATCTGAAAAAAGTGAGCGTTCCGTTTCACTTACCTGACATTTTTCTGAAGAAGTTGCCTTTGTTTCTTCAACAAGATTACGACTCTATCCAAGACAAAATAAAAAAATATTCTGGAATTAAAAAAATATTTTATTCAATTACAAAGAAAAATCTCACGTGAAAAAAAAATATAAATAAATTTTCAGGTCTAAAAGCGTATCACTGAGATTGTGAGATGAAAATATCCACAGAAATCATATGAAGTTACGGTCTCAATTAAATTTACGTCAAGCAAGTTTTGATGGAAATTTCGAGAATATCAAATTTTTGATATAAGTTAATAGAAGATTTCGCAAAATTTATCCTTTCGTATACATTGTCGGTGCTTTTGCTAAAAAAATATGAAACTACTATAAATATGAAAAAATGATAATTAAAAAAAAATAATCAAGGAGCTTTAAATTAGTTGCAGATAAATTTCATTCAACCTAAAAATAAAGAAATACTCATTAGTTCATATTAAATATAATCTTAATAAATTATAAAGTCTAATATGAATAGGTTATTCTTTAAAATAAAATACGATTCAAAAGATTCAGATTCTGTGATATTTTCTTTCCACTATCTAGGAAGAGAAATTTGCTACCTACAACCTTATCACATGACATCAACCAAGCAAGTGAGAGGTGTATCACCAATGAAAGGTCACTTTAATGACTGGCATGTAGAAATAGGAGAGAATTGTCCAATCAGAGATAAGCTTTGTATCACGTGACTAGCTGTTGTATCACGTGACTAGCTGTTCTATCACGTTACTAATCATTGGTCGAATCAACGTCATAGTCTTTGTTGAATTGAATTATTAATGAATGAACTGACGCATTTTTACGAATTACACTTCTTTAATATAGAAAGACAATGGAATACAATAGTTATTTTGAGACATTCTGTTTTTACGTACAAGCTGTTGCTTAATGTACAGTCAATTAATTCAGAATATATCATAATTAGGATGTTTGAAATATTTAATATGTTCAATAATTCATTTATTAACTTGAAGTGAGTAATGAGTATTGCACAGCAATTACGAAAGGATCGATTGAATCTCCTTAATAGTTAAACCAGACTGAGTAATATTACTGAGAGTATAAGGACAATATCAAAGAGGTTAAATTGTAACTTAAATGAGTTTAAAACAATATCAAAAAGCTACCATACGCGCAACTTTTATCTAAAATTATGCAATTATTTCACCACAATATGATTCCATGAATTCCATATTCCTGGTATATAACAACAGCTCTATTTTTGTTACTCGACCTTTTTAGATCGCTCTTCCATCTATAGTGATGAAAGTTTTTCACCACTATATCATTCTATTGATAAAATTTTAGGTGCATAGACACAGCATCAACTTATTATGACCAGAATCTGGACTTTTAGGACCTATAAAAAAGGCATTTTATGACCTAAAAATAGGCCCTTTAGGTCCTTTAAAAAGTATTTTTGACCTTAAAAAGACCTTTTAGGACTTATAGCGGACTTCTAAGATATTATATATCAGTGTTTACGATGAGTAAACTGGAAATTTGGTGTATATAATCAATTGAATAGACTGCTTAAATTATAATTGTGAAAAATAAATAGATAAACAATATATCCCTAAAAATTAATTAATATAGTTCATAGTATATTTATTAAAATTTAACATATGAGTATATCTCTCTCTCTTCGAATAGTATATTACAGGGTGGCCCAAAAAAAAAACGGTTCCCAAATTTCAAAGGCTGTAATTCAAAAACTTTTACACTTACAAAAAATTGGAAAATCTTATTTGGTTTCACAACATTAGTTGCATCTCTGTACAAAATTTCAACTTTATTTATCAAATATTTTTTTTATCAGCAGTATTTTTAGCGACAGATACTGTAAACCTGTTTGCGCACCTTTTTTACACTTCGAATTTTATGATATTTAAACAATGTTTTTAATAACTTTACACCGTTTTTGAAATCTTTTAATAAAAAACATCAATAAAAATCATAAAAACCGTTTGTTAAAATGCCTCTGAAATATAAAAACAATCGAATGGTTCCTCCTATTAAATTTTTCTTTCAGTGTGTCCTTCGTTTTCTTTAATCATAATTTTTAGTGACAGATACTAAAAACTTGTTTACGCACTTACAGTAAAACTTTGCGCACTTTCAGTAAAATATTTCTGAAAGAAAGAAAGAATTAGACTTTACTAAATCTACATTCAACAGAATTGTTACTTTGAATTTTTAGTGGTATCTTTACAGGATGCAATTATACGGACGGAAGAAACTCCTTGATTCCGACCTACCTCGGCAGATGAATTTTGCTCAATGGTTTTTGCAAAAAAATGTTCAATTTATGGACGATATTGATGATATTGTGGTTCGCGTTGAGGCAAGACGTTTTTCATTTGAATATCAAATTAAATAATCACAACGTTCGCACATATGCACCAAAGAATCAAACTCCTTATTTCAACTTTGACGTAGGAATTTCGAGAGAGAAAAGGTCTGTGTGGATGGGATTTGGTGGCAATGGACGTGTCATCGGTCCTTATTTTCACAAAAAATATTTTAAATGAAGTTGGATACCTTGTTCTTATAAATAACAGTATCGTTGCCAGACTTTGAGAATCACATAAAAACAGAATCAATTGAACATGGTTGATTCCGGACTGTGCCCTTGTGCGCAGAACACTGTTTGCATGCTCCTGCTGTAAACAAAAATGCACAAACAGGTTTTCAGTATCGGTCACAAAAAACAATGCTTTTAGAAAGCTATTTAAAAGCTATTTGAAATAGAAAGCTATTTGAACAAATGTTGAGAAAATTATGTGATTTTCCAATTTGTAGTAAGTCTAATAGTTTTTGAATTACAGCCTTTGAAATTTGGTTTTTTTTTTGAACACCCTATATATTGATTATTCGTTATTTTATCATTTTGTTCATGGCAGAGTCTGTGCTAAAAAAAATCCTATAGCTAGACGAGTCTTACTTTAAGATGAAGGTTGGCTGGAATTATTCTACTTCTTCTTCCTTGGTGACGTCATTATTGAGTGCACAAAGAGATGCAATCATCTACATAGTGTGTGAGTGCAGCTCCAAATATCAGTATTCAAAGTTGGAGGATCATTGACTTCTCAGAGTGCTCACATTATTGTAAAAATATAGAGAGGAATTTTACCGGGCGGGAGGGAGAGATCACCAAGGAAAAAGTATTTACTCTGGGTAATCCCATCCAGCCTTCATCTTAAGGTAAGACTCGTCTAGCTTTAGGATTATCCGTCGTAATACTTCTTCCTAGGTGACGTCACTATTGAGTGCACTAAAAGCCTCTGAGGAGGAGATGATGTTCAACAAGAGAAAAGTCAAGGAACAAATTAATTATTTTATTAACAAACAACATCAGCAGCAAAAATAATCTCATCGTAAAACTTTTTAAAAGTTCGACAATTTGACTAGCCTGCAGATTTTAGAATATCTTCAAAAGGAACAATTTCTTTTACAGCAGCTGAAGATGAGGCTGCCTGCGTACTATGTGGCTTAAATAGATAAACATCGATACCTGCCTCATACAAAACACTCTTAATCCAACGTGCAATAGTATCCATAGAAACTGAACGATATGGTTTATGAAAACTAATCAATAATTTTGAATGAGTGCCTTTTAAATGGGGAGACTGAGTCAAATAATGTTTCAAGGTAGCTATTGTACAAATGGCAGAATAAGAAAATTTATGTAAATATATAACATGATTATAATTTTGTTGAGTGGAATGTTTCAAAAATACTCTTATAGGTATAATCACAGAATCATTAACAAAATGGATATCTGCGACAGATAAAGCTTGTAAAGTTTGTACTCTTTGTCGAGTAGTCAGAGCCAAAAGCATTACTAATTAGAAAGTTACACTAGACTTACTTGTAAGTTGCCGTGTGACTGCAATTACTTCACAGGGTATTCTGGATCTTTCCTTACGGCGTAGACAAGCGACTATTCGAGAGAGACTAGGTTGTACGCGGCTTGTTTATGCACATCAGTATTTAACGCATTAGCATTCAGTTGTTAATATGAATGGAGGATGTTGGGTCGGGTATACAATCGAAAATGTGGGAGGGAGATAACACCTCCATGAAAGATCAAGAATACCCTGTGAAGTAATTGCAGTCCTGATCGTGGCACAGTTTTAGGAGACATCTCATAATTATGCTGAAAAGAGAAAAAATATATGGGAGTTTGAATGAGTCCCAGTTACGATTAAATGCATCAACAAAACAAGCTTAAGGATCAGGCTTCCATGAACAAAAAATTTTGCATTTAGTATTAAGTCGGGAAGCAAATAAATCTATGTCAAAAGATCCCAACTTTTTACATATCCTATCAAATATTATAGGTGACAACTCTTATTCAGTATTAACATCAAATACTCTACTAGCTCTATCAGTTAAGTAATTCAAAGAACCAGGAATATGCTCAGCACTTAAATGATTACTACTCTCAAGAGCCCAGAGCCAAATAAGTCTAGTTTCAGAAAAACAAAGCATAGATTTGACACCACTAAAGTTATTAATGTAAGAAACAGCAGTGGAGTTATCAGTTTGTATTCGAATATGAGTATAGGTAGTATCATTTAAGAAACTATAGAGACCGTAATATGTAGCACGTAATTCTAGTATGTTAATATGTAAAGGCTCTTCCTCTGCAGACCAATATCCACCAGTACTGATAGTATCATAAACACATCCCCAGCCAATATTTGAGGCATCTGTTTTAATAAAAACTGAAGGAGGTGGTGTTTTTAATCGGATTAAACCCAATGTAAACAGTTTGAAGCCACAAAGTTATTTCACTTCGTTACTCTTAGTTTATGGTCATGTAAGCATCAAAGTTACCTTTATTTTCTTTTAAAGCTTCAATTTTGGAACATTCAAGATACCTATAAAATAGAGCACCATATTGAACAGCTGAAAAAACTAGAAACCAGAACTCCGATAAAACGAGCCACTTCTCAAATTACAAAAGTTTGGTCCGATAGATATTTATTACACAAGCTAGTTATGCGAGCCTTCTTCTCCTTGGGTAGCGAAACAGTCATGGTACAAGAGCTATTATTATTATTATATTGAGAATTCATCATAGAGGTTTCGGCAGTAGTGGTAGTATGGTACATCTAGCCCCTGCCCCTGGCCGAGGGGGGCACGCGAGGGGGGCAAAATCGGGTGCGTAATTTAATTAGGTTACAATTTTGTTATCAGATAAGAAATTAGGTTGGATATTTGAAATAAATATTATTTTTGGTAGTATGGTACATCTAGCCCCTGCCCCCGGGGCGAGGGGGGGGGGGGGCACGCGAGGGGGGCAAAGGCGGGTGCGTAATTTAATTAGGCTACAATTTTGTTATCAGATAAGAAATTAGGTTGGATATTTGAAATTAATGTTATTTTATTGAAATTATGTTAGGAGGGGGCACAGCCCCCTCCTCCCCAAAGACACGCGGGGGGGCACCGGGCGGTTGCGTAATTTAATTGGGTAACAGTTTTTTTATTAGATAAGAAATTAGAATGGGTATTTAAAATAAATATTATTTTTATTGAAATAAGTTGAAAGTATGTTAGGAGGGGGGCACAGCCCCCTTCTTCCCAAACAGTGTAACTAGGTTGCTGATTGTAACAGATAATCATTTGGGTCAGGTAAGTGCCTTTTCCAGTAGGGGCTCATTGAAATAACTCGAAGCTGTTTTTTAAGTAGGTTCTCTTTTTTTTATCATATAGGTTTCATTTGAGGTAGTTTCTACTAGGTTAATATTTATATTTGAATAAAAAATTGTTTCTTTATAGAAGGAATAATATCTTATGAACTACAATTGTAAATCCATGAGGAATGAGAGAAAGATGGGATTTAATACTCAAGATATATTTAAAATAATAATAATGATACATTTCTGAATACAATAATGATGAATATATATTAAATTAAAATAACTATTTTCATATTTAATAAACTATACATTAACTGTTTTACATTCAAGTTATTAATTTTTATTTTCAAAGAAGAATAATATACATTTAAAATACATTAACAAATGTGACATGATTTTAATAGCATGGTGTTGTCAAAAAAATAAAAAAATATTCTTTCACTAATTGTATCTTGATATAAATCTAGTAAATTTATTTATTAAATATATTAGGATTAGTCAATTGAATAATCGTATGTACTATGTTAAAAATATGTTCTTTCGGGTGTCCTCTGGTAGTCACAAGGGGTTTGGAGAGCTACTCCTTTTTGTAAGTCTTTCACTTTTTCCAATAGAGCAGGAATAGTCAACATCCGTGCAGAAGTTGCAGATAAAACCATTCTTAATGGAGTCGATACAGAGTTGAACATGATAACGTAGTTCCCATTGATACGAAATAGATCAATAGAAGAGGGATGCTGTCTTATTGTAATTGACATCTCATCATTTGTTTCAAGAAACTTGAAACTCAATGTTTGCAAGAATATCAAGAAGCTGTGTACACTAAAAGGGATCCATCTATCACAGTATTTGAATTTAATACGATCAAATGAACTTTCATAAGAAATTTCAATGTCGCCAATATTATAAAGCTGAGATGTAGTCATCATGTTGAAGCGGATGTTCTTGTACTAACAGCTTGCTAATCACACAGGAGGGTGATATACCCTAGAAAAGGTGGGTAAATGGGGGATGGGGTATACTTGAGAAGTGTAAGTAGGTCAAATGCACATTGTATCTTGGTAACGCAGAACTGTTCTAGGATGGGTGAGGTGAGAAGGGTAGGGGAGGGGTGGGGGGTAGAGTAATAAAATAAAGCATGTTCTTGTGAATATCACCCAAAGCCAAAGGCCTACCATTCAGTTTCTTTTCGAAAGAGTATAGGACACCATGGAAGGTGTGTATATGTGTGCGTGCTATTTATGTGAAATTCATGTAATTACCGATTTTCTGTATTAACAATAATAGAATTTCAGATCAAAGTGACGAGATGTGGACATCATCAGATAGTTCTATAGAAGAAGTTAGATTCAACAAGAAACGGAAATTCAGGACTGATAATACACCATCTACTACTGCTGAATCACATTATACATTACACGACAACATGGATGAAGAAATGCTGGAGCAAGAAAACGGTATGTTTAGATATTTTAATGAATTAATATCATTTCGAAAGAGAGAGAGAGAGAGAGAGATTAGATATGTGCGAGTGTATACATTTATAATATTTATTTATATTATTTTATATTTTATTTTATATATTTTTTCATATATATATATATCATCAAAATTATTTCAAAGTTTTCTCATTGCACTATGATAACATATAACATTACATTCTTTCCACATTTACGATCGTATAAGAAAATGTATATAATTGTTGTTATTTACCTTATATATATATGTATATTAATAATATAATATATTCAACAAGAAATGGTTCTCTTTTAGAAATTTCTGTAATAATAATTTCAGAGTTAATTATACTTTGTAAAACACTATTTGATTTCCATCTACACTTTTCTCTAGATCTCCAACCACTTGAAGAAACAGAAGATGTTACAGATAATCTTGTAAAAATAATAATGGCAGGAAGAGATCAAAATCAAGATCTGGATATTATGAATCTGCAAAACTTGATAGGTCATCATGTTCATTCACTTGCAAACAATGGTAATTATGATTCTATGGTTATACTACTAACATATTTATTTTGAATACATTATTTCATATTTGTTTCTAAAAATAATCTGTTACAGATCAACAATCACCTGAAGAAGCGAGAGTCACAGGGAGAAATCAGTTGGATGAATCCACAACCACAGATGAAGGTAATTATGAATCCATAGATATGTCAACTCATAATTAATTTAATTCACTCCACTAACTTCCCGTAGATCAAACTACTTCAGACTCCGAATCATTCGATACTCAGGATGAGCAGATACACAATATGAAAAGGGAGAGTCCATTACAAGGTGCTGGTGGTAATGGTGAGGAGGATGAGGAGTAAGAGGAGGATGAGGAGGAGGATGAGGAGGAGCAAACTGTTACTAACCTTACATCTCCCCCACCCACAACACCTATCCTTTCACACAGAATACTAAACACAATTTCCTCATTTGAGAATCGCGTTATAAGATCTACCATTGAATTTACTCCTCCATTTCTTTTAGTAGAAAATTTAACAACATATTTAACTAGGGATATTTTTTCAATATTAGATCATATAGGTTATCAAGTAAATTTTCATAATAGAATTCAGATCAACTTTACATCGAATCTGGAACGATTGCTTGAAACTGGGGGTACACAACTGACTGAACATCACACAATTACTCCTAAATGTGAGATACACATAGACATGGTTGAACATTGGGCAATTAAATTAACTAACAATATTACAAATTCTAAAACAGTTGGAAGTGGATGGACACTAAAAAATATACACTCTGCAACAATTACAATATTTTCAACAGATAGAGTCACTAAACGTTATGGTAAACATTCACCAACACCTGAAAAATTACCAGGTTCTCGATCACTATTAAACATTGAAACTGATATTGATTGTGTGCAGTTGTCCCTCATAGCATTCTTTATGTTGCAAGATGGGACAATGCCATCAACAAAAAAGAGTAGATCAAATAAGAAACACTATGAAAAACATATAGGGAAATATTTTACATTTCCAGTTAAAAACGGTGATCCAGTCACACTTGAACACTTTGATAAAATTGAAAAAGCCACCAATCATAATATAATGATATATCAACTAAAGGAACAAAATGAAATTTTAAGTATTAATGTTATACGTAAAAGTGCAAATGATATAGGATTACCAACCATCTATCTTTGTACAATAAAGGAAAATGAACACATTATTTTGATAACAAACATTCAAAAATTTATTCATCTTTCACGAAAAAAAAATAAATCGTTACCTTCAAATAAATATTGCACTTTCTGTTTAAACCTAGTAAAAGGTGATCTTATCAAGCATGAACATACATGCAGAAACTTTGCTTACATACAAAACGTAATACTACCTGAAAAAGATAAGAAATTCAAGTTTACATCATTTGCAGCCACCGAAAAAGCTAAATACATAGCATTTTTTGATTGTGAAGCACTATTAAAACAATCAGATAAGGTTAATACATTACACGAACACATTCTGTGCTCGTATGCATATGTCATTGTGGATTCAGCTGATGATTCAGTTGTAGCATCAGGAATTGAAACCACAAGCGATGCAGGTAGACTAATAGACAGCATCGGTAATGATTACATAAATTTAAAACAAAACCACCAAAAAACATGGATCACTACAATAGAAATGACTTCCGATGACTGGAAAACACACATAGATGCTAAAGTATGTGCTATTTGTGACATTAAATTTAAAAAATATAAAGAGAAACATCGACACCACGGGTGGGATACTGAGGTTATTAAGGTTGGTAAAAAGGTCTTGAAAGGTAACTATATAGCCACACTGTGTCACATGCAATACACGCATCTCCCAAAAAAGATATGATTTAGCTGTGATCTCACATAACTTTGCTAAATACGATTCGTCATTTATTCTCCAGGGGTTATCTAATAAAGCTTACAAAACACACATTATCAGTAAAGCAGGACAAAATACCATTTAAATTTCTGTGGAATATAAAAATAAAGTTAAACTTCGTTTTATAGATAGTATTAGTTTCCTTCAAAAAAGTTTAGAGGGACTCACAGAAGATTTAAAAGCTTCATCCCATAAATTTAATCTATTTAACTCACAGTTATTAAAAAAGGGGTATTCATTGAATACTATAAAAGCATGTCTTCGTAAGGGCATTTACCCCTACGAATATATTGATTGTAAATCAAAACTTCAGGAAACCGGCTTACCAGATCATAGTAGTTTTAAGAGTCGACTTAAAGACTCGAATATTTCTGATGATGATTACAAATTTGCACAAACCCTATTCAAGGAGGCAAACTGCAAATCCATTGAAGATTACATGAACTTGTACCTTCAGTGTGATGTTTTTCTTCTTGCTGAAGTATTCCTTAAATTTAGAAATATTGTATATAGCGAACATCAGTTAGATGCTGCTCAGTTCATCACTCTACCCTCATTAGCTATTAGCGCAGCTCTTTATAACTCTAAGAGTAAATTAGACTTACTCTATAACATTGAAGATTTAACAATATTTGAAACGAACATAAGAGGCGGTTTCACTGTGGTAAATGAAGGTTATAAGAAATTTAACAATCCCTCACTACCAAATTACGATCCAGATGTGGAATTATCAGAGGGTTTATTTCTTGATTTTAATAGCTTGTATGCAACAGTGATGCATGATAAACTACCTACAGGGGGCTTACGCGAACTCACACAGAGTGAAATAGATCAATTTGATATTTCATCAGTTAATTTAGAGGGAGAACACACTTACAGTTTACTGATAGATTTTGAAATTCCTGATCATGTAAAAAGAGCTACAGATGACCTACCACTAGGGTTAAACCAGTTTAAACCACATCTTAATCACATGTCACCTTTCACCAAGGATATATTGGAGAATCTCAATTTAGCAGAGTCTTATATCACAAAAAAACTCACAGGTACACATTTTCCACAAAAGGATTTTCTCATATCTATTAAATTATTAAAGCTTTATTTAAATTTAGGAATAAAAATTACTAAAGTGCATAGAATTATAGAATTCAAACAGGATTCATGTTTACGTGATTTCATTAACAAAAATATCAATCTTAGAAAAAACTCAATGAATTCATATGAAAGAGCGATATGGAAGTTAATGAATAATTCAGTATTCGGAAAATTGTTATTTAATGCTCGCAAGAATCAAATTGAAACTAAATTAATCGCCTCAAAAGAAATGTTTCAAAGACATGTTCAAAACCCTTTGCTTAAAGAAGTCATTCCTATTGCAGAACAGAGTGCAGTGATGAAATTTTTTTCAGATGACATCAAAATGATTACACCTATTTACATAGGTTGGTACATTCTAGAACATAGTAAATTCTACTTGTACAATTTTTATTATAATGTTCTCAAAAAAACATTTGGAGATAAACTTAGTTTAATGTATACAGACACAGATTCCTATTTTATAAGCTCCAAATCGTTTTTAATCTCTGACCATTTTAAGGTTTATCCGTTGAATAAACATTTAGATTTGAGTAATTATCCAACTAATCACAAATTACATTCAAATAAATATAAATCACAACTAGGGAAGTTGAAATCTGAAATAACTTGTTCACATGTTGCAGAGGTAGTCTTTTTGTAACCAAAATGTTATTCTATTCTAACATCTGATAACACGACAAAACAAGCCATAAAAGGTATTAATAGATGTAAACAAAAAGAATTGAAACATAACATATATTTGGATATACACAAAAGCACACAAAGTAAAATTAAATATGTTGAATGCGTGAATATTAGAAAACAGAATTATAAGCTATTCACTGTAATAAATACAAAAAGAGCATTAAGCAAAATAGATACTAAAAGGTATTGGAAAAATAACACTAAATCAATCGCTTTCGGTCACCCTGATATTCCTGTTAACGATTATTGTAACCCTACACCACCTAGAAAGAAACGTAAAGTTACTCATCAACTTCATCTTCCTATCACTCACACACTCGACTTAACAGCAGGAAGAAGTAAACCAGGAAGGATACTATTTGGGATAAAATAAAATGTTTGAAACAATGTTATTAAATTTTGTAATAGTTGTTCTATCAGTTTCAATAAAACACCTCCCATGTTCATGAAATCTCGAGATGTCAAAAGATGACTTTGGGATAAAAATAAATGTATAAAAATGTAAATAAATTTGTGATTGTTGTACTATTTTGTTTAATAAAACCCCCATGATCATGAAAAATTCTTCAGTATTAATCTTCAAGATGTCAAAAGATGACTTTCTCGTATATCTCTCCAGTAAAGAAAATAAAATCATCTACAGAAATAATATTGCATCAAAGTTCACAAATAAAATAACTCCAAATTTATTTTTGTCTAATGAATATGTTGTTGCTTTATCTAATATATCGTTTGCTCCGAACTATTATTGTATAAAAAAATTTGATCCTGATTTCTTTATAAATATTCATATTAAAACTTTCAATGATGATGGATTAGTTTCTAAAG
Source organism: Caprella mutica (assembly GCA_947561585.1). NCBI lineage: Eukaryota > Metazoa > Arthropoda > Malacostraca > Amphipoda > Caprellidae > Caprella > Caprella mutica. The sequence continues at coordinate 273,857 of CANNZV010000938.1, read as the reverse complement.
TCTTAACATTCGAATATTTATGTAGTGTAAATATTTCAGGTGAATCTGTATTTAAAGCGATACAGCAACTAAATAACGATTTTGTTTCATTCCTAATTGCTAAAAAGATTTGCAAGAGAACACAAAAACCAGTTTTCAGATACAAAACAAACGATTGTTATATAACGATAGGAAAACTATCTCATACTATTATTGGAGAAAAATCTCAATTTTTTTGGGATATATCACCCCAAATGGCTAATTTTTTGGGTGTGGATAGTTCAGAATCATCATTTCCTCTTATTATAAATCCAGTAAAGATACCTAGAAAAGTCGAATGTTTTTTTATATATACAGATATTGTTCATCCATCTCACTTAGGAGGGAAAACCATAAATATTCTTGATATAATTTCAACTGATATTACGAGGGGGAAGATTGTGCCGATGCTGCACTATAAACAAGTTAGGTTGCAATTAATAGAAGACATTTCGATAAGAATTACAGATCAAAATGGATATGATATTCAGTTTGATGATGATGTAGGGGTATTATGCGTTTTGCATTTTAAACTCAAAGAATGATATTATATAAACTGCTGGAAGCTAATAATTTCTTCATTTATCACACCACAATCATGAGGGTGATATATGTACATCCATCACTGCAGGATTTTGATACCCTTTTTTCTAAAAGAGGAGGGAATTTAGCTGATATTGAAGTTTATCACAACCGTGGTGGTTCATTATTATCTTTTGTTGGTAGATTTGCAAGGTATGCACTCCCATTTATTAAGAGTATAATTCTTCCGGAAGTAGGAAATTTTGCAAAAAATGTAGCAGGTGATATAAGTCAAGGAAGAAGTGTTAAACGTGTGTTTAAAGAGCGAGGTATAGAATCTGGAGTTAATATAGGGAGACGTGTTGCAAAAAAAGCGAGAGGTGGTGCAAAAAAGAAAAAAACTGTTGCAAAGAAAAATGTGAAGAAGAATATTCGAAAAAAATGTGTAACAAAGAAAGACATTTTCAACACAAAAAAGTTCATGTTGTGAATATATAATAGCTATATCTTTTGATTCAAGTATAGTGTCTCTACAGACAGACCCTGATTAAGACATGTCTGCAACAGTTCCTACAAAACGCTACCATAATGCAATATCAAATGCATTCCCTACAGACAAGAGAACTTATAAATTGGAGGCTGGTATTTCTAGCAGATATGAGAGGGATGTTCTTCCCTCTAATGTGAATGTAAATAGTGAATCAATAACAGATAATTATATTGAATTTATTATTAATGGGAGTGATCAGGAATTTATTGACTTGGATACTTTATCACTGGAGTTAAAAAATTTCAATTACAAAACAAGATGGCAGTGCTGTTGATGCTCAAACTAATGTCTGTTTAGTCGATGGTTTCGCACATCGATTATTAGCAAAAAGTTCTATTTTCCTGAACAGCGTTCAATGTGAATCAAATGCTTTCTTTGGTATATGGACAGTAATAAAACACTATTTGAGTTTAGGAAAAGATGAAATGACTGGACATGGAAGAAATATGTATTATAAAGCAATCGAGAATGATATTCCTCATACTTACAATCCAGCACATTTCACTGCTACTTCCGTTAAAAGTGGTGAACAAAGCATGCAAAATGATTGTATTTCAGGAATTCATACTATCGTCCCCCTCAATATTGAAATGGCTGATTCAGGATTTTATTTATTAAATGGAGTTACTATGCGGATTAGATTTGATTTAAGTTCTCATGCTGTTGTTCTTGGTACTGATACTGATCAAAGTTTTAAATATAAAATTACCACAGCAAAACTATGGATGAAAAAGTTGATCCCCCATCCTAGCGCTCTATTAAGTTTATCCCAAAATCTAACAGTAGAGAATAGTTATATTGAATATATTTATAATCGCCCTATCATTAAGAATAGTATTATTCCTCAAGGTAGTGGTAGTATAGTATTAGATAATATATTTAATGGTATCATACCTCAACAAGTCATTGTTTTTCTGACTTCTCAAGATGCATTGAACGGGAATTACAAGAAAAATTCTGGATATCTAGAACATTGCAATATAAACTCTTTGACATTGGAGATCAACGGAAACATTAACAGTTCCATCACAGGCTCATTACCTTCACAAGCAGCTAGGTTCTTCAATCATACCCTTGAAAATTTAATGGGGAAAGATCATTTGTTGACATACTCGAATTACAAAAAGGGCAGAACTCTATTCGCTTTCGATCTACGAGCATGTGATACAAATGATGTCCTCAACCTTGAAAAGAGGGGAAATTTGCGATTGAGTGCACAAACATCTGTGAACCTTACAGAGAACATGGTTATATTTGTTGTAGGTATAATAAATTGTGTTATTCAGATTGATTACCGCAGAACAGTTACAACAAATAATCTGATATGAATGGTAAACAATTGGAAAAAATATTTTTGGAAATTGGAGGTGATTTTCAGGGTGTTTTCACAAATAACAATTTTCGGTTGAGAAAAAGAGGGTTCTACATTGTTAACAGTGTTTCAGACTCTGGTTTTATGGGGCATTGGTTAATGTTTCATATCACTGATGACAATAAAGTTAATTTTTTAGACAGTTTTTCAAAACAACCTAATATATACGGAGGAAACATTTTGAAATATTACAATGCGTATAACGCAAAAAGTGTTGTGAATCATCAGCTTCAATCGAATGATTCATTATTATGTGGTGTATATAGCATTTATTTCGCCTTCTACCTAACAAAAAAATATAGTATGAAAAGAATATTATCTCATTTTTCATATAACTATAAAAAGAATGATAGAATCGTTGAAAGGATTCTTTCCAAGATTGGTATCCAGAGATGTGAATTAAATTTTTGCCCCTCGATGATTTATAATCGTGGATGTCTTCATGTTTGTACATGTTCACACACATGCAATAAATAGATCTGCTTCAATCATATTCTTTCAGTATCTCAATCGACACTGGAAGAAGTACACAATGAAAACTAATACAAATGAAGTTGAAGATGATGAATGTTTTGGAGAAGATATGGGATCTTTTCTATTACGGGGGATTAGGTTACTTAAGAAGCTTGCTGATACAATTGAAAAGAGTGAAGAATATAAGTTATTTCAGAAAGATGATGAAATGGAAGAAAGGTTAAACAATGCTTTTTTTCAAATAAAGAATGGTGTTGATCAGGTTAGGGATGAGATATCTGTAACCATAAGAAACGGTGTTGATCAGGTTCGAGATGAGATACCTGCAACCATAAGAAACGGTGTTGATCAGGTTCGAGATGAGTTAGCAATATCCAAGCTTGATAATTTTCATGCAAACTTACGTGAAATTGATGAAAGACTTAGCGTTGATGTTGCTCACATGAAAAAGATGATTGAAAAAAGTGCAAGCTTTGCAATTGTTCAACGTGATATTCAAGACATTGAAGCAGAGTTTAATCATAAATTTAATAGACTTCAGGAGAAAATGGCAAGAAACGAAAGGAATAACAGACTTAAATTCGAGAAGGTTTATCAAGACATCTATACAGTACAAGGTGGCATACACAAGAAGTTAGTCCTAATAGACACAAGAGTGGTTAAAATTGAAGATATGCCTGTCATTACAACTGCTGTTGCTGCAGAACATTTTCCTGCGAGTAATAAAGAATCAGGAGAAAACAAGAAGAATGAAGAGGCTAATTGATGATATATACATGTATAATATTAAGTTTATAATAAATAAATATTTTGGAATCTATTTTATTATTGTATCATTACCCTATAAAATAGTTGAGATGAATATGAATACTCCAGTAATGGAGAAGATACTGGGCAGTGACGTTGATTTATTTAATACATGTGCAAGAATTCTTATTGCAGGATTCTCAGGAAGTGGTAAAAGCTACTTTACTTCAAAACTAATTCAGCGTTACAAACATAAATTTAAAAAGATAATTATCATTGGCTCAGATTTGGAGCTCGTGGATATTGTTCGAGATGATGATTTCAATGTTTTTTTAGATCATGATGGAAAATCACCAATTCTTGTTATTTATGATGACATAATATACGATTCAAAGAAATTAAAGCTTGCAGCGCAGGTTTATATTAGGGGTAGACATCAAAATGTATCAGCTATACTTTTAACACAAAACATTTTTCTCCCTAGTAAAGAATTTAGAATAATCTCGCTGAATTGTACACACATAATTCTTTTGCGAATGAGAGATATTAGACAAATAACATATTTTTCAGCTTCCTTTTTAGCACAAGAAAAAAGAGAAGCGTTTTTAAAGCTATATAAATTAATTGTTTTGAAGGATAAATATCGCTATTTATTAATAGATTTCACCAAGGATTGTGATTCTAAATTACTAATTCGAACTGATCTTTTTGGTGAAAATCTAGAACAATGTATTCAAATATAAGCCCTGACAGTATTTATAGAGATTTATCAAATTCTGCAGGCTCAGCGTCAATTTCTAAATTGAAGCAGGCTGGTGTAGTTAACCCTGCTGAATATTTAAGCTCTAAAGACTCTTACACACTACATAAAGTATCCAAAAAAAAGTTCAAAAGAAGAATGTTCGTGGTTAAAGGACCAGGAATTACTGTTGCTGTCGACGCAGCTTACATGACACACTATCGAAAAGACAATGATGGATTTAAATATTTGTTAGTTTTCATTGATATTTTCAGTCGTTATTTAACTGTGTATATGGTTAAATCATTGAAAAGTGGTGATGTCTTACCGAAAATCGAACATTTTTTTTCAAATTCGATTTATAAATATTCAAACATGCTTACAGATGAAGGGGTAGAATTCAAATCTAAGTTAGTAATTGAATTATTAAATAAAATAAAGATATGCGGATATCATATTTTCAATCGAGAGATCAAGGCATCACATAGTGAGCGTGTAATAAGGACGTTAAAAATGAAGATTAGTCGATATATAACAGAGTTTAATACTGAAAGGTATATTGATATATTACCAATTATCGTTCGAACTTACAATCTCACAAAACATAGAGGTTTACATTATAAGACACCTGTAGATATTCATTTAATTACTAACTGGGAAAAAATTATTGATTCATTCAAACGAATGTATAAAAAAGAACGCATTCTAAAATCTAATCCATTAACATCATTGTTCAGAGTTGGTGAACATGTACGCGTTTCTTTAGAAAAAAAAAATTTGATAAAGAGTCCCATATAAGAAATTCAAGGGAAATTTTTAAAGTTGCTAAAATAAATAAAACACATCCTTTTACATATTCCCTAGTTGATTTGGAAAACAAGGAAATAAAAGGAAGTTTCTATAATCAGGAGTTGATAGCTGTGGAAAATTCAGGAAAATATTGAGTAAAAATTTTGAAATCAAGAAAAAAGGGGAAAAAGAGGGTATTTCTCGTTAAGTATTTGGATTATCCAGATTCAAATATTGAATGGGTGAATCAATTGGTATAGAAAGAGTTAGTGTATTAGTTGATAAGTTGATGAGAAAGAACAATAAAGAACGTTTCAATAATTTAAAATTAATTAAAATAAAAGAGTTAAAACTTCTGAGTGAAATATGTTTGAATATCGTTAAAGGAAATTTAAAATTATCAAAGAGAGCTAAATTAATTCTGGTTAGAGTGAAGAAAATATTATTTAAATTAGCACCTAGAACGGTTAAATTCGACGTTAAAAGGAAACTTTGGTTAGGTTTGAAAGGATTACACATATTGAATATACTATTACCAATTATACAAAATGAAATTCTTTTATCTAGTTAAGGTTGAAGATTATGAAAACTTGAAGAAATCATGTGAATCAAAAATAGCTGAAGAAGAAAACGAAGAATTAGCTAACCAAAAACATATAATTAAAGACAGTCACTTACCAGATGAAGTCAAGATAAAATTATTGTCACAAAAAAATAATTTTGAGGAAAAATCACAGGAACCTGTACAAATTGATGAAGCTATGACAGATATGGATATAACATCGATAACTAATACTTTACCTGAAAAATATAGGGATGAAGCAAAATCACTTTTAATGTATCTGTTGGATCATATCACAATATCAAAATACGGGTTTGTGAAACACGAAAAATTCATAAAGTCGTTGCGCATCGAGAACCTTTTGCATTCCTTAATGGTGTCTCGTGCAAAAATACATAATGGAGTTGAAGAATTACTTAACATTGTTCCTATAGAAGAGAAGTATATTCTCAATAAAAAATTAACGAAAGGTGGTGGTGTTTCAATTACATCTTCTAAAAATAAATGGGAAATATTTTAAGATGAATAAAGATCTCAAATGCAAAATATCACAAAATTTAACTCGGTGATTTATCTTTTCATGTAGATCTTTTTCTATAGATAGTTTCGTATAGTTATATTATCCAATTATTTTGAATATCTGCCAGAGGTAGAAATCGAAAAACTTGGTGACTACATATATTTCTTTATCAGATTGCTCATTCTCTAAAGAGTTAATACTAAGTAGGCATACTGTACCACCCCTTACGACAACAGAGCTGTGGTATAAATATAGCTACGTGTCTATGTCCTATTAACAGTATTGTGTTGGATCTCGTAATCCTTACCACCCCAGTGCTTACCCAAGAAAGAAAACATCAATCATGTCTGGACAAGAAAAGGAAAACTTTACGGATCTTTCGGAATATGTGGATGGAATGCCTGAATTTACTGCTGATGATCTTAAAGATACTAATAGCTGGGTGCATTCTGGTAAGTTGTGATTATGTAGTTGAATTAAATAATTTCATATTAAATCAATTATATTTTTTTCATATATTTTTTATTCTTAATTTATCATTCAATAATATATGTAAAGATTTTGTATTAATATCTATATATTTCAGAATCGCAAAAACACTTCATGTGTATGACTCCTGATGAAGCGCATAGAGCTTCTCTCTTACATCCGTTTACATTAAGAGAAGAATTGGAGAGAGGATCAGTGCCAACTGATTATGGAATTTTAACCCAAAGAAATCCAGGTATGTACGGAACATTGATTTGATTTTCAATGACTTGATAATTGAATATTTAAGTTACTTCAAATTGAAAAAAATGTAATAGATTTTATTTAAAAGTTGTTTGTTGTTGTTATGTGTTCAATTTGGTATGTGTTTCTTTTCAGATTCTCAAAGCATGTTAAGTTCACCACCCTTGTCAACAATGACTAGAAACATCACCGAGTTACCCTCTACATCCAGCGGAGTCTACGAACGGAGCGTTAGCATAAAAACTTCAAACCGTGTTAGCACTCCTATACCTGTCATTAATAGTGTTATGCCATTACACGCCTCTTCACCAGGTACATCTGTATCAATTATTAGACTTCCTCGTGACCATCATGCAACACAAGATGGTAGAACACAAAGTATTACAACGACAACTGATATTATAGATACCCCTATATCCAACCTAAATGCAAAACCTAAAAGGTTAAATGATAAGAATCGAAATACCCCTCTTAACAAGAGAATTAAAAAATGTGATGTCCCCCCTGCAATAAAACGTAAAAAAGGTGTTTGCGAACCCTCAAGACGAAAAAAATCAATTCCAATTTTAGATTTGGAAAGTGAAAATGAGGAGGTGGAGATTGGTAGGAACACTATCGAGACTAGAGTAGTGCCAAAAGAAGAGGATGATGTTGATATCGCATTAGAGAGAAGCAAGTCCTCCTTGATGGAAAGTGTGCTGCGTGCTCAAGGGGTTAAAAGAGCTCTTGAATGCGAAATAGAAGAGTTAATTGAATGGCTTAGCAAGAAACCCAAAAAAAAATGATTTTGTGTGCTATTAAAATCATGTCACATTTGTTAATGTATTTTAAATGTATATTATTTTTCTTTGAAAATAAAAATTAATAACTTGAATGTAAAACAGTTAATGTATAGTTTATTAAATATGAAAATAGTTATTTTAATTTAATATATATTCATCATTATTGTATTCAGAAATGTATCATTATTATTATTTTAAATATATCTTGAGTATTAAATCCCATCTTTCTCTCATTCCTCATGGATTTACAATTGTAGTTCATAAGATATTATTCCTTCTATAAAGAAACAATTTTTTATTCAGATATAAATATTAACCTAGTAGAAACTACCTCAAATGAAACCTATATGATAAAAAAAAGAGAACCTACTTAAAAAAACAGCTTCGAGTTATTTCAATGAGCCCCTACTGGAAAAGGCACTTACCTGACCCAAATGATTATCTGTTACAATCAGCAACCTAGTTACACTGTTTGGGAAGAAGGGGGCTGTGCCCCCCTCCTAACATACTTTCAACTTATTTCAATAAAAATAATATTTATTTTAAATACCCATTCTAATTTCTTATCTAATAAACTGTTACCCAATTAAATTACGCAACCGCCCGGTGCCCCCCCGCGTGTCTTTGGGGAGGAGGGGGCTCTGCCCCCTCCTAACATAATTTCAATAAAATAACATTTATTTCAAATATCCAACCTAATTTCTTATCTGATAACAAAATTGTAGCCTAATTAAATTACGCACCCGCCTTTGCCCCCCTCGCGTGCCCCCCCTCGCCCCGGGGGCAGGGGCTAGATGTACCATACTACCAAAAATAATATTTATTTCAAATATCCAACCTAATTTCTTATCTGATAACAAAATTGTAACCTAATTAAATTACGCACCCGATTTTGCCCCCCTCGCGTGCCCCCCTCGGCCAGGGGCAGGGGCTAGATGTACCATACTACCACTACTTTCGGCAAAGTTTGGCTCTAAAAAACTAAAATTTAAAGATATTACAGTTAAAATTTATAAATAACAATATATTTGCGTAAAGCATGTCATTTTCAAACTTAAAATGAGGGTGCATGTGAGGAAAATATATACACACACAAATGCATATCTAAATGCAAGATAAACTTTGAAAACTTAACAATAAAATAGATAGCTAAAATGTGTTTGTCATAGTGATTTTATTTTCTATTTTCATTAAAAACCATATAATGAATATACATATTTTATATTTCAGCTATAATATTTATATTATTAATTAACTGAAGAAAAGAATTCATATTGAAGTTGTTATCAACTTCTTCTAGAATATCGCTCAAATTAACGTTCATGCCATACAGTCTATGGCGAATATCATTATACTCTGGACATTCTTCTAGTAGATGTTTAATTGTTAATCGCACGATACATATTTATTAAGGCAATATGGATTCATTTGGCCCATCGTCATGAGGAATACATGCGTTAGGCGAGTATGGCAATTATTTCGTTCTTACGAATAGATTGGATAGATATGAGTGCCATGTCACAACTGAGGTTGCTGGTAGGAGTGTTAGACCACTCCGTCTGCCACTTTTCGTAAATTTTCTCTCTAATTACTCTGAAATAGTCTCTGTGAGGTTTCTGGGTCTTGACAATGATATCATCAGATTCAGCAGCCTCTTTGGCTAGTATGTCAGCATTTTCGTTTGCTTCAATATTGACATGGGCTGGTACCAATGCTCTCTGTAATATTATAGCCTGGGTGTAGGATTCAAGATGGCCGACACGGTGTCATAACAAACGACGCCATTTGAATTGATACTGCGAAGGAAGCTGTGTGTTGCTCTGTACTTAATGCTTATTTTTCTATGAATAAGAGACTGTAAAGGTTTAGAATTATTCTAGTAAGTATTAGTAGAGTTGTGATCAATAATATGTAATAATTTTAATGTTGTAAAGAGTATTTACGCTGAAGAGGCTAAGACTATCTGGTGTTGAATTCAAATTTTCATATGTTGCTTGTTTGTCTGGAGTTAAATCTTGAATTAGTAAGCCCTGGGTCTATTCTGCTTACTTCTAAACTTGACAAGTAATAAAGTATGGTACCTAATACTGGCCATCATTATAGGTACCTATAACCTTGCGGCTAGCTAGTCGCAGTGAAGATGTACATTTCCAACTCTCTTATCTAGGGAGACTTAGAGAGTAGTGTTTTTGGATGGCTAGTTAGTAACTTAGTAGGTAGTCATTCTTAATTAAGACCATCATCCTATTATAATGTTTAATTATAGATGTTACAATGTTAATTTTGGAGAGAAATAAGGAATTTATTGACATATTAGAAAGTAATTTGACTTACCTAGCTAGGACTCTTATTCTAGGAGACTCAGAGAGAATAATGGCTAGGTAGTAATGATCATAGTATAAGAACCACTCTTTAGCTTGGATATGCTCCAGCCAGACGGCTGACTGCAGAATATGGAGCATTTTTTCAAGACTCTGCGACAAATCTGAGCCCAATTTTTGAATTTTAGAAATTGGAGATCTCTGCGGAGATCTGGATTCTTGAATTAATTCATATGTTACCATTAATTTAGCTGCGAGAGATTTTGAATTAATTCCTAGGTTACCATTAATTTAGCTGAAAGAGATTTTGAATCTGCTTCTGAGAGTCAAAGAGTAGCTCTCTCTCAAATTAAAATCTCAGCGGGGAAAGAGACACATTATGCTGAGTCAGCCTGAGTGGTGCTCCAGATTGTATTTGATGGTAAATTCCAATGACATGTCTGAGCCAGTCTGCAAAAGATGCATGAAGTTGTGAAGTTTATCCGGCCTTAAAATTAGTCTCCTGAATTATCCGGCGACAATTTCCTAATTAATTCCTATGTTTACATGTAATTAGTGGAGAGAATTTTGAGATTTTTGGTTATTTTGGAGAGAAATTTGAAAATCTTTGGAGACAAATTGCCTCAAAAATTAAATATCTGGAGACTGATTGTGCATGCTTTGCAGACTGGTATGATGGTGTCAGAGGATTTTTCAAATCTCCAAAATAAATATTCTTGCAATGTCGAAGGAATTTTAGGTATTTATCCCTATATTACCATTAATTTTTGGAGGTGAAATTGTTTAAAGGTTTGAGGACTACCTAGCCAAAATATGAGAAAATGTTGGCAGATATTTTACAGATTTTTGGAAAGGTTAGAGGAGTTCAGTGAGTTCAGATAGTTTCGATGACGTAATCAAATAAACGTTAACTCAAAGAAATTATACAAAAAAATGAAATGAACGGAAAATAATTAGTATTACCTTTCATTTTTCTCTCTCTAGTCTTTGTTTTATTTTCCTCAAAGACAAAAAAGACTTCTTAGTTAAATTGCAGGTTCTTAGTCTTCGTAATTCTAGTTGATCAAAATAAATAACAATTGCCTTTATAATTCAATAATTACAATTAAGTGGGGTAAATGAAAGTCACGGTAACACAATCTAATATAATTAATCAATTGGTTTACACTGTATAAAGTTTGAGTAAAATATCGATTAATTAACTTGTGTTTTATTTCTTCCTTGAATAGTGTTAGTAAGCTTGATTATAATAAGTCTATCGGCACTTAATTCACTCAGTCACTATTATGGAATGTTATTCAAGAGTTAACTGATCAAGAGTTCTAGATCGATAGAGCTCGAACACTTTATGTTAGACACACGGTGTACCGGCGAACACGCCAAGGAGTGACGATGAAGGAATAGAACTGAACAACTGAAATGATTCTCAATTGGGTTTTATAGGGAGGTTGAAGGCCAAATGCGCCCAGACTTTTCCCAGGTCTTGGGTGGTAAGTTCGACTTTATCAAAGAGTTAAGAACGGCGACATCAAAGTTAATAATATAATTGAATTCGTGTTCTTGCATGAGTTTACATGAGTTTGGTTCTGAATAACATAGTCATAAATATGAGTCGATGTGAGTGTTCTCACATGAGTTTGGGACCGAATAACATAACCATAAATATGAGTTGGAATTTCCTAACACCTCTTCCTTGATTAGCTATTGAAGAGTAGTACATGATTATAAAGTTTATAATCTTGTTAAAGATTATAATCTTTATAAAGATTAAAATACTTCTGCGTATTAACAATAGATCAGTAAATTAATTAGGTCGATTGTTATAATTAGATCGATTGTTATAATCAGATCGATTGTTAATAATTAGTAAGTCTAGTTACACTTTACCTAGTTAGGTAATACGGTAGTAAGGCTTAGCTCTAAATAAATCAGTCAGGTCAGTCGGGTCAGTCGAATGAAAAACAAAAGTATATAAATTTAAACTCAAATTAATTATTATTATTATTTTTTTTTATATTTTAGTAGGAGTTTAACGTCTGCTTCGGAACCAAAGTCCATATCGCTGACGTCAAAAGGAAATTAAATACAAGGGACTGAAAGAAGCAGTCAGAGAGGAAAGTGGCTCCATGAACAAAGTCACTTACCACAGTCAGTGACAATGCTCATGGATGCAGAAAAGCTACTCCGTGAATGCAGTCACTTACCAAGGAATGTGACGAACCGGGACACAAGCACCGGTGGCTGCACTCACGGATGGAAGAGGAAAATGAAGAGGTGATAGTAAATGAAGCCTACGAGCCTACCTAACACAAAATCTTAGACCTCGTAGTTGAAGAGCATAACCCTAGCGCTATCCTCTAAAACTGCAAGTAGCGTTAAAAAAATGATAAACATGGTAAAAATGAAAAAAGACAATCCATAATCCAAATTACAACAGTTCGGGGCCCAAGGGACGCCACCCCCCTTCTCTTCCATTCACCACAGACAGCTTCAGGATAGAGCCCCTGGGGGCTCAAATTAATTAATGTGAAATAATAATATGAATTATGAAAACACAGAAGTAAGGAGTTTATCAAAAAAAAATATATATATAAACAATATAATAATGAAAAATAAACGGAAACTCAAAGTTGAGAACTAAACAAAAAAATACGTTGATACTAAGCTTTAATAGGCGATGCAAAAAAACTGGTGGTGCACGAAATCAATGCACAAATCTTATGCATGAATATTATGCACGCAAGGGTGGCGCACAAGAATGGCGCTCAAGGGTAGCTCACTAGGATGACTCACTAGTCAAGAATGGATTTGTGGGAAACCAGCCACGCTCCACAAGAAATGATGGAGCTGAAAAAGAAAATAAAAGATAACGCTAATACATAGTATTACATACTAAATTGTTACCTAACTTTAATTCTCGTAATACAAGGGACTCAGATAAAGAAGACATAAAAATAGTCTCAAACTTCTTTTCTGAGTTTAGTAAACTTATATAAAGATGTACACTTACATTGTGCTGCAAAAATGAACAACGCGTAATCTTCAAAGACTTGACGTGAAATGGGACTATTGGCTCATGACTGGCCTTCCTCACAGCAGCGACAATGGCCAACAGAACCAAATAGGCACTCTTTTAGGCCTTTAACAGTAACAACACTTTAACTTACTAACAAGTGAACACAAACTGCTTGGACAGTACAAAAAATACGGGAATGCTAACTCCGACCATGTAAATATCATACTGAAATAAACAAACAGTCATTAAAAATTCACTAGTTCATTAATTCTAGTCAATTACACTATTAACATCTATATAACACAAATCACGGGAACACCTATATATTAGACAACATAGTTCACGTATTTATACCGACTAAAATAATTCAAAATATATCCTAACTAAAGCTTTCAAATCTCACCACCAGGAGCCATAACTTCAAGTACGGGGTTCACCTACTAAGGTACTTATAATTTTTTGGGAAAAACTAGTATTAGCAGAAGGAACGGTTAGTCACAATTATAATAAAAATATACAAAGTATTTTAATGCAGGAGAATACCGACTCACAACACTCCTCCCCACTTGACCTAATCGTCTCCTCAAGTTTATCTCTGCTCAAATACTCCAACGTCCTTGGTTGAACCCAGGGTTCCTCTTCTACAGCTCCGTGAGAGCATGTCACTCTTCTCCTCACCGTGGCACGTTCGTTCTCACCAGGCAATTTCTGTAATATACGTCTGTTGCCACAAGAGAAGAGAGGAGAACTTTGTCGGATCAAACGAGCTCGTTGACGTGCCAAAGCCGATACAGACATCTGGGAGCTTGGAATTGATATGGTATTCACCAAATCTAAAGCTGAAAGTCCTCTATTCAGCCAGTGAACACGCGTAGATACGTCCTCTTCTACATTGAGTTTGCTCACATCATCTGCACTGAAACTAAGTCCTGCAGTCAGAACTGTAGTTGACTTTGGAGTCCTTTAAATACTGTTCAGAGTTACCTACAGATCAGATTCCTCTGTGGAAGACAAATCAACGTAAGTCAGCATGGTGAATAATGAACCGTCCACACACCTACTATCAACGTCCAACATACTCCAGAATGTAGGACTATCAGCCAGCGATGACCAGTCCAATGAAATTGATGCAGAGTCTGTTCCACTAACTGAAGCAGAGTCGGTAGATTCTTCAGATAGCCTTTTGTAGTCATCTTCTACATTACAGATGTCTGAAAAATAGTGAAAAATGTCCTGACTAGGATCCTCGGAGGTGTCAGATGAACCCCTCTCCGACGAGGTCTCACTAACGAAATCACCATCCAGCGTAGAATTAGAAGAACTATCCGTCCAGTGTTCTGCATCACGGAATGGACCAGATAAACCAATGACAGGACTGCAGCCAAGTTGCAGTTCTTCTTCTTCAGACATTAACACTAAAGTATCATCATCGTCCACACTTGCATCATCTGGATAGCCATTTACCAGTGTGAAATAGGAGGAATGATTGAGCAGGTATCCAGGAGGCTTAAAATAGCGCCTCAACTGAGTATGGTGAACCTTGTGCTCTGTGTCCTGAACAACATGTCTGACAAGATAGGTAACTCTATTCAAATTAGAATTAATTACCTCATAGGGCCCATCACACCTGTTTGCCAGTTTATCCTGAACTCTGTTTCCAGGAAATACCTTCTTCCGTAAGACTAACTGTCTGGCCCTGAAGGGTTTGAAGGAAGGGTTTCCCTGCTTCCAATAGTCTTGTTCCTCCACCGGAACTGGGACCCCTCTGAACGATGAGTGTTCTCTTCCCAATAGGTAGTGGGAAGGGGTACTGTTCAAATCTGAATGGGTTGAAGAATTATACAAGATACAATACGAGGAATGAAATCATCCCAATTATGGGATTCTGCACCCTCGTTACGCAGTAACTCCGTTATAGTACGGTTGGTCCTTTCACATAGACCATTCCCTTGAGGTCTATACGCTGTAGTCCGGACATGGTTGATGGAATAGGCATCCAGCAAGTCGCCAAACTCCTTTGCTCTCAATTCTGGACCATTATCCGTCAAGATCTTCTCTGGCAATCGCGCAAGACAAGGCAGAACTCTTGTGACTAGAGCGGATGTTACTCCAGCAGCAGTCTTGTTACGCATTGGAACAACTGACAAACACTTTGAATTGGGATCCACACAAACAAGACAACAGTTATTGCCCTTGCTGGTACGTGGAAGACCTATTAGGTCCATTGTCAGAAGCTCAAAGGGAGATGATGTATGAACCTTCAGCATACCCAGGTAACATTGCGATGTTCCCGGAATATCCCCTCGATATCGCAACCTCCCCTCAGTATCGCGGCCCGATGTCCAGGGAATGTTCCCGCGACATGCATTACCAATATGATTCCCTTCCGACATTTTCGGGATATTCCCGCGATATTCCTAACGAATATCATCCCCATCCGACATTTTCGGGATGTTCCGGCGACATGTATTACTAATATCATTTTCACTGAAAATATGTTGGAAATAATTGACAAATACGACTGTATAGGTTTATTAACAGTACAATGATTAGATGACAAGGGTTTGGTAGTAACTAACTGACAGGAATGAAAGCTATCGTGATATAAGTATATGATAGTTGTCCTACCGGTTACACAACAAAAGTACATATATAACAAATATTTACTAATTTCAATTAATCACTCATAAATATTTACTAATTTCAATTAATCATTCATAAATATTGACTAATTTCAATTAATCACTCATAAATATTTACTAATTTCAATTAATCACTCATAAATATTTACTAGTTTCAATTAATCACTCATAAATATTTACTAGTTTCAATTAATCACTCATAAGTATTTACTAATTTCAATTAATCACTAATAAATATTTACTAATTTCAATTAATCAATCATAAATATTAACTAATTTCAATTAATCTCTCATAAATATTTACTAGTTTCAATTAATCATTCATAAATATTGACTAATTCCAATTAATCACTTATAAATATTTACTAATTTCAATTAATCACTAATAAATATTTACTAATTTCAATTAATCATTCATAAATATTGACTAATTCCAATTAATTACTCATAAATATTTACTAATTTCAATTAATCACTAATAAATATTTACTAATTTCAATTAATCACTCATAAATATTTATTAATTTCAATTAATCGCTTATAAATAGTTACTAAATTCAATTAATCACTCATAAATATTTACTAATTTCAATTAATCATATATGAATATTTCCCAATTTCAATTAATCTCTCATTAATATTTACTAATTTCAATTAATTACTTATAAATATTAACTAATTTCAATTAATCACTAAAAGACATTATTTTTCAATTAAAAACAAGAAGGATAAAATCGTAACATAAAAGGAAATTTCTTCAGGAACTACGATTGAGGGGTTGAGATCGACACTCTAAAACCTCTCCTTCGCGGCTGAGAGGATGCTGAAGGCATTCCCTCTCTAGATCGCAAGAGCCATTCGCTGTTGGAACCAGGCAGACGTTGTCTCAACAAGGCGTCTGAAGGAAGTCCTGCTCTTTGCAAAACCCGTTTTACAACATCATTCATTGCTGCATGTCTTGGGTGAAGCCCGGAACTGCACCTACAAGACAGGCCATGCAATCTTCTGACATCCATCCCACTACGACAACGGCAAGAATGTTGTTCACAAACTCTGGTACCAACTCTTAGATCAATGGCTACCCTCAGGACCTCTGGATCAAGCTGTGTACCCAATGACGGTATGGGAATCGCGTTCAACCACACTCCAGTTTCTTTAAGAGATGCAGATAACAGTTGTGCCCTTGCCACATGATCAGCTCTAGCTAACAGACTCCCCATTAATGAATGAGCCCGTGGTGTATCCCATTCTTTTTGACTGGACTCATGGACTGGTACCGGGAGACAAGCCTGTAAACCCCGCCTCCATGTCCCAACTGCATCCGTAAGCTCTACGGTATCCACTACATTAAAATTAGAAAGAATAGTTCCAAACAAATCACTCACAGAATACATTGAAGACACAAAAGCAGGTAAGGCAATATCTCCAGCTCTCCTACAACCCAGTCCACCAATGCCAACCAGTAAAGTTGCCTGAACCCAAGAATCAGCTGACATCTCTACATTGGTAACTCTCGTAACGGCAGATCTAAGTGATTCGTCAAAACAGCTAAGTTCGATCACGTGCTTGTAAGCTGGAGAAGCCCGCAGAACATAATGTAGCTTCGGAATGGAGAAAACATTTCACAACAAAAAGAAGGCTTGATGGTTATCCACCACCTGCAACCGAGAGACCATGAGTTGCAGATCTTCTTTCCTCCTTAAAATTTCCGCAGGAATACCCAAGTCACTTAACCCTAGTAACCTAGCCCCTAAAAGTTTGTTCACTAACCTACTCAGGTAACATTGAGATATTCCCGGAATATTCCTTCGATATCTATATATTCCCTCCTCATCCGCTATCGTAAAATGATATCGAGGGGATATTCCAGGGATTAGTGAAAATAAGTTGATCCCCTAATGATATCGAGGAAATATACCAGGAATTAGTAAAAATTAGTTGATCCCCTAAAGATATCGAAAGTATATTCCAGGAATTAGTGAAAATAAGTTGATCCCCTAACGAAATCGAGAGAATATTCCAAGAATTAGTGAAGATTAGTTGATCCCCTAGCGATATCGAGGGAATATTCAAGGAATTAGTGAAAATAAGTTGATCCCCTAACGAAATCGAGGGAAAATTTCAGGAATTGGTGAAAATTAGTTGATCCCTATCGATATCGAGGGAATATTCAAGGAATTACTGAGAATTAGTTGATCCCTTAACGATATCGAGGGAATATTCCAGGAATTAGTGATACTTAGGTGATCCAAAACGATATCGAGGGAATATTCCAAGGATTAGTGAAAATTACTTCACCCACTAACGATATCGAGGAAATGTTTCAGGAACAAATGAAAATTAGTTGATCCCCTAGTGATATCAAGGGAATGTTCCAGGAATTTATGAAAACTAGTTGATCTCTCCCCGATATCGAGGGAATATTCCAGGAATTAGTGAAAATTAGTTGATTCCCTATCGATATCGAGGGAATACTCCAAGAATTACTGAAAATTTGTTGATCCCCTAAGGATATCGAAGGAATATTTCAGTGATTACTAAAATTTAGTAGATTCCCTATCAAAATTGAGGGAATATTCCAGGAATTAGTGAAAATTAGTTGATCCACTAATAATTATAGAAGAAACGATTATAAAAGAAATTATCTATGAAATATGAAACTATATTTATCGATGATAAGATAACCTACAGATAAACTTGAGTTATCATATTGCATAAAGTTCATTAAAAATCCTACTTCTACTGTGTCCAGGATGGTCGAGTGGTTAGCGTCGCAAGCAGAAGTCAACAAGGTGCTGGTTCGAGACCCGCAAACATCATTTCATTTCTTTCCATTTAATTTGTACATAACAATGTGTATCATTCAACTAATTCATGTAAAGTCACACGTACATATGCTGTATATGCTAGGAAATGTTAATTTTGGTATTCTTATTTTTATATCTATCTTCTATTCTAGATATCCAGGGAATATTCAGGTAATATTCCCATTTGATCCACTCGATATTTAGGGAATATCCCCTCATTATCATGATTATCTCAATTTTATTCACTTGTTATCGAGGGAATAATAATTTCGGTATTCCTTGCCCTTCCCTTGTAATCGAGGGAATATTCTAGGGATAATATAATTAAATCCCATCATTATTCCCTCGATATCATTTGGGGATATCCACATATCGCTAAAACGTCATTATAGGACATCCTCTCGATAACGATGGGGATATCGAGGGAATAATCGCAGGGAGATTCCACGGAATATCCCGGGGATAATTTTTTGTTACCTGGGTAATGACTGGTCCAGGCGCGCCAGTCCTCACTAAAACTGTTATAAAATCTCAACAAATTGACTTTTCGATATTTAGTCTTTATGAAAACCTTCATCTGGTATTTACACATCCATTGATATACGCAAAAGAATAACTGCTAATTTGGAATAAAATTAACAAGAAAAGATGAAAAATAAATATTTATTAGATTTTCTAACTATTTGCTTAAAAGCCATTTTCATCACCCATCAATAGAATCCTTATAATATTCACAAAAGTGAATGAAACTTATGAAAATTTAACTGTTGATGGAGAAAGATTCAATTATGAAAACGATGCCAGAAAGAAACATGTACTATCGCGGAAAAGTGTATCCGTCCAATTGCTGAGGCGCGCATGAATAATCTAGTTCCCACTGTACCACGGATTATCGTACGCTACCCCAAATTCTCATTTTACCCCCGCATGTAAGAAATTTCCATTCTTTTTAATGCACTGCGGGACATTTCGTCTTCAGCCGTCATGGTGAAAAGTCATCAAATTTCACTCTCTCTATTCAAAAACTTGTGTTTTAGGCAGATCGAAAATTAATATTTCTCTATATACTAATTTCACTTATCCTGGATTCTTCAGTCTTTCTAGCTGAGGACTCTATTTTTTATTGTCATGCTCATATGGAACTATATCTTTTACTTATACATTGGTAAATTAATTACTTTCGCTTCTTTTATTTTCTAAGTTCTAAATTCAAAATTTTAAGCTATATTTTTAAACTGTGTGAATAATTGTTAATGCTACCATTTTTAGGCAGCTTATTCCTTGAAATTGGGATATTCGAAAGACAGATCACATTTCTGAGCTAGTTGTTTTCTTCTTGGATATGAACTCTAAATATTTTTACCAGTTGATTTTTTTCTTTTTGCTTATAGCTGAGACGAAGTCCAGCTCAATATCAAGTGTTTCTGTTCTTGAGATCATTTCGAATTATAAATTTATCAATATTTCACAGATTTTGTTGAAATTGCTGATGGAATTTGCAATTTATTACCAAAATGTGTGCTTTCAAAACTTTTGTATCTTTACTTCTGGACTTTGAAATAATACCGAACTTCAGAATTTTTTTCTATAGCTAGTGGAACCATTTTTTATATGTATCCAAATCTGCAAAATGTCGAGATTTGGAACAGTTTACGAAATAGCAAAATTAGTTTTTATGCACTTCTTTACATTACTCTGTACTAGTCATAAAGCAGTGCCCTCACGGTAAATGAACTATTTTATTTTGAAAAAATACGGAATTCGACTTTATATTATTGTGCCTAAATTCCTTTGAATACGATCTATAGACATGGAATAGAAAGAAGAAAAAAAAAACACCTAGAGCTGTAGCTTATAACCACATTTTATTTTTTAATTTAGCCTCTAGCCTTCTAGAGTTTAGGTAGGTATATACTTTATTAAATGTTCTATTATGCATATGATTCTTCCATTCGTAAATAGCCGCCGGTTTACGTCAATAGTTCTATACCTAATGTAGACTGTAGTATATACTCTTTGTTTAAACTGTTCTTTCTGTATTTATAAATACCTTTAAATTTAAATCTTTTTCAGGTTTTATAGTCTCACAATACCTATAGATATAACAATGTTTATACATGTTAAGAATTTATTTCAATTAATCATTTCTATTATTCATATATGTATCTTATCCATTACTCATTAACTATCTTTAATAACGCTTGTCGTTTGTCATCTGTTAACTTTTTTACCTTTACGAATACTGCAAATCTAATTACTTTTTCACTACCTGTGGTGCCATAAACATCTCGCATACCTGTGTTCCACCATAACTTGTAAGTAATTTTGTGTGATCCTTTTGACCTTATTAGTGTTTAAATAACTTTATTTACCATCTAGGAATTAGCTAATTGTTTAAATTACCATTATTTTGAATTATAAAGTTTGTCTCGAACTTATTTAATGCCGCATATCTCAAGCTATGAATGTTTAACTTTAGGATTTAGGAAACTACTTCAAATTTTGTATTGTGCATATTTCCTAATTAGGTTTATTTTGTCTGGTTTCAGGCACGTGTGTTTCTGATCAAATAGAAAATTCATTGGGCTACTCGACTTTAATAACCTACAACTCAGAAGTTAAACAATCAAAAGTAGTCCATGACAGTGCAAGTTACGAAATCTTAGATGTACCATCAGTCCGGGCATTAAGACAAGGGCATGGAGATGTTTAGAGGTAGACAAATTCCATTACGTGATTTGAGAGCGGCAGAGGATACCCTAAAAGATGAGCTCTATAATCACCTAGAAAGGACCAGTGCTGTTCAGAGCTTAGCACCTCAATCTTTGAGAGATGCTGCAAATAATTTAAAAATTTGCCGAACTAAGTATCTTCAAAGTAGTAGGGAATTATCTACTCGCCTATTAGAAGTTGGTTCTGTAAATGAATCGCTAGAAGTTAGAAATTCGAGGTATAGCCTTGTTAGAGAATGTAAGGAAGTTATTTCTTCAGTGAATTCTATCCTTAGAGAAGAGAATGAAGAAACTATTTCTAACGCAGACACTAACTCTGAAGTATCTGTCAATAATTACGATACTACTGCGCCATTCTCTACTACTGCGCCATTCTCTACTACTGCGCCATTCTCTACTACTGCGCCATTCTCTACTACTGCGCCATTATCTACTACTGCGCCATTCTCTACTACTGCGCCATTCTCTACTACTGCGCCATTCTCTACTACTGCGCCATTCTCTACTACTGCGCCATTCTCTACTACTGCGCCATTCTCTACTACTGCGCCATTCTCTACTACTGCGCCACCCAATATCAATGCGCCACCCAATATCAATGCGCCTCTCAATGCCGCTGCGCCTCTCAATACCGCTGCGCCTCTCAATGCCGCTGCGCCTCTCAATACCGCTGCGCCTCTCAATACCGCTGCGCCTCTCAATGCCGCTGCGCCTCTCAGTGCCGCTGCGGCAATTGCTGCAGGAGTGTCACTCTCTGCCTATGTTCCGAACACGGCAGGTGCTCCACTCGCTGCAGGTGCTCCACTCGCTGCAGGTGCTCCACTCGCTGCAGGCGTTCCACTCGCTGCAGACGTTCCACTCGCTGCAGACGTTCCACTCGCTGCAGACGTTCCACTCGCTGCAGGCGTTCCACTCGCTGCAGGTGCTCCACATGCTGCCTATGTTCCGAACACGGCAGGTGCTCCACTCGCTGCAGGTGCTCCACTCGCTGCAGGTGCTCCACTCGCTGCAGGCGTTCCACTCGCTGCAGGCGTTCCACTCGCTGCAGGCGTTCCACTCGCTGCAGGCGTTCCACTCGCTGCAGGCGTTCCACTCGCTGCAGGCGTTCCACTCGCTGCAGGCGTTCCACTCGCTGCAGGTGCTCCACTCGCTGATATGGGTTCTTACGTATCACATAGACTAAGAGAAGATTTGCTCTTTACACCCCGAAACATTTATGGTGGGGAGAGTCACATGTTTTGGTCATGGAAAAGAAGACTGGATAAAGATTTAGAATCAGCAAATGCATCCAGTTCAGACTGCATTTATATTATTCAATCTCATACATCTGCTAGACCTAGGAAAATAGTAGATAATCTTCTAGCATCTGCGTCTGACAATCCACGTTCAACATTAGCTATGATTTGGGACACGCTGACGAGTAGGTTTGGTACGTCATATAAATTGGCAGATGACTTGCTCAATAAATTGAACGCTCTTCCTGTGATAAAGAATACCAAACAGATTAGTTGTCTCGAAGATCTTCTTGATTTGAGCCGCATAATTGAAGCTAACATTCCTCACTGCCGTGAACTACATCAAATGAATCTCAGTTGCGGTATGAGAAAAGTATGGGAGAAACTTCCAGAACCACTACAACATCGCTGGAGAAAATCGTGGCATAACTATGAGTGTGCCATGGGTCAGGAACCACATTTTTATGTTTTTGTGGATTTTCTTACTAAGGTCGTTCAGGAGTTTAGTATTCCTGGGTTTATGAATAGAGTGTCAGGCTCTAATCAAAGCAATAAATTCATTCTTCAAACTGAAACTTCTTTAGGAGATGATAGACTCTCATGCACGTATCATCAAGACTCGAAACACCAATTGTCAGAGTGTCGTGCTTTAAATAACCTCCCATATCCTGAAGTAAAGCAAATTGTATTGCAATCAAAGGCCTGCTTCAGGTGTCTCAAATCTCACCAACAGAAAGACTGTAAATCTGAGATAAAGTGTAAACACTGTAACGGACGACATCACTCATTGATGCATAGAGGTACCGCTATTCAAGGAAGAGACGACAGAAATCGTTATGAACAACAATATCCCAGGCAGAGACCAGACACTAATCGCCCTTGGGAAAGGGCTCAAAATCAACCTCGGAACTCCCTTAATCTTTGCACTTCAGATGGTAACGGTAAAACTTATGGTATCTTTAGTAAAACAATGCTTGTTGAGGTAAGAGCCGAACCTAATGGTAAGACATTTCTTTGTTATTGTATCGTTGACGAACAGTCTAATACTAGCTTCATAGATGATAAATTGATAGAGCATTTCAAATTAAAAGTACCTTCTACTCAATATAAAATGACTACTATGCAAGGTGTATCATCAATGGTAAATGGCTCCATAGCTAATGGTATTCAGATAAGAGGAGTAAACGAGTCTAATTGGATTAAATTACCTCAGTTATTTTCAAGTAATTGTATACCTGACACTCGTTTCCAAGTAGCTACATCTTCTTCTGTTAGGAATATTAGAAATATTTCTAGATTCTCTAGTAACTTTATTGACAGTGTTGGAAACTATGAAGTTTTATTACTTGTTGGTAGTAACTGTGGTCCAGCTATGGCTACTAGGGTGTTCGGGAACCGTGCTCCTTTTGTTCATAAGACATCTCTTGGCTGGGCTCTAGTGGGTCCCTCAGTTTCTAATTCAAATAACCCTTACGCTGTTGTTCTCAAAACTCAATTAGATACTCGCGAACACTTTGAGGCAAACGTAACATTTCCAACTAGTTACAAATATCTAGATTCAACTGCGGAAACTGAAAACGATGAGTTATTAGATCTATCTAGGGATGAGAAGAAATTCATACATATAATGAATAGTAGTGTTGAATTCAATCCAGACGGTAATATAAGATTACCATTGCCATTAAAATCTAAATCACCTTTGCCTTGCAATAAAACTGCGGTATTCAATAGAACTTACAATACTCTTTCGCGCCTTACCAGGGATAAGTCAAAGTTAAACCAATGTCTGAAAGTTATGGGGAACTATATTCAAGATGGTCATGTTAGAGAACTAACTCTTAACGAAACTGACTACGAAACTGGCAAAGCTTGGTGGCTTCCAGTATTTCCTGTAGTGAATCAGAGAAAAAATAAAGTAAGACTAGTCTTTGATAGTAGCGCTAAATTCAATGGGATCTCATTGAATGATAATTTGTATCAGGGTCCTGACAATAATAACTTACTGTTAGGTGTTATACTCAGATTTAGATTAGGTGAAATCGCCTTCAGCGGTGATATCGAGCATATGTTTCACTGTTTTTATGTTCACCCTGAACATTGCAATTATTTAAGATTCTTTTGGTATAAAAACAATGATCCCTCTAACAGTATTGTCCAGTTTCAGGCTGTTGTGCACGTCTTCGGCAACACCTGTAGTCCAGCTGTAGCAAACTATGCTCTACGCTATGCTGCCAAGTACTCTCCTGTGGAGTGTCGGGACTCTTCTAGACTGTTCGTGGAGGAGTCGATGTATGTCGATGACGGTCTGGGCTCGGCTGGATCGGTCAACGAGGCTATAGGTATACTCTCAGGAGCTAAAAGTCTTCTTAGTTTCTACAACATCAGGCTTCATAAACTAGTTTCAAACTCACAAGAGGTGATAAATAGTTTTCATTGCTCAGAGAAGGCTGAGGAATCGAAGGAAATTTTCCCAGAAGGTTCTGTGTCCTCGACTCTTGGCTTGCTGTGGAAAACTAAAAGCGATAAGTTGATGCTAAGAAGCGACATGAAGTCAAAACCATTCACCAAAAGGGGCATACTCTCTATAAACAGCTCAATATATGATCCTCTTGGAATCACAGAGCCCGTAACACTTGCTGGTAAACTGTACCAAAGACAAATAATGCCACCTAAGACTAAAACTAATCTGTACGAGAACTATGATTGGGATGATCAGTTGCCCCAGAGATATCTACCTCAGTGGGAATCCTGTATGTCGTCCTTATCAGAAGTTTCAATCATAGAGATTCCTAGGTGCTATACTCCCATCGGCTTTGGTCCTGTAGTCAAGAGATACATCCACGTTTACTGCGATGCTTCTAAGGATGCTATAGCGTACGTATCCTATCTACAATCAAGCAACTCTCAAGACGTAGCCGTATCTTTCCTAAAGGCTGGTTCAAAGGTAGCACCTCGTCTGGCTACTTCCATTCCTCGCCTAGAGCTATGCGCTGCCGTGGAAGGAGTCATAGCTGCTCGAAGAATTCAAAAGGAGATCCCCACTGTAGATGGCGTCTACTTCTACACTGATTCACTTGTTGTGCTCGGCTATATTCGAAACGAGCAAAAACAGTTCCAACGATATGTTTCAAGAAGAGTTGAAATAATATTGCAGAACTCTTCTATTGACCAATGGAAGTTTGTGTCAACTGAAAAGAATCCAGCGGATATAGGAACCAGAGCTCACACTCCACAACAACTGCTTCAGAGTTGCTGGTTGACGGGTCCAGTTGAGCTCCAAAAGCTGGTAACACCTGAAAGCAGTGAGGATATTCCCCCACTAGATGAAGAACTTCCCGAAGAAGTAAGTCCAAAGAAGGTCTTTCTTTCACAGCTGAAAATTCAGACAGTTTCTGGTCCCTGTCTCAGTGTGTCGATTTGTAATAAGACAATGAATTGGGACAAGACTATTGGAATTGTGAAACTCATTCTAAAGATGAGGTACTGGTTAGACAAGGCTCGTCAGAACCTAGGAATTTCATTAGCAACCCGAACACCTTGTACCGACCGTTCTACAGCTGTGAAGTTTTTGATAACGTGCGCGCAACATGATGTGTACGGTGACGTTATTGGTAAGATTCAACAGGGAGAGACAATAAGCATAAAACATGAACTATCCAAACTAGACCCATTCCTTGATCTGACAGGTGTCATCAGAGTTGGTGGGAGACTAAAAGTCGGTCCCTTCGCATATGAAGTGAAGCATCCAATCCTACTTCCGAAGAATCACCCTGTTAGCCTTTCAATTCTTCACCATTGTCATCACAAAGCTATGCATTCAGGAAGGCACATCACTCATGGTGCTTTAAGGGAGGCTGGTTATTACCTTCTTGGCAGCTGTAAGACTGTTAGAAGTATGATAAGCAGCTGCTTTGTGTGTAGAGCTCTAAGAAGTCCGTTGCAAACTCAAATGATGTCTAACCTCCCAATACAGAGACTAGAAAAGGTACCCCCCTTTACAAACACAGGAATAGATGTATTCGGTCCATATATGGTACACGATGGATCAAATACCAGAAGAACAGTTGCAAACAAGAAGCTCTGGGGTTTACTCTTCACCTGTTTGTACAGCCGGGCAGTTCATATAGAACCTCTTTCCGGAATGGATATAACTCACTTCAGGAATGCCCTTAGAAGGTTCTGGAGTATAAGAGGCTCTTGTAAGTTCATCATCAGCGATCAAGGAAAAAACTTCATTGGCGCAAAACATCAAATGGAATCTTCGCCAAGCGTGATCCAACTGCAGAAGTTTGCTGAAGAACAAAATATCCAATGGGAGATGATAACTCCTAATGCCAGTTTCCAAGGAGGAATATGGGAACGAAAAATTGGTGCAATAAAGAGTTGTCTCAATTCTTCACTGAGACAAATGGGAAATAGATCTCTCTCAAGAGATGAAATGACTACTCTATTTCAGGAAGCGTGTTCCATTGTCAACAATACTCCTCTCTGGGAGGTGTCATCCGATCCAGCCGATCCTTTGCCGTTGTCACCCGCAGGACTTCTCACCATGAAGGAGGGTCCTGATCCTCCAACTATGGAGATATTTGACAAGCGGGACTTGTTATGCTATGGTAAGTTAAGGTGGAGACGTGTACAATTCCTAGCTGATCAGTTCTGGTCTGGTTGGAAGTTGAACTATATTAATAGATTACATGTTAGGCATAAATGGCAAGGTAAAAATACATGTATTGCTGTAGGTGATCTTGTACTGTTAAAACAGAAATCAAAGAGGAACTCTTGGCCGATTGCTTTGGTTAAAGATGTTAAATTAGGTAAAGATGGCCTTATTCGTTCTTTAATATTAAAACTGGTATCTAGTGTCGATGGTAACATTAAGACATCTTGTTTAGAGAGACATGTTCATGATACTGTTTTGCTTATTCCATCATCCACACATAAGTGTTCCTCTGTTATGTAGACTAGCTATATATTGATGCTTATAATGTATAACCATTTTGTGATTTGTAGTAGACTTTCATAATCATGTGGGGAGTGTTAAGAATTTATTTCAATTAATCATTTCTATTATTCATATATGTATCTTATCCATTACTCATTAACTATCTTTAATAACGCTTGTCGTTTGTCATCTGTTAACTTTTTTACCTTTACGAATACTGCAAATCTAATTACTTTTTCACTACCTGTGGTGCCATAAACATCTCGCATACCTGTGTTCCACCATAACTTGTAAGTAATTTTGTGTGATCCTTTTGACCTTATTAGTGTTTAAATAACTTTATTTACCATCTAGGAATTAGCTAATTGTTTAAATTACCATTATTTTGAATTATAAAGTTTGTCTCGAACTTATTTAATGCCGCATATCTCAAGCTATGAATGTTTAACTTTAGGATTTAGGAAACTACTTCAAATTTTGTATTGTGCATATTTCCTAATTAGGTTTATTTTGTCTGGTTTCAGGCACGTGTGTTTCTGATCAAATAGAAAATTCATTGGGCTACTCGACTTTAATAACCTACAACTCAGAAGTTAAACAATCAAAAGTAGTCCATGACAATACACTATAAAAAAAAGGGAAAACCTACGAATAATTTTCGGAACAGCTGGATGCTCAAGGTTAGTGTTAAACGGTAAATGTAATTACGTATATTCACATAATTTATTTTTCCCATGATTTTCATCTTCTAATTCTACTAACAAATTCTCGTTTTTATTTTGTGCATGTAACTCTTAAAAAATTTCTTTCTTTCTGGGTAGCAAAGAATTTATAAGCCTGCATGAGCTCTAGGGTCACGCAGGTAAATTGCGGCCCTTCAATTTTTTATTGCAGCCCTCTCAAGAGAGTCTCTAAAACATTTTGAATCAAAATTACATTAAAATGTTGCATAGCTATCAAAATATTGCATAGCTATCAAAAGAAGCACAGTGAATGCTATAACTTATTAATTTAAGTTTTGACGTGTGTTTTGAAGCTATGATGTTTCAGTTGTTAGAGGCTGCAGTTAGTAAGTATGCCGCAATTTACCTGCGTGACCCAATCATGAAGCTGTTTGTGGTGGATTTAATAGAAGGGGATTCTCTTTGGCCTCGAACTGTTGTAATTTGGATTAATAATTGTCTTTTTTCATTCTTATTATGTTTATCTTTTTACGCCACTTGCAGTTTTAGAGTATTGCACTAGGTTTATACTTTCAAACTACGAGGTCTTTGACTTTTGGGTTGGTTAGGCTTAATTTACTATCCCCTTTTCATTTTAATCTTTCATCCGTGAGTGCAGCCTCCGGACCTTAAATTGGGTTATTTTTTATTCTTTTTAAGTGAATGCATTATCGGAGTAGTTCTTATGTATTGGTAGGTGACTTGTAGGTGACTTTGATCTTGAAGCCACTTTCCTTTCAGACTGCTTCTTCCAGTCCCTTGTATTTAATTTCATTGTCAGCAATTTGGCCTTTGGTTCCAAAGAAGACGTTAAACCCCTTCTTAAATTAACAGAGATTATTTATTAATAACTTTATACTAAAAAACTATCTTAAATTCATAATAGTAAATATGTAAGATATTCATGTTGCATTTATGAGAGTTTTCAACGAATGACACTATGTAACCGTCATGAATTGAAGAAAGAGGCAGAGAATTTTTCGAAACGAACAGTTGCAAATTGGATGATGACCAAGTTTTTTTTTCCTTTTTGTTTCATTGAAATTCACTGTTTCGTAGAACAGCACTAGATAGGGATAACAATGTAGTCTTAGATTGTTTATTAATATAATTTGCAATATGTTTTTGCACCCTGTTTGTTCATTTTCCTCTTACTTCCGCGATAACTAGATTCTCATTCCGTAACATTCCATTTAAGAATCTCTTTCATTCCATTCACGGCGTCTCTTTCCAATCTAACTGCTAGATCTATATTAAGATCTTTTCTATTTATTTTCCGATTAACGAAATCTCGAAACCATTATATTCGCATCGAAACTATTCAATAACAATAACTTATATACTAATTTATATTATTAAAATTTGTTTCCAGTTCAATGGGTAGAGCGAGAATTCGCTAGGTGGAACTCTAAAGACCACTATCTATGACCAGATCACTTCTCCTCACAAGAAAGCGGAAGAAACAAACGACAGCAGTGCAAATCTCCCTATTCTCAATTGGTAAGGACAAATTTCTATTAGTTCAGTGATAATTGATAGAATTAGCAAAGTTATTCGTATCAGTTATGTTTCATAAATATATAATTTAAAAAATGTATGAAAATTGTTTAAAGATATAATATAGTAGGCTAATTGCAAAGCCCCCAGTGCCTGTATCCTCAATCTGTTCAGGTGAATATAAGAGAAGGGCACAACAGCTTCAGGCTTATCATTTTTGTGGCTAATTATAGTTTCTGAGGATAACTCGTATGTTTTTTTTTTGTCCGGTAGGCTTCATTTATTATCACCTCTTCATTTTCCTTTTCCATCTGTGAGTGCTGCCACCGGTGTTGGTGACTCTTTTCGTCACATTCCTTGGTAAGTGACTGCAGTCATGGATTATATTTTTTGCATCCATGAGCGTTGTCTCCGACTGGTGGTAGTTAATTCTTTCATGGAGTCTCTTTCCTTTCTAACTGTTACTTCAAGCCCCATATATATTCAATTTCTTTTCAATATCAGCGATATTGCCTAAAAACTTTCAATTAAATTGATTGTCAATTGTAAATTATTTCGTCCAAATACTTTACAATTGGTAATTGTAAATACACAACTTTTGGTTTCTGTAGTTTCTGAAATACTGAATCCTTAAATACTGACTGACTGTTCATATCCACTCCATGGTGATACACGGTTATTTATTTTGCTAGTATTAAAATTTGCAAATATTCAGAGTACTGGTAATAATTAATTAAACTCTTATATAGATACTTGTATACAATTTTTTTAACATCTATTGAGAGAGTATAATGGTCGTTCTAAAGAAAATAGTTCATTATAGTTGTATCAACTAATTTTTTTTAACTGTAGCTTTTTGTTTATTGCCTAGTTTGGAACTCTTGAATCATTAAATCATTAAACTAAAAAACGTTTAAATTTACTGATAATACGAATAGCTTAATTTATACAATATTCTAGATTACTTCAACATGTAACTTGCCGCTAAAATGAGTTTCTACAATATTTCATTAGTCTTGTGACATTCATATTTGAACATTTAAATAAAATTAAGTAGTTTAGTGACATTGTTCAGTATTTTCAACTTATTGACTTTCATTTTTTCTATTTTAAAGTTTCGTTCTTTGCATCTTCTTTGACAACAAATCGAATAAAATTAAATACTTCCTTCCATTTTTGAGGCAAATATGTATTACCTTTTTTCAGTACAATTTCTGTTTCCATAAAGCTATAATCTTATTTAAAAAAATGACCAATATTTAATTACAAGAAATTAGTAAAATTCAATTATCTCTTTTGTAGAGTTCTTTTGTTTCATTTAAATTAATTCGACTTTTTCCAATTAGTTTGTAATATAGTCCTTTGTAGTAAGTATTCTACGGATTGGAATTATTAGACTTTATCTAACAGTTAGTCTCGAGTAATGGAAGGTATATGTAGCGTTTCTATAAAACCACGTTTCTAATGCTAAACATCTATTCAACCTTATCTTGCAATTTCCAAAAATAGCTTTGTTGTCTTTTCTTCACTCATTTTAAATTATCCTTTTCTCTCCATCGTTTGCGGTCTAACCTCTTAATTCATCAACATAAAGAAAAAATTAAAAATATTAGATTGAGTAGTCACTCTATTTAGTCCTTTGGGTAAATATTTTGTTAGTTTGATTTTTAAAATTCGAAACGCACTCTGATCACAGTGAGGATTTTAATCTATCTGTGTTCTACTTTCCATTAATCTTGTTTTCTATCAAATCTTGTTTCTTCCTTGCCACTCGAATGTGGATACTTTTAACATAACTGAATGTGCTTTGAATACATACACATTGTTCAGGATTTTGTAGAATAGAACTAGGGTTATGCTCTTCAACTACGAGGTCTTAGATTTTTGTGTTAGGTAGGCTCGTAGGCTTCATTTACTATTACCTCTTCATTTTCCTTTTCCATCCGTGAGGACAGCCACCGGTGCTTGCGTCCCGTTTCGTCACATTCCTTGGTAAGTGACTGCATTCACGGAGTAGCTTTTCTGCATTCATGAGCATTGTCACCAACGGTGGTAAGTGCCTTTGTTCATGGAGCCACTTTCCTTTCTGACTGCTTCTTCTAGTCCCTTGTATTTAATTTCCTTTTACGTCAGCGAAATAGTCACGATATAACTGAAGTACGACGTTAAACCCCTAGTATAATAAAAAAGATATTATAGTATGAGATTAAAATAAAATCTATTCAATTTGTTTTATCTTGTTAATAATTGCTTGTAGCGTAATTCTAAGTCAATATCAGAGATTTTTTAATCAATTTGTTCGTAAACATTTTCAGATTCAAAAAACTTCGCACCACTGCAGTTCTCATCAGGACAGTTCTCATCAGGACAGTTCTCATCATGGCAGTTCTCATCAGTGCAGTTACCATCAGTGTAGTTCTCATCAGGACAGTACTAATCACTATCAGATGAGTTCTCATCATTCCCAGGAAGTCTGGTCTCATTCCCTGTGATATCCATTTATTCATGCTTATTACTTTTAGATTTTCAACGACATTTCTCCGTGAAAAGGAAGTGCATAAAATACCGAACTAATTTGTGTATTTTATTTATTGCTATGCGTTTGAAAAACTTTAATCTTAGGTAAATATAGAATTAATTGTATATAGTAAGTTCATGTTAATCATTCAACCCTAAGCTTTTATAAATTGTTCTAAGATTGATACTTCATGTAAACTAGTACTAATCAGAAATACTTTATTTTAGTAAAAATTGTATCGGGTAGTTTTTATTTTAGAAATAACCTGCAAATGTATTTAGTCGTGTAATAGTTTTTTAAATTTTTACCTAATTTAATTGTTATCTTCAACTTTTGTAAAACACTATTTTTTATAAATATAAAATAATTATCCATTTTCTAATATTGATCCTTTATTTATCTTATTTTTTAAGTAAAAGACTAATATTGTATGATAAGAGATAGAACTTGCAAGTTGAAAGCCTTAGTTGACAGTTGTCATGAATCCCAGTTTCACTCCGATGTCACAAATTAAGCACCAAAACTGCAGTAGGCTACATCAGTTCTGTTCTTGGAGAACTTTCTTTTGGTTCATCTCATAGAACTTTGTAACTTATTTTATTTTCAACGTTGGCGATGTGACATTTATTGAGAAGAAAAATTATGATCACTTCAGTTATTTTTAGTTCACTATAGCACTGCTTGTCAATTGGTCGTGCAAGCATTTAATATATAAAAATTTTAAACTGAAAAGAATCAGTTCACTTGATAAAAAATCCATCAAATTACAGCATTTAAAATCTAAACTAAACGAAGTTACAACTTAGTCATAGTTTTATTTTATTCTTTAGCCTAAAAGAATTTTAATTAAATAACTTCAATAAAAGATAGAAAGTATCGGTATAGCCGTATAGGTATTTAGTAATTACTTATTTATAAGTTGATGAAAATAAAGAAAAACGCTTGCCAGCAACTTAATGATTGTTGTTGTTAAATTAAGACGTAAGATGAATTATTAATTTATTATCATTTTAAAAACACAAATTTTGATAACTTCCTCATTTGGCCAATATATTGAATGAATTAAAAAAGATAATACACTTAAAGGACTTCGAAAAAGAAGAGAAACTTGTCTTATCGACTAAATTAGTCACCACTATTAATTTATTGAAATTCTGAATGCAGAAAATCTCCGGATTATAACCGAGACAGGTTATATCCCGTCCAGCAAATTATTTAAATGTGAAAAAAATGCGAAGCTATTAAAAATCATATCTTTAGACGATTAAATGCTCTTGTGTGAATAATTATAATATAAAATATTCGTGGAATAAGAATTGACAAAACTATAAGTAAAACTGTAGACATTTACCACAAAGTTGAAAAAGTGTATTATAGTTTTAATAATATAGCCTAAAGGAGAACAAATAATTTAAAGGTGTAAAAGAAGCGAAGTAATTTAAAATCATATCTGAAGAGGATTAGTTTAATGTTCTTGTGCGAATGGTTGTCATAAATAATATTTTTGGAATTAATGAGATTTGATAAAGCTAAAGCTAGAAATCTACTTTAACCTCAAAATCGAATAGTTATTACTCATTAGTTTCAATATTAGAACGACAATTGGTCAAAAATAAATTGCATAAAAACATACAAGAGTAAATCGTACGAAATATATACCAAGGTTAATTGAATGGAAAATTTCAAAATTATAAATATGCATTTCAAATTATAAAAAAATACATGTATTCATTACAAAATGAACATTGCATGGATTATACAAATGGAACTATATGTTTATACTTTAATTTAAATAATACAAAAATAATATCTATTCACTTCTCAGAAATCTATATAAATCACCCCCCCCCCTCGTCCCTCCTCTAGATACACATATCTAATCCCCCATTTCACCCAATTACTCTAGCATTTTACCCCAGCAATAGGCTCCTCCTTATTGGGGGATTTTTGAACGTGGAGGAATACTCTCTAAAATGCCACATGCAGGAAATAAGAAAGGTCAAAACTGCTAAAATAGCATACTACAAAAGCTGACGGATACACTTTTCCGCGAAAGTACCTCTAATAGTTTTTGATATATAATGACTTGAGACACTCTGTATATTTGAATAAATGCTCATAGTATGAGTATCTTGCCTTTTATCACATTCTTTTTCATATAATCATATGATTAGTTTTCACTATACACTTCATTGGCGACAAAGATGGCTACTGGGTATTTTGGGCAGTTGTCAATTTTCTGCGCCAGTGAGGAAAAACTCTCGAATTATTTGGAGAGAGTGGAAGAATTTTTCATCGTTAACGATGTCTCTGACGATCGAAAAAAAGTTGCTATGCTTTTGACAAGTATTGGCTCAGAAGTATATAATGTTGTGAAAAATTTGGCCCTTCCAGATCTGCCGTCTAAAAAGAAATACGCAGAAATTACGAAGCTGCTATCTTCTTATTATGAACCGGAACCAATAATAATATTTGAGCGTTTTAAGTTCAATAAACGGGACCAGTTATGTGGAGAGTCAGTTAAGAATTCCATTGAGAGCTGAAGAAAATGAGTAAGGATTGTGACTTTGGTGATTTTTTGGAGCAGGCACTATGCGACCGTTTTGTATGTGGTTTGTATGATGATAAGATACAAATGCGTCTCCTCTCGGAGAATAAGTTAACCATAAAAGGAGCTTTAGACATTGCAATGTCATGGGAGACTGCGGACAGGGAAACGAAACAAATGAACACTGAAATTCAACCGAAACATGAGAGCTTCCATGTTAATGCAGTCA
This sequence comes from Caprella mutica, assembly GCA_947561585.1. Lineage (NCBI taxonomy): Eukaryota > Metazoa > Arthropoda > Malacostraca > Amphipoda > Caprellidae > Caprella > Caprella mutica. The sequence goes on along the minus strand of CANNZV010000938.1, from coordinate 238,841 downwards.
AAGATGTGCGAAACCGACCAATGGAGTGTTATTCATGTGGTGGTAATCACTTGCGCAAGACATGCAAATTTAGAAATGCAAGTTGTTTCGGTTGTTCCCAGCGAGGTCATATTACTAGAGTATGCCCTGAAAAGAAGAATACTGATAGGAGGAACTATAGTAATTACTCTAGAAATAGAGGGAGGATGCAGAGACTTCAAGAGGAGGAGCACTATGACGAGGAGCAAACCACACACAAAGGGGTGGAGCTTAATCGTAACAGGTGTGAAAAGAAGGAGGAGCTTCACTTTCTAGGGTCAGTATATGAGATTAGATCGTCGAATAGCCCTATCAAAATAGATCTGAAATTGAATAATATTCCATTAGCTATGGAACTAGATACAGGAGCTAGTGTGAGTGTAATTAATAGTAAGATTTGGCATATGTTAGGTAGGTCAAAGTTACATCCAGTTAAAATTATATTGAAAGATTATTCAAATAATGCTCTTGACATTTTAGGCGAAGTTAATGTTAGTGTAACGCATGAGAGTTCTGTTTTAGTATTACCAATAATTGTTGTGAATATTGATAGTCCTCCTTTGATCGGTCGAAATTGGTTAAAGAAAATGAAAATTGATTGGTCAATATTTCAAGTGAACAGAATTGATGAAAACCAAATCTTGAAATCTTTGTTAGATAGGAATTCAATGTTGTTTGACGATAAGTTAGGCAAAATATCTGATGTTAAAGCAGTAATTTCTATGGTAGATAATCTATGCCCGAAATTTTATAAAGCTAGACCTGTGGCTTATGCATTAAAGGATAAAGTTAGTTCAGAAATAGATCATTTGGAAAGGTTAGGCGTGTTGAGCAAACTAGATTACTCTGAATGGGCTGCCCCTACAGTTAATGTATTAAAACCAAATGGCGCTATTAGAATGTGTGCAGATTTTAAAGTATGTGTTAATCAACAAGTCAAAATTGATAAATATCCTATTCCAAGAATTGTGGATTTATTTGCTTGTCTATTTGGAGGTGTAAAGCTCACTACTCTTGATTTATCGGATGCATATTTACAAGTAGAATTATCAGAGAAATCTAAGAAATATTGCGTTATTAATACTCACAAGGGTTTTGGGATTCCTTGTGCACCTGCTATTTTCCAAAAGACTATGGATACTGTTTTGCAGGGTTTAGATGGAGTAATTTGTTACCTAGATGATGTTATGATAACGGGTAGAAATGACCAAGAGCACATTAAGAATTTAGAACGAGTATTAGATAGATTTAGAGAGAGGGGGTTTATTTTGAAGTTAAATAAATGTAATTTCATGGAACCACGTGTCAGCTATTTAGGACATATTATTGATGCTGATGATTTGCATACTAATGCTGATAAAGTGAATGCAGTATTAAATATGAAAAGCCCTGAAAATGTGTCTGAGTTGAGGTCATTTATTGGACTAATTAATTATTACGGTAGATTTTTACCTAAGTTAGCTGATTCTTGTAAACCTTTATATGACTTATTGATATAATTGGTCAGAAAAATGTCAAAATAGTTTTTCGAAGTTAAAAGAAACCTTGGTAAATAGTCCCGTATTAGGTCATTTTGATATCAACAAACCCATTGGTTTGTCATGTGATGACAAACCAATGACTCTATTGGTTTAGGTTCAGTGTTGCTCCATTAATTAGAAGATGGGAGTGAGCGCCCGATTGCTTATGCTTCAAAATCTTTGTCAGTAAGTGAAAAGAGTTATTCACAAATTGAAAAGGAAGCATTAAGTATTATTTTTGGGTTGAAAAAGTTTCATCAGTATCTGTACGCTAACCAGTTTAAACTCATTACCGATCATAAACCTCTGTTGAAAATATTTGGTCCAAAGGATGATATTCCAGTTATTGCTGCAGCTAGATTGCAAAGATGGGCAATATTGCTGTCAGGGTACAATTATGAAATTGAATATAAGCGATCGGAAGCTCATGGTAATGCAGATAGTTTGTCTCGTTTGCCTCTACCTACAACAGATTCTTCTGTAGTGATGCAAACACATTACTTGTGTGTGCATAACTGCTCTCGCAAACCTATATGATTATGTGTAATGAACATTCAAAGTTAGTTACCATTTGACTCGCATGAGATGAACATCTAATCTCAAGTCTTAGTTAGTGAGACAATTACTTGTGAGTGTTTTAGTGAAGTGCATAGTGAAAATATATATGCTTGATACAGAAATACAATCTCTTTAAAGTTTTAGTTAAACTTATTATTCATCCTAAATACAGTTAAGAATTGACCATAGGCCTGAGGTCGGAACCATATAGGCAAGGTGGTTCTAGGGCATTGCAATGAGTATTTAGTAGAGAGAGATAAACTGAGTAAAAAGGAATCTGAAATATAAGATAACAGAGTAGGATTCTGATCACGCGTAACCCATACAGTGGACCTTTATAAGGTTTCACAGTTGGTGAGATAACCCACAGAGGGGGACCATCACATTGGTGGCAGTATGGTGTGTGATTAAGTAATTCGAATTTAACGAACGGAAATTCAATTACTAAAGTGAAAGTTGGAGAGCTTTGTAGTTTACCAAAAACTAAGTTAACCATCTGATTGGAGAGTATTTGATTACAGCAAGACCGGGTTTTGCGACCCTATATGACGGTACGATCCAATTAAGGTGTTCAGTTTTTGTGATAAAATATAAAGATTTTTCAACTCAAGATCAAGCATAAGGCATCTCGAAAATTATCGGAAGGATAAATAGAGTACAGATGGCCTAATTTCTGTGAGAGCAGAGACAATCAGTGAGATTAACCAATTCGGAAAGTCTACGGTGAATTAAACACGGAGGGAGGAAGAGACGACTTGTACGGGTATAGCGTTGCACGTTGGCGAATGTGGACAACATCCAATTAATCAATATACAACATGCAAAAAAGCCGTAATTCAACCGGAAACTGAGAGTCTAATTTGTTTAAACACTACATCTGAATAGTATTTATTCAAACTGCTTCATTCAGTGTACACGAGGTGACACAGTTAAGATCATTGCAAAAGTCGCCGAAAACATCTGAAAAGGGAGACCCGCTGTTCATGGAACCAGAGTTGAGTATAAGCAGATTAACGATTAAAAAGCGTTGTCACATCCTTGTATTTATCAGTTACATTTGTGAATCAGTCGCAGCAGGTTCTCTGAGAACTTAGTTCAGTGGTGAAATATCAGTCTCGCCAAGTCAGTGTTTATGTGTATTACATTAGCAACATTAAAAAGAAAAAGGTTAGTTAGAAGAAATATTTATTATTATAGGATGTATTTTGTTAATGCATTTATTTCAGCTTTATAATATTATTGATGTGACATGTATTGATATTTAATTTTATTGATTTAACTGATTTTGCTCTATTTTTGCATGTTTTATTTCTATGATATTTTCATAATTATACTTTCATAATTTGTTTTTACCCACACATTTATTTTAAGTACACACTAACATTGAGTTAAGAATGAGAATACATGCAAAGTTCGGAAGAAGAAGTAGTTAACCCAAACCCAATTGAATTAAGGTCTGGTAGAAAGACAAAACCCCGAATTAAGAAGAGCAAATCGAAGAAACAAAACAATACTCATCCTAAGGTACCGATTATAGAGCAACAGAAATTAAATAGGATAGTTATAGACAAATAAGATACAAATACTTCAGGGACAATGACGGCGGTTGAAATGACACAAGCTCAACTACAAGAAATAATTAAAAGTAGAAGCACAACAATCATAAATTCTGATTCCTTGCCGATATTCAGAGGAAGAAGAAGACCAGAAGATCCAACTTTCGAGGAGAAAAACACCTTTAAGCAGCATTTGAGTCTATTAAATAACCATATATCCAGTTTAGGGGACAAAGATGATGCTGAAAAGAAGAAAATCCTTCTCAGAAGCGCTGATTGCAAGCTGGAAGATTTTCAAATTACTGTTAATAACGTTGTTAATGGAAAAACATTTATAGATAGCACCTACGAAGAAATATTCACAGTTTTAGAAGATATATATGTGCAGAAAGACAGTAAGGACATCTACACTCTACAGTGTATGTCACGAATTATACACCAATAAATTGAAAGATGAAACTACAGCTGCCAGTGATATATTAAGTACATTGGAAAAAATAGGTGAAGTGAATTTGAACCTTTAGCTATAACAGGAATTAATTTAAAGACAAATAATATTTAGATTGTATTTTTAGATCTTTTTAGTGAATCCTCCTGTCAATGGCATCAGGTTGGAAGGTGAACCGGCAAACAGGTGCCTAGCACTAGATCCACGCTTATCACCTCAAGCAGCAGTAACAGATAGCTTAAATGAATATAGAAATATAATTAGGAAATATTAACTAGGACATATAGTAATTAGGAAATATAGTAATTAGGAAAAATAGTAATTAGGAAATATAGTAATTAGGAAATATAGTAATTAGGAAATATAGTAATTAGGAAATATAGTAATTAGGAAATATAAGAATGACAATTTAGAAAGTAAATTCTTTATAATATAATGTAAATTTGTTATTAATTATACGAATTAGTAGAATTAAAGATAAAAATAATTTTAATATTAGAGTTAATTCAGACCGAAGTCAATTTTATGATAATTGAAATTAGGGGGCTATTGTTTAAAGATGCTTTTATTTAAATTCAGAGATTTTAAGATCTTAAGGATAGTTGAAATGTTTTCAAATGATTTTAACAAACTAAGACCAGTAAGTAGAGCTAGAACAGACGAGCCTTACCGGTTTGTCAAAACTAATCCTCAGTGGCTGGTTGGAATCCCCTCGTGAGTCGAGTGCAGGTCCTAGTGACGACGGCTAACGGTTAACTCCTCTCCTCTCCCTTTCGACTTCTTATCTCTCCATGTTTAGAGTAGAGACGTGAAGTAACGAGCTGTTCACACCGTGGTAGTTGGGTGTGAAGTCTGCCTGGCTCTGCACATTCTTGACTGACATCTCCTTTGGTGAAAAAATAGGAAGCCAGAAAAACGGATTCAAACACATGGTTTTAGGCTAGTCATCTCAAGCTGCACACTTACTGATCGAACAAATAATGAATACCTTCTCATATATGCAACCTGAAACAACCAGCCCAATATATTCAACAATAGGTGAGGTCACAGATCATATACTAAATGACGACACAATCAACGCGCAATTTCCTGCAAGAATTGCAGCTGAAACTGATCAGGCATACAACAACAGATTGAAAAAGCACGCTAAAGATTTAATGAATACAGCCATGTTTTAAACAATATTGGGACCACAGATCAACCCTAATATTGTCAAGGGAGTTATTGAAGGACCGTTTAAAACAACAGCTAATTTAATGTCCACTACAACAAAGAAAATAAGGTCTTTGCCTCATGACAAAAAAATCCTATTTCCGAAAAAGAATTTCAATAACACAGAAGCTTTTGTGATACAAAATTCTGATCAATTTGTAGGTCGATGATTATCACGATGATATGCAGGAAGGAACAGCAGAGGCATATTACGCATATGATGCTAGGCAGAGAGGTACACACAGTAGATATGCACGAAGATGTAGATACAGACACAACCACCAAGGTAGAACAAATGTGACAAATATACATACCCACACACCACAGCAGAATAGTGACACAATTAGGTGTAACAGATGTAACAATTTAGGACACTTAGGAAGAGATTGCCGTACTCAACAACCTTTTAACCGAGGTCAATTCAAGGATTTTCGCAGGAAAATGTAAATACGAACGCTGAAATAAATACAGAGCATAAAGTTAGTAAACAACTTGGTAGGATTAATTTAATAAAACATTTAGCAAAGACAAATGCGATGGCTTTTGGTAACTCCGTGCACACATGTGAATTAAACATGAATAAATTAGATCCTGAGTACGTTAAATTCAATGGTGAACTTATTTCGTCACTCAATTCAAAAAATCAATGCGAATGTAAAAATAAGTTCGATTACCTAAAAGAAGTGAGTTTAAGCGATGAGGAGGTAAGTACAAGCGAGACGTATATAGCAGCTCAGTTCGTAAAAAATAAAGATGAATTAAGCGGATTAAAGGACTGTCATTATACAATGAAAGTGACTTCTAAACCAACGATAATATTACATAGTAAAGAATTTGATTGGGAAGCGTTAATAGATTCAGGTAGTGAGCGAACGATATTAAACAGTCGTAATTTCAAATATATTGCGAGTAACGAAGAAATAATGAGATCGGATGTCACTATTAAAGGCATAAACGGTCGTTCCGAAGTAAAGGGTGAAATAAATTTAGTATTGTCATCCAAGTCAAATAAAATACGAGTAAACTTTTTACTAATCGACAACGCTAGCTTTTCATACGATATGATATTAGGAAGGGATGTATTAAAAAATGCCCAAATCAATTTTGATAGAAATAATTTGAAGTTAGGTGAAGAAAAAATTCCGTTTATGGAAAAACGTAAAATAGCTACTAAGGAATTATTAAGTACGGACTGCTTAATAGCAGAGTTAGTTCTCATTTCTAATAGGTCAAAGAGGAGAACTTTAATTAGAGAAATAAACGAACGAACCGACAGCAACAGTAGCATTGCGAAGGTAAGGGTTAAATCTCAATTAAAACAGAAAGGGCAAGCGGAGGTTATGAAGTCCGAAATGAAAACAAAGCCTAGAAAAAAAAATATAATACGCAAGAAGAACGGTAATGTTCATATAAGTAGCCAAGTAGTTGAGGCAAATACTATACAAGTAATTTATGGTTTCGTTAAGAATAACGAAGCAGGAAGTTTTATCGTAGCTAAAAGAAGTTTCAGTTCGGGTTTAGTGGTAGCCGAAACCCTAATAAATATAGAAGAAAGTAAAAACGAAGGGGACCGAGTGTCTATTTGCCCAGTTTTTGTAATGAATCCGACTGATAGTGATATCGTATTGAACGAAAATCAAATACTAGGAACACTAGAAATCTATGAAAAACAAGTCGAAGTTAATATAGCGACTATTTCGGAGTGTTTAAATAATAGGACTCGTAAATCTAGATTAGGAAACGTGTTGAGTGACGAAAAAACAAAGCCATTTGAACGAAACATTACCCCTGATTTGATTTATGAAAAGTCAATGGTACATGCAGTTGGAAATAATGGAGAGCCATTAGTTTCAGTGCATGGCAACCGTGAGATAAAGTGTAAAATATCACGTGACGGAAGTGCTGATAGAAGCCGTGATATCACAGTAAGAAGTGATGATGTAGAAAACAATTCTCAGACAACGCCATCAGCACTGAGAAGTTTAGTTAATGCTGACATATCATGTGGAATGTCAGAGTATGAAGACAAAACAACACAGTTATTAAATGACTTTAGAGACGTAATAACTCTTAAAGACGAACCAATAGGAACCACTAGTATCTGTACACATAGTATAAAATTAAGAGACCCTAATGTAGTAATCAATAAAATACCGTATAGAATACCACATAAATTTCAAGAACAACTTGAAGAAGTTAATAAATCAATGTTAGAAGAAGGAACTATTGAACCTTCAATGTCCGAATTCAATTTTCCCGTTATCGTGGTTCATAAAAAGAATGGGGAAATACGTCCCGTAATAGATTTCAGATCTCTAAATAAATGTGTACATAATTATACAAGGGTTTCCATTACCAAGAGTAGACGACATGTTAGGATCACTAGGAGGGTCCAAGGTATTTTCTAGTTTAGATCTAAGGAGCGCTTTTCACCAAGTGAAAATATCTGAAGAATCTAAAAAACTTACAGCATTTGCGGTAAATGGAAAAAAAAATCATTTTCGCAAATTACCCTTCGGGTATGTCAATAGTCCAAAAGTATTTCAAGCAATTATGACAAAAGCGTTAAACAAAGTATTAGGGAAATTATGTTTCGTATTTATTGATGATATCCTAATTTTTAGTCGATCATATGAACAACATTTAAATGATATTAGCCAAGTGCTGATGAGTTTACGTGATGCTCATTTGAGATTAAAATTAGAGAAGTGTGAATTCTTTAAACACGAAATCAACTTTCTTGGACATCGAGTCACGACTGAGGGCATACTGTGCATCCAAAACGAAAAACTTAGAGAAGCATCTAGACCAACAGATGTAAGAAACTTCTGCGTTTTTTAGGACTTGCGAATTATTTTCGTAAGTTCGTCCCTAAATTTAGCCAGAAAGCCGAACCATTATACAGACTATTAAGGAAGGACACTAAATTTGACTGGACTGACGAATGTGAGGCTAGCTTCACTAGTCTCAAAAACATTTTGACATCAGATAAATTATTAGCTCACCCAAATTATTCCAAACCATTTTATTTATTTACTGATAGCTCAAGTGTTGGAATTGGCGCAGCTTTGCTACAGCCAGATTCGACCGGGAGCAAAACATTAAGACCCATAGCCTATTTCAGTAAATCATTAAATTCAACTCAGAAAAGGTACTCAGTTACAAAACAAGAGTTTCTTGCGATCCATCTAGCATTAAAGGAATTTCAATATCTATGTCTAGGGTACCCTATCACCATTTTAACTGATCACAAACCCTTATGCGCGGTTTTTGGTAATAAACTTCCATTAGATTCGGCGATGACAAGGTGGGCAATCGAAGCCAGCACCTATGATTGTAACGTGAAATATTTTGAGGGAAAATGTAATGTGGTAGCAGATACTCTAAGTAGATTACCTCCTTTAACGGAAGAAACAATAGATGAATGCGAACTTTTAACACCATCTAATGAAAGTTTTAGCTCAATTGAAAGTTTTATAGCAACCACAAGATCGAGGGCTAAACTGAATGTACCACAAATTATTGACAACAATGACAGTGAATCAGAAACAGACTCAGAAAATGAACAAGAATCCGATCCTTCTAAATTGTATAAAATCAACAAAGAAAAACCATTTCTGAATTACATACCTAAACACGAAGAAATAACATGGACTTTAAACAGACTAAAGACAGCACAGTCAAAAGACTTTGCTTGTAAGGAAATTATGGACATTTCAAATAGGAAAAAGCTAGGTACAGCTAAATACATAGCTGAGTTTTTCATATTAGACGGAATATTATATCGACATAGGAATATAGATACTAGGGCAGCCAGTATTATTAATTATGTTATACCAACTGAAATGATCAATTTAGTAATTAATTCAATACATTTTAACACGCATTGTTTTTTTAGCTCATACGCTATTTAAATTTCGACTAAAATACTATCATTTTCAAGAAAGATCGGTCATAGAATCTTTTATTAAAAGATGTGACGTTTGCAAGATACTTAAGGGAAGCCTAGATACACCAATTAAATTATTGTCTGCCCCAGTAGCTAACACACCATTTGAAACAGTTTCTTTTGATATTATAGGACCTTTTATTACAACTGACACGAACAACAAGTACATTTTATCAATAACATGTATGTTGACACGATATAACGAATTACACGCAGTAGCTGACAAATCAACTAACACAGTTATTGATTGTCTAAGTAAAACATTTAGCCGTTGCGGATATCCCAAAACGCTAATGTCAGATTGTGCGAAAGAATTTAAGTCTAACGCAATTAAAACTTTCAGTGAAATACATCAGATATATAAATGTGAAGTGCTACCATACTCAGCATATTCCAATGGAATTTGTGAAAGCAACAACCAAAGAATTAACAAGCTATTAAGATTTTATGTAGCTACAGTAAATCACGATAGTTGGGACATGTTTCTCGATATTGTCCAAAACACAGTCAACAGTCAGGTTAATATGTCCTTGAAAGATACTGCTTCATTTGCCATGTATGCTCGAGATACTTCGCCAAATATACAAGCAGAAAATATGGATAACATTTATAATTTAGATGCATCAGAATCAATAGTCAAAATTAAGGCCAGACAAGCTATATTTATTCAAGATCAGATTAGGGCTAACATAATTAATCAATCAAACAAACGCATAATTTACCACAATAGGACACGAAAAGACAAAATTATACAGATAGGTGATCGAGTATTAATTAGAAACCACCAGAAAACACATAAACTACAATTGAATTGGATAGGACCAGGTACAGTATTACAGGTCAAGAAAAATAAAGCCATAATAAAAATTGGACATCAAACGATAACAAGTAACATAAATTACTTAACTAAGTTAGAAAATTTCACAACCAATTAATTAAGTAATTTCATTACTATCATTAAACAGGAAATCAAATTGTGAGCAATTTGAATATAAACATCATGTAGGTAGCCCAAAATAGGAACACATAACACGTAGGAACATTAAGTAACTTGAAGTAACATGTAACATATAGTACAGGAACACTTGACATATAACTCAGTTACATGCAAAGATTCAGAGAAATGTTTACATTTTTTTGCTTACGCTAGTCAAACAAACACACATTATGCAGCTCATTGTTAACAATACAATAATTACTTTGCTCAGTAAGAGAATTATTGTATCAATACAATGATAATTTTTAGCATGTAAAATAATTGTATGTATTTAATTTAAGTTGGTGGGATGAATTATGAATTTTATTAATATAAAATTTCATATAATAATTTTAAGGTGATTAATTTTTTAATGCATGTTAATTTTAAATTTTGTGTTTATATGTTTAGTGTAACGAATAAGATGAATTATACTTTGTCAAAATGCTAAAGAAATGTAGAAGTTAAATTGTTTAAAATCAGAATGAAAATTAAAAATAAATTTAAAATCATGATGAAAGACTGAAATAATTTAAAATCAAAAATAATTAATTCACACTGAGACTGATAAATTATTTTAATAAGACCAGGGGCCATGAATTAACAGTATCGTTTTGATTTCAGTTACACGGAGACAGCCATACCCAGCCATTGACAGCTTCTCAGCCATACCCAGCTATTGACAGCTTCTCAGCCATACCCAGCCATTGACAGCTTCTCAGCCATACCCAGCCAGTGACTGATCCTTAGCCACTCACAGCCGGTGAAAAACGTTTGCTGTAACTACTTGACACACTGACATATATTTCAAGGTCGTGAGAAAACAGCTGACAGAATGGGACAAACACAAAGCAACTTCGATTTGAACTCTGTCGTAGAATTGATCCAAAAGTCTACGTCAATGAATAAGGCTCACCTGGAGGCGACTATAAAAAAATATGGGGACAACACAGTATGACCTCATACCTGATTTATTTAGCGATGTGTTGGTATTAACTCTGACATTATTAATGGTAGTAATCATGGTATGTGGGTACACCCACGCTAAGAAAGTTAAGTCCGATGAGGATATGAAGATGTACGAGATAAGGAGTTTGAAATCAAAAATGGCGACGGAGGCCTTTAACCAAATTAAAAGTAGGAGCCCTTTAGAACAGGAAAAATAATCGGGACGGTAAATTACTTTAATGACCATGCAATCAACATTCAGGCGACAAATTTTATAATAATGCCTCATAAAAAACAAAAAACAAAAACCAAAATTAATATTAAAAGGTCGAGTAGCATTTAGGAAAAAATTTAAAAAAGTCAAATTAAATTAGATCATTACTTTAAGTTTTTAATTTTAAGTTTGTTTAATTTTAAGTGAAAATTAAACAATAATCGTTTCCAATTGAATTTAATTTTAAGTTTACATTTTTTTCGATGTTAATTTTAAGGTTTATTTTTAAGGATTAAGACTGTCTCAAAATTTGATAAAGATGATCAAAATTCATAAAAAAGAATATAAATTGATTAAAAAGTCATAATATACGATATCATTACATAAGATAAATTATAACGAATAATCCTTTTTATCAATAAAGTAGGAATTTTATTAAAATAAAACAAAACTAAGTTAAATAAAATATTTTTTTATAATAAATTTTTTTTGAATCATAATTTTTTTTAAATGTAATTGAAATAACAACTATGTGTAATATATTGGAGTGAACAAAGACTCTGATAATATTTAGAATAATATTCTAAATATTAGGAGGGGCGAGGTGAGAGCTCAAATAGATTAGGCAAGTTTTACATTTATAAAATGAAAAAATTATTTATTTTGAACTGAGACATAGTAGGTAGGAATAACTTAGAATATTTAGTAATAAATATAAAATATTGTTAAAGCAAAAATTAAGATTGTATAGGTAAGATAAAAATTAAATGAAAATTTTATGGATGCACTTTATTTCTGAAATATTTTTAGAATGAATTAAACTTATATTTTTCAATTTGCAAATAATACACTTATAGCCGGTTCGAGAAATTTCAAGAGATCCAATCCACAGGTTTCCACTAACAGAGTGCGCATCTGAACATTGTTAACTAACGGGTAACAATGTGCAGACAGGCCAGCTGGTAGTTTGGAAAATGTGAATTGTAACTTTGAAATTTGTAGTGATGCGATGTAGTGATGCAAACACATTACTTGTGTGTGCATAACTGCTGTCGCAAACCTATATGATTATGTGTAATGAATATTCAAAGTTAGTTACCATTTGACTCGCATGAGGTGAACATCTAATCTCAAGTCTTAGTTAATGAGACAATTACTTGTGAGTGTTTTAGTGAAGTGCATAGTGAAAATATATAAGCTTGATACAGAAATACAATCTCTTTAAAGTTTTAGTTAAACTTATTATTCATCCTAAATACAGTTAAGAATTGACCATAGGCCTGAGGTCGGAACCATATAGGCAAGGTGGTTCTAGGGCATGGCAATGAGTATTTAGTAGAGAGAGATAAACTGAGTAAAAAGGAATCTGAAATATAAGATAACAGAGTAGGATTCTGATCACACGTAACCCATACAGTGGACCTTTATAAGGTTTCACAGTTGATGAGATAACCCACAGAGGGGACCATCACACTTCATTTAAATTACTATACATTGGGATTGTTTATTTTTGGCTAATAGAATAATTATTCCTTTGGTTTTTCGTAGGCAAATTTTGATGTTATTGCACGAGGCGCATCCTGGAATGGTAAAAATGAAGTCTTTGTCACGGTTACATGTTTGGGGGCCAGGTATTTCAGCTGAAATAGAAGCCTTAGTTCGGGGATGCGTTTCTTGTAATGAAAATATGCATAATAACAGTAAGGTTTCTTTGCATAATTGGGAACCATCTGTTAAGTGTTGGCAGAGAGTTCATATTGATTTTGCAGGCCCATTTATGAGGTACATGTGGCTTATTGTTGTTGATTCTTATTTTAAGTGGTTAGAAGTTATTCAGATGAAATCTACTGTGAGCGCTTTGTTAACGATATTCTCACGTTTCGGTTTTCCAGAGGTGTTGGTCTTTGACAACGGACCACAATTTATTAGTTCTGAGTTTGAACGTTTCTGCTCCTTCAATAATATAAACCATGACTTAACACCTACTTACCACCCTAGTAGTAATGGTTTAGCTGAGGTTAAGGTGAAATTGTTTAAGAATAAAATGAAATCTATAGTTAAAACATTTCCCAAAGCCAGTTTAGTTGATATTTGTCAACTTTTTCTTTTGAACTATAGGAATAGCCCGCATTCAGTTTCTAATGTTGCTCCAGCTGAGCTGTTGTTGGGAAGTGTTGTTAGGTATAATCTGTCTATTTTATCTAATAAATCCATTGATGTTATTGATAATTGTAAAAGTGTTTCTATTTGTAAAAATTCTAATAAATATATCTTTTCTGTAGGTGAACTTGTTTGGGCCAGAGCATACGGTGGTCCTTCCAAATGGGTGCGGGGAATAGTAAAGGCACGAAACAGTTCTCGTACTTATAAAGTCTTGGTTGGCGAGAAGCTATGGCATCGACATGTCGATCAATTAAGACTCTGTCATGCTGATGCGGGGTTTAACGCTCTCTCCAATGATCCTCTGGACTCTGACGATACTTGCATGTACATTCAGCCAAATTGGTTACATGTGGAGACTCGGGAGTCACGAGGAGAGGAAGTAGCTGAGACTGACGAACAGCCGGTCAAGCGCTACCCAGCCCGTGACAGAAGGCCACCTATTCGTTTTGCCGATGAATTTTCATATCGATAGGAACAATATTGATTTTGTAGTTTTAGTTATTTTTGTAATTTAGAAATTTTGTATAACTTATTAGAATCATGAATATTAATAACTGTTTAATAGCTTAGGAAGGGAGATGTTATATGTCCATGTACTTTTGTTGTGTAACCGGTAGGTGATACAACATCTGTGTGTGTTACTAAACTCTACTACTATCATGTACTTATATCACTATAGCTTTCATTCATGTCAGTTAGTTACTACCAAACCCTTGTCATCTAATCGTTGTACTGTTAATAAAACCTATACAGTCGTATTAGTTTTCACTATGCACTTCAATATTTATGAGTGATTTCTCGAAATTAGTAAATATTTATGAATGATTAATTGAAATTAGTAAATATTTATGAGTAATTAATTGAAATTAGTAAATATTTATGAATGATTAATTGAAATTAGTAAATATTTATGAGTAATTAATTGAAATTAGTAAATATTTATGAATGATTAATTTAAATTAGTAAATATTTATTAGTGATTAATTCAAATTAGTAAATATTTATGAGTGATTAATTGAAATTAGTAAATATTTATGAATGATTAATTGAAATTAGTAAATATTTATTAGTGATTAATTGAAATTAGTAAATATTTATGAATGATTAATTGAAATTAGTAAATATTTATGAGTGATTAATTGAAATTAGTAAATATTTATGAGTGATTAATTGAAATTAGTAAATATTTATGAGTGATTAATTGATATTGGTAATTATCTATTAATTATTAATTGAAATTAGTAAATAATTATTAGTGATTAATTGAAATTAGTAAATATTTATGAGTGATTAATTGATATTAGTAATTATTTATTAATTATTAATTGAAATTAGTAAATATTTATTAGTTATTAATTGATTTTAGTTAATATTTATGAGAGATTAATTGAAATTAGTAAATATTTATTAGTGATTAATTGAAATCAGTAAATATTTATTAGTGATTAATTGAATTTAGTAAATATTTATAAATTATTAATTGAAATTATTTATTATTTAAGAGTGATTAATTGAAATAATTAGTAAATATTTATAGGTGATTAATTGAAATAGGTAAATATATATGAGGTATTAATTGAAATTAGAAAATTTGAGTGATTAATTGAAATTAGTAAATATTTATGAGTGATTAATTGAAATTAGTAAATATTTATTAGTGATTAATTGAAATTAGTAAATATTTATTAGTTATAATTTGAAATTAGTAAATATTTATTAGTTATTAATTGAAATTAGTAAATATTTATCAGTGATTAATTGAATTTAGTTAATATTTATGAGAGATTAATTGAAATTAGCAAATATTTATTAGTTATTAATTGAAATTAGTTAATATTTATTAGCAATTAATTGAAATTAGTAAATATTTATAAATTATTAATTGAAATTATTTATTATTTCCCGCGCAAAAAATGGATATTCCCAAAACCTTCTCTGAATATTCCCAAGGAATATTCCAAGATGATCATTTTTTGATATTCAGGGAATGTAGTTTTTTGACACTTTCATGGAATAGTCCCATAAATCACAAGGGAAAATCTAGGGAATCAAGGAAACGAAGTTCAATGGAATAATGAAGGAATGCCAATGGAATAAGACATCCAAAGTAAGAGGGAATATTGAAAGAATATCTATGGAATAAGACAACTAAAGGAAGAGGGAATATTGAAGGAATACCTATAGAATGATACATCCAAAGTAAGAGGGAATATTGAAGGACAACCTATGGAATAAGACAACTAAAGGAAGAGGGAACATTGAAGGAATACCTATGGAATGAAGCATCCAAAGTAAGAGGGAATATTGAAGGAATACCTATAGAATGAGACATCCAAAGTAAGAGGGAATATTGGAGGGAAAACCTGTGGAATAAGAAAACTAAAGGAAGAGGGAATATTGAAGGAATACCTATAGAATGAGATAATGAAATTACCAATCGGTGAAAACTGTGTGTGTGCGGTAATTGAGTAGGTACAACAATTAATCAGTTTATTTGAACACAAAGACATGGCATGTTATCTTAACAGAATGTGGACAGCAACTAACCATAGTAAGAAAACTAGCAAATGAATACACAACCTACTACAAAGAAAACGATAAAAGAAAACTTTATTAGGGAAAACTTCTAAAAATAATTAACTCATAAAAGACTTAAAATACTAATCAATGTGACATTTTAATATGAGACATCCAAAGTAAGAGGGAATATTGAAGGACAACCTATGGAATAAGACAACTAAAGGAAGAGGGAATATTGAAGGAATACCTATGGAATGAGGCATCCAAAGTAAGAGGGAATATTGAAGGAATACCTATGGAATAAGACAACTAAAGGAAGAGGGAATATTGAAGGAATACCTATGAAATAAGAAAACTAAAGGAAGAAGGAATATTGAAGGAATACCTATAGAATGAGACATCCAAAGGAAGAGGGAATATTGGAGGAATACCTATGGAGTAAGTCATCCAAGGGAAGAGGGAATATTGGAGGAATACCAATGGAGTAAGTCATCCAAGGGAAGAGGGAATATTTAGGGATTACCCATGGAATAAGTCATCCAAAGGAAGAAGGAATATTGACGGAAGAACAATGGAATAAAACATCCAGAAGAAGAGGCCACGATGAAGGAATATCAATGATAAGTAATTCAAAAGGAGGGAATAAATGAAACTAAATAACTTAGTCTACGAGTGGCCGTGTAACACTAATTACTTGAGTGCATAGCTCAATTGTCACATAGCTACACACCAAGAAGTGTACCGTGAACAAATAACTTTGTTTTAAAAATCTACGAATATTAAAACTTAAATTTCAGGACACATTATTTAAATCTAGGTATTTTCACAATTGCCCCTTTGTACTGGTATGGAATGAAAGAAGCTAAACATACGTCAATCATTTTATTAAAATATCAAATCGCACATGATTTAGAAAGGGCTTAAATTAATTGAACATAAATTAATTCCTGTGTAACTTTTTTACATGTTATAAAGGCTCAATCTATTAGCTGTCAGTAATTTTCACTCGATATTTCTCACTTATTCTATGGCGCTATGGTTGTACTTTTCACTTGCAAAGTTTTCAATTTTTAGTTAAGAAAGGCTCACAGGTTTCATTCACCATCACCTTCTCATTTTCCTCTTCCATCTAATAATGCAGTCAACACTCAACAGTGCTATCATCTCTTTTTGCAAAATTATTGACCAATACAATCGATTGGTGGTAGCTATAGCTTACATGTGCCACTTTCCTGTGTGACAACTATATAGTACAAAGTCTTTTGTATATGGTTCTTTACTTAAGGAGGAGCAAATTTATTCAATCGAGCAATTAATTTTGTCATTAATCTTAAACTCCTTCATATTGAATATAGTGGTGTCAGTGCAGCTATAGCTTTAGAGCAAGCGCTTCATACTATATAGTACACACAATGAAATGAATAGGACATGTCTCTAGATTTGTAACTTCTTAGCCAACCATATTGCCAGAAACTGTGATAGTAGTACCTACGGAGAAATAAAATAATCAGTCATCATTTATCAATAACCTGTATTCAATTAGTTAATCCATAAATTAAATAAAAACCTAAGTGAAATTATTCTTTCAAATTTTAAAAGAGGAAAAAGTAGATCTTAAAGGGAATACAGATTTAGATAAGAAAAAATTTTGAGAAACAATATGGGTAAAAAAATTCAAATATAAGTAAAACAAGAATGAACGAAGAAAAGCTACTATGAATATTTTTAACACTGAAAACCATTACTGGCACTTTTAAAATTTTACTATTAAACTCTAATCAGTTAAAGAACAGGTCACTGAAGAAATAATTTTATGAAATTTTATATTTCAATTACAGAGGCTAGAGAATGTGTATTGTTTAACCTAGGTTATTGCTAAATATTAATAAACATTTCATAATATAAATTAACATAGTGAATCCATTTACAATCAAAGTATAAACTAAGTATACATATGAATAGTTATAGGCCTACAAACTGAAATAGTACGGTGAGTATAGCTAGGGTAAGTAGGGTCACGCAGGTATATTACGGCACTTTAATTTTTAATTGCGTTCTTCTCAAGAGAGTCTAAAAACATTCTGAACCGAAATAACATTAAAATGTTGCATAGCTATCAAAAGAAGCTTAGTGCATGCTATAATTTGTTAATCTAAGTTTTTAACGTGTGTTTTGAAGCTATGATGTGTATGTTGTTAGAGGCCGCAGTTAGTTAGTGTACCTCAATTTACCTACTTGACCCTACTCTTATTCCGTTATCACCACATATAAATATTTAACTTTAAACAAAAATTTAAAATAGTTGAGTGATAACTGCTGTTGATAAAATATAAACAATGGTGTACATTCGTTAAACATTTGCAATCACAATACTAACCTCTTTTTTTCTTGAATTGACATTAACTTAACTACTGTCTCTTATAGCCCGTCTATAACGTCTGAACTGCAGTGCTGCAAGGCGAAAACTAAATTAGATAAAAATTATTCTGGGTACCTGATTCGCAACTTTTACTAGTTTCGGATTTCATAAAAACGAAATAATTAATTTTTGTAGGTACTACTAATTTTTAATAGGGAGCCAGCATTTAATTTGCTCATGTGCAGCGGCAGCGGCAGCACCGCTTCTTCTGTGCTAATGTAACGGTAGCGGCATCGCTGCTACTTTTTTCAGAAGCGCTAGAGGTATTTCGCGCTACAGCGCTGCCGCTTCTTTTTAAATCAAAATGTTAAAGTTATTTGAGGAATCTAGATAAAAGTCTAAACAAGTGCCCGACCCAAGATGGTTAATCAGTTGTGAGTGATATTCAGAAAAATCCGCGCAGAAAGACCAACTGATATTCAAACAATGATTCATAGTAGGTACGACCATAATAATGATACGAAATGTGAATATTTGATGTTAAGACAGAACCGTCTAATACGATCAACTTACACAACGTCTTACGCTTTTAAACAGGTGTGTTTATTGCATTAAAATGAGTTTAACTCAAGTGTTTTTGTTAAATGTTCTGGAAATGTGCATCTACATTGCGAGTAACTTTAGAAAATTGTAAGTAATTCAAATATTTTTTCGGATGCTAAAATCATTTTACAAAAAGTTACTCATTTTCAGCGTACTAAGCATATCACTAAAAAGACGTAAATAAACTTTTAAAATAATTCTATATCTATTTTGGTAAGGTTTTCTAGACTCAGCGTTGAAAATATTTTTACTTAACTCAAGCTTTAAAATTGATTATCCAATTCATCATCAGGAGAAGTACATAAATTTAAAAGAAAAACCATTGCCTAATATGATCACCTAAAGTAAATATGATACCGACCTCATATACAGTGTGTTTGCAAAAATATATCCACCAAGGTTCATAGACCATAACAGGTTAAACGAATATAAATAGTACGAAATGTTACTAAGAGCTGCGTTTACAATTTTTTTAGATGAAAACCTATTCTTTAGATTAAAACCTATGAAACCTATGTTACAAATTATTGACATTTTATATTGTCTATTTCTTATTTTATTATTGCAATATTATGTTTGTTCTTATTTGAGGCTTTTAGCTACAGTAATTAAAGCGGATGAAAATGTTGACCAGTGCCCATTAATCAACGGACAACGGAGTGAATAGCAGTTAGTTTTTTGTTCTTTTTGCAGTGATAATAACCGTTTCATTGAAATATTTTCACACCATTCGATAGATTATTAAAATTTGAACAATTCTAACTTGAATCACGCCCGAGTTTAATCTATCGTTTAAGAGATATTCAAGAAGAAAGACAGAAATTGTTCCTTCCATTGCTAATTGTCGTAGTGAATAGCAGTTAGTTTTTTGTTGGTTTTGCAGCGATAATAACCATTTCATTGAAATATTTTTAAACCATTCGATAGATTATTAAATTCTAAAGAATTCTATGTTGACTCACGCTCGAGTTTAATCTACCGTTTAAGAGATATTCAAGAAGGAAGACAGAAAATGTTGTTATCTCAATGGCAATTTTTTCCCCATTCGTTTAACCTGTTATAGTCTATGAACCTTGGTATCCACTGCCTTGAATCTGCAATATTCATCATTTCACGATGATACGCATAATATATTGGTACCATAGATACGTAGATTAATATTGATGAATTATAAACTTATAAGATATATTCAATGGCAGTGGACACACTGTATTACAATTTTCTATTAATTATTTAAATAAACTACCAATTCTAAAATAAAATAAAAATTGAAAATATTACATACTAAATATGAAATCATTAGAAATTAATGTAAAAATCGAATTAAAAATATAAAATAAAAAGAGAGATGAACAAAGAAGTGACTCAAGAACAGTCACAGAAAACAGTCAAGTAAATGATCTGAATCTTTTCACTGTTACAACCATCCCCAATTTAATTTATGATATTACACCATTTCTAATTCTTACACTCAACCTTTGAAAACAACAATAAAATAACTCTACCTATTATATTATCATACTAATGTATTTATATATGATAATATAACAAGTGAAGCCTAATAATCTATATCTATTGTGATCTTTTTTAGCAATAGCATTCGTGTGTAGTTTAACTGCTAATTTATAGTCAATATCCGGTTCGATTTCCCTCTTTTCCACCATTTTTAGAAGACGCGAATCCAACTATCCATCAAATCTGTTAATTTCTGAATTGTATCAGACGTTATCGTCTTACAAGAGTCTTCAGTATCCTTCCAGCGCTCATCTTTCGACAAGAACTGACGTCCTCCCACATACACATTCTGCTTCAGAATGGACTGAGGATCTTCAAATGGGTTTGAATCTAGACAGAGACTGGCTATACCATCAACTTGTCATTGACGAACTTATTACTCCTAAGGAAACTCACAGTTCCCATAGTAGAGTGAGAAGGAGCCTTGTTATGTATGAAAATAACGTTTTTTTTAGCACAGCAGGTTTCCTTTTCCACAATTCAAAAAGTTAATATAAGTAGCACACTATTACATTAATAGGCAGGTATAAATATACAATAATATAATAGTGATTTAAGCTGTATTTGAGTTAATTAACACATAAAAATGTTTACCTATCGATTACAGTTATAAAATTAAATATGCTAAACGGGTTGACTGTATTTTTAGTTATTTACCTCGTTTAATATTTTGCATTAATTAATGAATTATGAGTATCTAAAATTTGGAACTGAAAAAATGGGCCCTAACAATAATAAATGAGTGAATACGTAGGAATTAAAGTAATTACAATAGACGTAAATAATAATAATTATTATTTAAGTTTGAGTCCGAAAATATGAAACAGTCCAATAACATGGACGTGTTTACGTTATTTAAATAATTAAACGTAACACTAACAGTATCAATATCTAGCTAATTTTTTATATCTTTTTTTAGTAGTATATTATATACCTGCATATTATTATGTACGTAATTTAGGTAATCACTGTTAAAAATATTATGTAAGAAAATACTAATTTCTGAACCAATATTGCATCTAATTACTTAATCTGAATACTACTATTGATGATTATTGTAGTTACCGTGAAATAAACACAAAAAAAATGTCTCGGTTTTCTATGTTTATGTACTGTAATAACATCGATACATGCCAGGTAATTATTACAGATTTTATAGGACTTGGGTGTAATAAAAGCGGGGCCTGCCTGTATATCATTAAAAAAATCGTTTTTATTATTTTACTGATGCCAGCAAACAGGATAAAAAGATTGCAATAAGAATTTAGGCAAAGACCATACATTTATATTTACCATCGAATAAGGGTATTAAATACTTCTATATTGCAGAATATATATAAATAATATAATATATAAAAGAACTGCAAAAAATAAATATAATACAAAATAAAGCAATTCGTGAACGAATTGTCCGTAGACGAAATGTCCGTTGGACGAAATGTCCGTTGGACGAAATGTCCGTTGGACGAAATGTCCGTTGGACGAAATGTCCGTTGGACGAAAAGTCCGTTGGACGAAATGTCCGTGGACGAAATTTCCGTGCACGAATGAAAGGGTGTCAACATGAGCGTATATTCTTCTTATACACTTGATAAATGGCTTGTTAAACATTAAATCCCTCTTCTGAAATAAAATATTAACATTCTTAAAATACGGAACAGGGCAATATAATTTTATACATTTATTTATTTATTTAACACAAAATGCACCCTTTCACTGGATCAGAGAGGAGGGAAAACTCGCCGATCCTTGATAAATCATATACAATTTATTATACAATAACAAGGATTCATTAAGGCCCGATAAGCCGTAGCTTTAAAGGCAACCTATTTAAACTAAAATAAACTATGATTACACTTGTCATTCACTGCACAATACAAGACATACATAATTTACCAATTACATAGAAAATATTCTCAGTCAACTACTGGTTGTTAAGAAGGAAAAGTATAAATTATGATTTGAACTCATTGTTTGAGATTATAGTCTTTAAATCCTCTTAAATATTGTTCCAAATTTTACATCCATTATGAAAGAGACAATTTTTAGATTATACCGAGGAAGATTAATATTATTGTTTCTAGTGTTGTAAGAATGAATATTAGTATTAGACAGAATATAGTTTAAACAATGTACGATCATAATTTTCTATCTGTAATGTTTTATAAAAATGTAATCCTACTCTTATGTGAACCAAAACATTAATCTAAACAGATATTTACATTAGACACTATTTTTTTAAATTAAAATTTAATGCAATGAAAGGCAACCAAAATTGAATATTAAATATAAACCAGCAATGGCTCTTGTATATAAACTGATTAATTACAAGTAATCACATCACCTTTCATTCAACTGAATTTCTAAATAATCCAAACTTCAGTTTGCCATTGGTGTATTATCTCTGAACCAATTCACAAAGGTACAATACCACAGTAATCAAATTTTAACAGAGATGTAAATATTTAAACCTGTAACGATATTGCAACACTTATCACAGATAATCTCGGGCATAAGTAACCCATCATGGAACAGCGTCAATATGGCTTAAAAGCCATATACTTCCAGAATAGTGTCCTAATTCTCAATCAGTAGTAATATTAAAATTCAACCAAAATCCTACTCAGACTCCACATAAATCATAGTTTATTAGGTTGATGTTAGCGCAAAGGGAGCTAATTCTGGATATATTTAAGTACTCACGCATACCCAAACACAAAACTACTATCAAAATAATATAGAAATGATGGAGCTCTACTAGATTTAAAAACTAACAATATGACACTAACTCTACTGAATCGCAACACATGGGATCACACATCTTTCCAACCTCTCTCTAGGAGCGTAATACAAGAAGTGAAATTAAAAACAACTGGAAACGAAATAGAATACTGATTCCCAAACGCTCTAAAACTATAAATGGAAACTCAAATGTTTTAGCATTTGACAGCTACAGAGACTATAGATCTCATAAATTTGATGTTTCTTATTAGTCGTCAAGCTTGAGACTGATGGCCAAGGATTATAACAAGGAATATATAGCTATCAATAGATAAATAGGGCACAAATATGTTTTCCAGGGGATTTTTTCCGCAGGGGATATTTTCCGATGGGGATTTTTTTATACGGGGGATTTTTTCCTGATACTCTTATAAATGACCTTGTCCATCCAATAATTCTTGAGATATAAATGACCTTGACCTTGACCAGTGACTCGTTAGTTCCCAAAATCTAATCAAATGGTCCCTGGACAACAACCAAACGTCCCACAAGATTTCAGGCAATTTTGCTGAATACTTTTTGAATTATTGAGTTATATATGACCTTGACCTTGAACTTTTCCCCTATCGCTTCCTAAATTTAACCCAATAGTTCCTGGATCTTGACAAATTGTCCCACGAAATTTCAGGTAACTTGATTGAATATTTCTTAAGTTATAAATGGCCTTGACTTTTGACATGTTCGCTCCCAAAATCTAATAAATTTGTTCCTGGATAATGACAATAATTGTTCCACCAAATGTCAGGCAATTTGGTTGAAATTTTTTTATGTTATGTGAATTAAAAGATTACAAATAAATATATGCCGACCAAAACACAACCTTCCGCAATTTGCTAAGGTAATACATAATAATAACATACTAAGTATCACATGAAAATAATATTTCACATGAAAATAATATTTCACATGAAAATAATATTTCACATGAAAATAATATTTCACATGAAAATAATATTTCACATGGAAATAATATTTCGCATGAAAATAATATTTTAAAATATATTTAAATATAAAAAGATTAGAATACAAAATGTCTTTATTCATTTTCTATCCAATAACATTTCATTTCCCAGTTCATAGATTCTGTCTCACTTTGTTATCATTTAATTCTGCCATTGCAAGGTCTTGCTAAGTATTATCACGTCAGGATATCCTTTCCCTTCTTCTAGGCACCAACTTTGATTTGTATAGTCATCCCCCAAGTAGAGTGAAGTGAATTAAGTGAAGTGGAAGTGCTGGTAAGTAATTACCAATGTTACTATCTAATACTAACTACCAAATTATTTTTAGTTCTCCATGTCATTGTCTGTTCGGTACACTCAGGCATATTCTAATAAACTGATTACAGGCACTTCTAAAATGTGTGGATGGGGTGTGGCTAGTCATATGCAGTATATAGATACATGTATTGACGATATGCACAAATAGATACATTGGTTGAAAATGAACAAGCTGACAGTATAACTAAACAGTTTATATTAAAATTGATTTCTAAGTCCAGGTGATTTATAAATATAAATGGGCAAATCTTTCTTTTAAATGAAAAACAATTAATTCATCCATTATATAGGCATTAAATATTCAATTGATTAATCGTGACAGAATATGACGCTGGTATGGCAACACTTGTTGAAGTTTCTAGGGTTTTCATTATATTCCTCTTCTATGTTCACAATGTCTTATGTACACCAGGTAAAATACACTTAGGAGCGGAGGGCCACTTCCGGCTCCACTTAACGAAGTCAAGTTTCGAACAATGAACAACTAATAATGAACGCGTTACCTAGATGCTAACCATTTATGTAGAACTGAATAGGAATGGAAATCTCCTCCAGCGAAGTCCAAATGAACCTGGGTTTTCATGTTGGAGGATGTTATTGGTGGCCGAAGACTTAAGTTATGAGACCTCTACTAGGTAGAACTAATTCTGAATCTATTGTTAACTTCACACATGGTCAGAAATGTTATAAGTAATAATTGAAATAATAAAGTAATTACAAAATTCCTTTTAAATTAATTAAGTACTATTTTAAATTCTGTCTATAAGAAAGGAACTCTCTTACATTTAATATTTCTGTGAAACATAAATATGAAATGATTCTAAAATCTGTTCCTTCATTAATAGCTATTGGAATAAGAGAATGCTATTAGGTAGAGCTAATGTGAGAATTGCTATTTTCAAGTCATAAATTTAAGGAGGCATTTCCTAGGCTGAAAATGATTATGTTATTGAAGAGTCGTGCACGATTATTATAAAGATTATAAAAGATTATTATAAAGATTATAAAAGAATAATATTATAAAAGATTATGAAGATTAAGTCCGAGTTATATGTTAGAGTTTTTCAGCTTATGAATAATTGATTAATTACTTTAATTAGATAATTTTCGTTAGATAAATTCATTATTGAAAGTCTTAATATTAAGCAGTTACATGACAAACAAGTTTTTAGCGTATATTTCTTTAGAGTCTAAACCCTGCTGAACCACATTTATATCATGATGTTGCATATCAAAAGAAACTCACTACGTGTTATGATTTATTTATTTTATGTGTTTTGAAGTTATGATTTTTATTCGTGTGTATGTGGTTTCAGATCGAAGCTAGTTAATGCACTGCAATATATCTGCCAAACCCTATGTTTAAAATTAAGTTGAAACGCATTATATTTAAACAGTTTTTGTAATACTTTCAATAGAGATTATTAAACAGTTTCTGAAAGTTTCAGCTTTGTAATTTTTCTGTTTTGAATTAAAATAAATCAAAAATAATTAAATATTTCATTTCAGAATATGTTTCATTTTTTTTAATTCCTCATTTTATCGACACTGATTTAAATTGAAATATATATTAGTTAAATTAAAAATCTGGGCACTAGATAATATATGTAAAATAAAATTTATGTTACAAAATAACATCCTACATTTCAGTTTCAACACATAATGTTTAAAGGAGAATCAAACGGGATATATGTACATCGCTGATCACTGTGGCAGCGGAACTTTATTGTTGAATTTACACGATTTAAATTTTATTATAAATTAAATTGATTCGTATTAAAACTTATTCAAAAGATCGTTCTATCTGTCTATTATTTCGTTTGTTAGGCTAAGCTTATTTCTTAGGCCTTGACTTGACATAACATTTTCATATAGTTTCTTAACTTTTTAAATAATAAAATGTTTTCCGGTTACACACAGAGAAAGGATTAGTAGAATCAAAACAATTTTAATTTGTTTTGACTTATATCAATGGTTTTATTTTGCCCCCTACCTACGTGGTGAGTTGCAGGTACTACTTAATATGAGTTAAATTGACGTTGGTTAAAACAAAACAGTCCTAAGTTACTTTTAACTCTGAAGGTAAGTTGATTCAATCCATAAAATGAATTGAATTAACTAATGTTTGATGACACACAACGTCATAGTTGTTTTAACACACATGAAAACATGAACATAGTCCAACCAACTCACGTAATAAATTGATAGATATGACAATATGGGTTGTACTTTTTTCTCTCTTTGTACCACCAAAATCACATTTTTCTTTAAATCAGTTTTATCAAATGTTATACCTTCTGTAAATGAAATCCAGTGTTATGATGCGGAATTTTCCATGGTGGAATTTTCCAACGGTGGAATATTCCGTGGTAAAACTTTCTAGCGGTAGAATTTTCCTGATGTAACTTTCCGTGGTTGAATTTTTCACGAGGGAATTTCCCTAGAACCGTATCATTTATCGGTATCGCTTTTTTAAATTCATAGTCAGTGGCTAAATGAAACTAGTACATGTTTTATCACAAGCTAACTCTATTAGTACCGGGTTATTTGTTAGAGTTATGGGGGTGCTTTAGGTGGGAAACAATATTTTTCATTTACAGACAGATTCACCTGAAACTTTGCATTTATACGTTGAAATTATTTCTAAGATATTTTTGTTTGTATACATTTTTTTAAATTTTTGATGCTATTATATTTTAGGGAATTTTTTTCATTTTCAAAGTTTAATAACTTGGTGAGTTTACTGTGAATTGTTTTGGTTTAAAACATTGGAAAAGCAGGCCAAATCAATCCAGAATTCCCTAATATTCGAGTTTCATTGTTAATTTTTAAAATTTAGGAAAAAAATAAATTTTATTTTTACTTTCTGAAAAAAGAACAGCGCCATTCCTCTTCATTTTGCACTTGGGTTGGCTAAAATCAGTCCAAATAGGACGAAGATATTGAAATTTTAATATGAATGGTACGTATCGCAAAATTATATGATATACGAAATTACTCTTAAGAGGTGTAATTTTGAAACAGAATTAACTGTACGCCAGGATTTCTCCAATTTTTTCTGCTATTTTATAAAGTAAGATGAACATTCAATAATCATAAGATTTAAGATGAACATTCAATAACCATAAGATATAAGATGAACATCTCGTAGTGAATGTTGTTCTGATTTGTTATCATCATAACTGTTACTTACTTTGTTACTTCTGGCACTAACTAATCACGGCAATGAGATCACTCAGAGGAATAGTTACGTAGTTACCTTTTCACTTGCTACCCATGTAAAAATTTATGTCCGGAGTACATCCCGTGGAATTCTTCATCGCACATCCCTTGAATTTACGGTGGGGAGTTCGAAAGGTTATTTCGTTTTTGTAAAGTGCGGAGGAACACCTCCGCGGAGGATATGTAATGTTCAGGGAGGATGTGATAGGAATTTGCGGTACTGCTTTATAGGATATAAATGGAAAATCCAGAGGAGTTCCGTATAGCAATAATTATTAGATTATTAGGAATAATGAAATTTATGGTAAACTGAGGTCACTTTATTTAAATATACTCATGAATGACAACGCAAATGAATAAATTTTATACATGTTAATAATCATTCTTCTTCAAAGGAACAGACTGTCTCTCCCACTCCATTTGCGTAGTGTTTCTTGTTGTAACTCTTCCTTGAAGGAACATGCGCAAATTCATCTCCACTGATCTCCAATGGATGCACGTCTGAAAGTGAATTAATAGTTAATATAATGATTTTGGTTATAGTTAGATAATAATCAGAACAGCAATGACCAATTACCAAATCATAAAGTTTTTATTTCATAATTAAAAGATGGTACATGAGTTAAAGGAAAATATGTTCATGTCTATAAAATTTAAATATACCTTGGTATATAATCATAGTATATTATAGAAGTAATAAATAAAAAATAAGGGAGAGGTATTCTTTAATATCATCCTAGGTTTTAATACCTTATTGAAATTCGCTAAAATATAATTAACAATGAATAGAGTAGATTCTCTCAAATTAGAGTGGGTTTCGAGTTATTGGACGGTTCCACATTTTCGATCACAGAGTTTAGCTTATAGTTATACAGGGTGTCCGACACTTTTGTCGAAATAAACACTTTTTATTCTATGCAGGCATGGTCTAAAATGCTTAGTTAAAGAGTTACAAGGTTAGGAAAGTAGTATCTGTACCATTTATTATTATTAGTTAACATTATTTAGAAACAAAACATTTTTATCAGTAATTATTAGGAGCACAAGAAACATAATCTTAAATTAGGTTACATGTTGACAGAATGTGTTCAATTTGCCGTCCATTTGTTGCGATGCAAGCTTTCAAACGTTTGTCCCGCAAACTCCTGGTGTCTTTGCTCGCATCCGCCAATCATTGGACAATTGTTTGAACGCCTGCATCGCAACGAATGAGAGGCAGTTTGAACACATTTTGTAAACATGTAACTTAATTTAAGATTATGTTTCTTGTGCTCACAATAATTACTGCTAGAATTATTATCATTATTATATTCAAGGTTTAAAAGTTGTCCCTATCCACTACAAGGTGATCCAAAGAGACATGAAGAGAAGAAGGCCTTCTTAGAAGAGGGGACAGTGAAAATACGCTCCATGCACTAGGTCTACTACTCGGCTACCACAGGAAACCGTGTCGACCCAGCGCATGGATGGCAAGAATAGACACCCATGGATAAGAGACCTACACAGTCAGTCTGCTTATCCATGGATATAGCAAGGCAGAAGGAAGAGGAAATAAGAAGAAGAATTTGAGGAGAGATACAAAAGGAAGCTGAAGAAAAAGAGCGCCAAACTAAACAAAACCTAACGCCTGGGATTACAATCAGATGTAATCCCACATATGCAGACCATCTTCAAATCACCACTAAAAATAGAAATACAAATAGCAGAAGCAATTTTCATCAAAAAAGAAAACCCTCCACTCAACAAGAAGGAGATACCCGAATTCTGCGCATATTTTAATTCAATTTATAACCATGTACAATTCCTCACCAGGTTCTATCACAAACGCAAAGCTGTAAACAGCCAGATAACTACAGTCTATCCACCTACAGCAAACAACCGCACTACTCAGTTTCCGCACAACCCCTATAGTCCGAACAGTTACTTTATACTTCGGTTATTCCTGCGTATTACATATTATATATATATATATATTTTTTTTTCCTTTCTATTTTCTTTTTCGTGAACTAATTATAATTTCATTTCTCCAATTTCATCAATAATATCATAAGAATTTTCAAATCAATATAGTGATAAAATAAATAAATAGTTTTATCCATTTTTTAACTAAAGTAACCTATATAATTTACATTTTCACATATCATTAATTTACTCTGCTGCCACCATTATTTGTTCATAGACTAATTAATTAAAACTCTAGTTCCATAGTTCTTTCTAACTATATATTGCTTTAATTTTAGTTTCTTTTTAGGGTCCCTATTTTGTATGTTTTAGTCCTTTGTATTTCTCAACACTTACTGTTTGTTTTTTGTAATTATCTATATTGTTTATTTCCAGAGAAATTTTTAAATAGCCTGAAGATGGGAATAGTATATCCCCGAAACGTTGCAATTTTTTTTCTCTCTTTCTTAAATGAAAGTGTCAATAATGTTAGAATATAAATTCCTTTCCAAATGGCTTTCCAACTGCATCCTCAATATTTTAAATAGCGACGAAAAACATCAATTTAGGAAAATAGAAAAGGCATCACTAAAATTATTAGAATTAAAAGCTCATCGCCAATTCAATATTACCTGCCAAAATAAATAATTTATGTATACCTAGTGCCAAAAGCTGCAAATGGGACGATTAAAATTCAGTGATTCACATTATAGATATTAAGCTTAAAGTGGTAATCGGACTCAATAAATCTATATATAAAAAATTTTATTTAACTTTTATCTCAATTGGTATCATACCTTCAGTTAATATGTTACTAATTAAATAGTAGTTAAATAATAATTACTATATTTTCCTTTATCACGTGTTCGAAAATATAGATCCTTTTAATAACTTGGAACATACCCTATTGCAAAAAATATTTCACAGAACACAAAATTCCTGTTTATTCAATGAAGCACAATTATATAAGTCAAAATATAAAACTAATTACTCAACTATCATTTAATGCATTCATTACTTTGAACTTTCATCACAGAGCTTTCATCTGTATTCTAAGTTGTGGCCTCAAAACATTTTCTTAAATTTGAACTCATAAAGAACGAAATTTTTAAGGAGTTACAATTATATAAAAATTTGACCAACTCATTATACTATTTGTAATACGAATAAGTTGTGATTTTGGTTATAAAAGCGGTGCTTTCCTGTATTATTCTATTCACTTTAAAATATCTTTAAGTATCTCTGGGTGGTTTAATATCAAATTTTTCTTTAGTAAAATGCATCCACGGTGGCAAAAGGACAGTGGTACAAGCACGAGGACAGATGAACCCACGATCGATACCCGGACACATCACTTCATTTCTTTCCATTTAATTTATATATAACATTATGTAACATTAATCAAATTGATATGCACCTATCAATGAAGTTAGTTTTCGATTTTAATTAACTTATTTATTGGATAGCATATTAGATATATAATTAGGAGTCTGTTCGATGCAGAATCCCTATGTATGTTGGATGTCGTAATTTATCTTTCTATTCAACGCTGTTATAACGGTATCGCTTCGATGCCAAACATACTTGATATGATGCGGTTTAGCGGTGCAAACGGATATCGGATTGATGTCTACTAAATGTCTCCATGTCTAATTTGTTACTGGTATTCGATGTCGGAAGAGAGGTTATACAGAGTCGTTTAGACATCGAATAGATACATTCATGTTTGCTGGGGTGATGACTTCAAGTCATGATGCAAAGGTCCCCTTTGGCATGGATATTCTTTAGGGTTATACAAAACATTTTATCCAGAGAAACAAGTGAGATCACCCTTTGTATTCGAAATATACGCATTTTTCAAAATGGCTGCCAGCCATACACTAGAACCCATATCTTTGCTTCTAGGAAAGCTGTAATGGCAAAATTAGTATCAAATGATACATTTTTGGGGTCAAGGAACCCATTAATAGGATTTTTAAAGCTCAATAATCAATATTTGTCTCCTTTCTATGAAATTTGAGGGTAAAATAAGCAAATTTAGGTAATATTCATAATTTAATTACTTATTTTTATATTTTATACTCATAGTATATTTGTTCAAATGAGTTATAAATTAGTATTCATATGATTCTTGCGTAATGAAATATTTGTAAAAATTCAAGATGGCTGCCCATTGCTAAATTATGTCGTTCTTCGGACACACTTAAACCACAGTCAACTCTATCTAAGATTAATTCGAAAGTACATGAACCCAGAAGACTATTCAATTTTGTCTAATCCAAGGGAAAATTATTATTTGAAAATATTTTTTATATGGATGCAAGTGTTGAATATCTTGATTGAAAATTATAGTGTCAAAGAGCAGAGAGATGAGGTAGCTCAGTTCTTTCATCGTTGGTTGGCTTCTCTTTCTGGTCATAAGCCTTGTTCATGAGTACATAAAGAGAAGATGCAGACTCATGATGCATGTATATCTGATTATACAGATGTGGTGAACACCTATAAAGGACTGAGCTTTTCCACTTGTTGCGATACAGCTATTGCTAACTGCATTGATCCAACCACTTTCATCCAGCCAGTCACCAGACTTACTCCAAAATTTTCTTATCTATGTGCATTGTGCATTAGGCCCAGTGACTCTTATCCAAGTCCGGTATTAAAGGGATAGTAAAGTCAAAATCAAACAATCGCCAAATTTGTTTTAAATCGATTCAGAATTTTTGATTATGTAATATTTGAATGCTCGTATATTTTTAAAATATTCATATAAAAAGTATTTAATAAAATTAGCGACACCTAGCGGTAGCATTTGCACGATCCGCGGAAGCATTTTACACATTTGTATGTACGTGAGTGTGTTTGCTGTTTTCATATTAATTTATGTATTCAGTTATCAAACTTTGTTTGCGTCAAAATAATGAAAATGTATAAAACAAGAAGGCATAGTTTTAAAAATAAAGCCATCTCTTCACTTGAGCTAGAATCTAGATAGAAACTTATCTCAGTTGGTTTGATTTCACTGATTGTGGCGTCATTTACCGTTAGCATTTGGTAAGAAATTATTTATATATAAAATGATATATTTCCATTATTAGATTTTATTGAACATTGCAAATTTACACGATATACTTTATTCTTACTATATAAGCAATTGTTAGACATTAAAATTGTTAAAACAAAAAATGACTGTAGTGCCCCTTTAAGGATGAGTTTTCTTGGCGTGAGGATGATCAGCAATCATAACTAGTGTCTGACTTGAAATTAGGTAGTTCATTGCTTGGCGAAGGACCTTCATTGCATCCCACGCCATTCTGGGGCTTGTAGGGAACTCTGGGAACAATGACAACAGATTTGGCTGGGTAGCATGATACAAGATATGTTCTACTTGCATGATATAGAGCCACGGTAATTTTCAATAGACTTAAGCATATCATTCAGAACATAACCTTGTTTTTTCGATTTCCGAATTATTTTTCGAAATATCAAATTTTGAAAAAAAATTATTTTTTTTCACGAAAAAATTAATATTTCGAAAACCAATTCGAAAATAAAAACACAAGGTACCACAGATGTAGAGAATCCCATGACGAATCGAATGCAAAAATCCCTAATTCCCTAGCTTCAAAATTGTATAAGCCTTAGGCTTTTTTGGAAACGGTTCGAAATTCGTTTGAAATTCAAATAACTCGTTTTCTATGGTTCTAATTGAAAAAATGCCACGAACAAAAACGATAGAGAATTCCATTTTATATTTGGGTACTAAGTTTCAGAACCGTAGCTTCATTAAAAAATATATTTTCAAAAACCAAGTACGGTCCCCTTAACTTTTGTATTAATTTGGCATATTTCATCACCAATGGTCAATTGGTCATGGTAAGGAGAAAAGTTTTGCGTTTTAAGATTTGAAAACCCCTTTAATGGGTTTCTTGACCCCCAAAATGTATCATTTGATAATAATTTTGTCATTAAACAGCTTTCCTAGAAGCAAAGATATGAGTTCTAGTTTATGGCCGGCGACCATTTTGAAAAACGCGTATATTTAGAATACAAAGGGTGATCTCACTTGTGTCTTTGGATAAAATGTTTTCTATGACCCTAAAGAACATCTATGCCAAAGGGGACCTTTGCATCATGACTTAAAGTCAAAAGTCACTTACCCCACCAACTATAGCCTCGCACGGGATCGAAGAAATAACACCATTTTATGTTTGCATTCAGTTCCATGAGGATATAATTCCTTTTGAATACAATTCGAATGCTCGCTGTAAGTTCCATGAGGATATGTTTCCTTTTTAATACAATTCAAACATTCGCTCAGCATCCATTTGGGATTTAGAATCTGAAGCAGTAGTGCGGTACTCCAACGGAGTTCCCGGGAATATTGTCATGCTATATGGGTAGTTAGTCTTTAGTTAATGGATAATATCGTAAAAGGAGAGAAAAGGTAAATGGTATTGATTATTAGCAAAGAAGTTAACTTCACTATGAGAGAGAAATGAACTTTGTGTGGTAAATAACCGTAATTCTACTAGTGTGACCATATGGTTACACCATCAGTAAATTTGATAAATGCAAATATATTGAAATAAGAAACGTGACAGAAGTCCAATACTGATACTATAGTTAGTTCTTGTTGTGACTGATGATATGATATAACCCAAATAATCAGTTACTATCACTCGTCGCATCAACACTATGTTATAAGTTTTTAAAACTTTTATAATGGCAATACAAACACGGCAAGCTTTACCTCTGGCTTGATTATATTTTTGGTAGTATTGGGAATTTTTGGTCAAAGAGTATTTCATTGGCTATAATTATTGTCATATGAATTATGTGAAAATAATTTGCATTTTTCTTTAATATATTATTTTTCACGTGTTACCATATGGTCACACTAGTAATAAATGGATTCATTTTACCAATATTCATAAAATGTACTGTGAATGAATTTTTTGACTTTTTTTAGTTGAGAGTGAAGATATGATGGCATATTTCTCAGGTAACATTGAGATATTCCAGGAATATTCCCTCGATATCTATATAATCCCTCATTTTCAGCAAATGTAAACTGATATCAAGAGATATATCCTAGGAATTAGTGAAAAATAGTTGATCCCCTAACGACATCAAGGGAATATTCCAGGAATCAGTGAAAATTAGTTGATCCCCTAGAAAATTATAAAAGAAAAGATTATAAAAAAAAATTGATGAAATATAAAACAATATTTATTGATGATAACTTAAAGATGCACCTAAGTTATCATATTGCATAAAGTTCATTCGAAAAATATTAAATTATGTCAAAGATGGTCGAGTGGATAGCGTCGCAAACAGGAGACAACAAGTTGTGAGTTTGTGTCCCGGAAACACCACTTCATTTCTTTCTCCATTTCTTTCCATTAATTTGTATAAACCAATATGTATCATTAAACTAATTCATATAAAAGCAAACGTACATATACACTGTATGATAGGAAAGATTAATTTTGGTATCCGTTTTCCATGTCCTTAATTGCTCTATTCTTGATATCCAAGGAAGATTCAGGGAATATTCCCATTTGATCCTTTTGATATTTAAAAAAATATCCCCTCACTATCCCATTTTTATCTCTTGTTATCGAGGGAATGATAATTTCGGTATTCCTTGCCCTTCCCTTGATATCAAGGGAATATTCCAGGGATAAATTTTTAAATCCCATTAGTATTCCTTCGATATTATTTGAGGATATCCCCATAGCGCAAAAACGTTCAGATTGGGCATCCCTTCTATAATGTCGAGGGAATAACCCAAGGGAATTTCGCCAGAATATACCGGATTTTTTTTTTTCTTTGTTAACTTGCATATATATTGAACTTCATGACTATCTCTGTATTGTGATAACTTCTTCACTTCGTCACCATTGTACCTCGAGGTGAATTCACGAAGAAATAATTGTGTAGGGACAATAAAAAATTATCACTTCCCAAAAGATATATAGTAATATATCAGATTCTAAATTCTTGGTTCCCATGAAAGTTTTATGGGCTCCGCAAAATGTTTTCCTGACATGTTGGATGGTGTAGCGATGCAAACACATTAATTGTGTATGCATAACTGCTCTCGCAAACTTATATGATTATGTGTATGGAACATTCAAAGTTAGTTACCAATTGACTCGCATGAGATCAACATCTAATCTCAAGTCTTAGTTAGTGAGACAATTGCTTGTGAGTGTTTTAGTGAAGTGCATAGTGAAAATATATATGCTTGATACAGAAATACAATCTCTTTAAAGTTTTATTTAAACTTATTATTCACCCTAAATACAGTTAAGCATGGACCAGAGGCCTGAGGTCGGAACCATATAGGCAAGGTGGTTCTAGGGCATGGCCATGAGTATTTAGTAGAAAGAGATGCATTGAGAAAAAGGAATCTGAAAGAAAAGATACAGAGTAAGATTCTAATCACACGTAACCCATACCGTGGACCGTTATAAGGTTTCACAGTTGATGAGATAACCCACAGGGGGGACCATCACAATGGACAATTCTGTGGTAACAATTAATGTCATCAACTAATCCACTATCACTGAACTCTAATACTGTCAAACGGTGGTGAAGGAAAAAATGCAAAATGGTATATTTTCACTGATTTTATTTATGCTTATTATAGATTCATGATAGTAACATACCGATGGACATACATAGAATACGTAGGTATTCATATCAAGAAATAGTTGTGGTACTTATTTTTTTGAGTTGTGAATGATATATATAATTCTTGTAATTTGTCTACCTGATGTGGAATGCTATTAGTCAAAAATAATATCGTCAAGACATAGATATGTAGCTACTATGTAACACTATTCAGTGTACCACAATCTGACCCTAATTCAAGTGTCTTTTCTTCGCAACTGTACCTCATTTTGTAAGATAACTATGATAATGTTATCCCAAGTAACAATTTATGTCAGGAGTACCTCTCGTGGAACACCTCTTCGCACATCCCATGTATGTCCGATGCGGAGTTCGAGAGGTGTTCCGTTTTTGTAAAGTGCGGAGGAACTCCTCTCAGGAAGTAACCTGGTGTAAGTGGTGTTCCGAAGAGGATGTGTAATGTTCGGGGAGGATGTGATAGGGATGTTCGGTACTGTTCGTCAGGATACAATAGCAAACAATTCGAATGTTCGCTATAAGTTCCATGAGAGTACGTTTCCTTTTGAGAAAATTTGCTCAGCATCCTTTTGGGATGTTGGATCTGAAGCGAACTCCAACGGAGTTCCCAGAGATATTGTCAGGTTACCTGGTATACGCACATAATGTGATAAATGCGATGTAGGATTATATGTGTCCTATATTATTCATTATCAAAGCCAATTGATATTTATGTAATATAAACTGAAGTAAACTCTTCCATTGATTAAAATGAATATACCTCATGCATATCTTCAGCTTGTGTAATATTTATTTTCATAGTTTACATGAAATAATCTTCTATCAAATTTTTAAAATATGGTCACATTCTAAATCAAATGATCACATACCGCAACTTCCAAATTATTCGATGAAATGTATTCAAATTTTGCAAAACAGCATCTAGTAATATACCTAATAAGTCCATCAAATATTTCTAAAATCGAAAAAAGAAAAGTGTAAAAGAATAATCTGTGATAATTACGGATAAAAAGAAATGAAAAACTCTGTCTTTCCTAAAATCAATTCCTTATATAATTCACAGGGTTTGAACTCCTCTCTTTCACAC